>JAPPVO010000029.1:2904997-3504997 GCA_030407325.1 Camellia japonica
ACTCTCCCTTACTCTCTCTTTTTCTCTTTCTCTTGTCTCTCGCTTCCCCTTCTTCCTCCTCAGCCGACTCCATCTCCATGTTCACCATCGTCTACAACCATCTCCATCCACATCATCCATCAATCATCCATCTCATACCATCATCCACCCAAATCCCTCACCAATCCACCGAACTCCATCACTTCTCCACCGAAATCTGCATCACCATCTTTACCGATTCATCAAGTTCCATCACCGATCCATCAAGATCCGTGACTGATCCATCAAGATCCATTGCCGATCTACACAAATTCGTCACCGATCTACCCAATCTTCTCCATTTCTTCCGATCATCAAGGTCATCACCGATCAACATGTTAAAATTCTTGTTGCACTGTGTTATATTTTTTTACTTGTTATATGTGCTCCAAATTCTCTTGGATTTAATAATGGTTGCTTCTACCTTGTTGAAGAAATTGTTTTTTTTATTTTTATTTTCTCCTTTTATGCTAGTGCACTTGGTGTAGTTGTTTATGGCCAGATCTTAGGGCCCTTGGTATTATAGATTGGTAATTTGTTTCTTCAAATTTATGTAATTTTTAGTGCATTAATTCAGGGGGAGACTCATATATTCATTATAAAACTATATAAAAAAAAGGGGCATGTGTAGATTCTGTGCATAATTTTAGGGGGAGTATATATACATATTTTTTTACTCCTTTCTGCCATACTCCTTATCTGCACCAACAAACAAATTTTTTTTTGTGCAACGACAGAATTAAAAAATAATAATAATAATAAATAAATAAATAAATAAAAAGAAAATGCTCGAATTTTATTTCAGAAAAAGAAAATATTACTCGATTACATGTAAATTTTCAGAAGGCTTCACAGATTTTTTCTTTTTCACTTCTCTCAACAATTTTTCATGAGCCTCTTTTACATGTCTCTCTCTATTTTCGATTTCTGTGAGTCTTGGCATTATCACCGTTGCATAATAATGCACTGCATTCTCCAACTGTGCATTTTTCCTTTTTAGCTCTTTCTTCTCCTTACACATATTAACTACTTGTTGTTTTAACAAGCACACCTCATCTCTCCATTGCTGATTTTCTTGTACTCTTGCTTGTAATCGTCGCGCCATATTGGAAACTGCAGTCATGGCCTGTGTACTAAGAGCCATAGTGTTATTAATAGCATCGAAATCATTTCGATTGCCAATAACACTAGAACCCTCATTTACAGGCATAGCATGTGCCTGCGTCACTGGTACTCTCTCATTTGCCTGCATTACAGGCACCTCATGCAGGTCCGACTCATTGATCGACAAGGTAAGGAATGACATGATTACAAAGAAGCTAAAACAAATTTTTCTCTCAAACACTTGATGATTTCGTATCTTTGCCTCTGATCTGTGTCACTTTTTATACACTCCATTGATCCATTACTCGATGCATATCTGCTATATCTGCTCAAATTTTGTTTGTCAATATTTCCTGCGCTCGAGATGCTCCAAAATCCCCACAATGATTCCGACAAGACAGACGGCCCATTATTTTATTTTTGGCCGCTCAGATTATTGTATCAAATGTGTTTGTTTTTATCTTCATCTTTATTTTGATGATGTCAAAGGGGGAGAAAAAATATATTTTGAAAATTATATTGCGTTTAAAATTATATGTTGCAGGGTTATCAAATATTTTGTCAATTTTATTTTGTGTCAAATCCATACAAATATTGCCATCATCAAAAAGGGGGAGATTGTTAATCATATTATTTAATTTTGATGATGTCTAAAATATTATTTGTAACAATTTGATTTTTTAATATACATATTATTTGACCAAAATATTATCTTTTTAAAATATATATATTTGTTAAATATTAGTTAAATAAAAATATTTTTGAAAACTTTACTATTCACTTTTTGAAAATTGAGGCTGATCACTATTCACTTTTTGACCAAATTAAAAATTGATTAATTATATTATTTTGACAAAAATGATGATTGGTTGTATTATTTTGACAAATTTGATATTGATGGGTTGTCTTGTTTGACAAAATTAATATGGAGTGGTAGAATATATTTAGTTTAAAATCTCTACAACATATACAATATTTTAAAGAGGGCATATATTTTCAGATCCATCATAAATATTATTTAAAGAGATTTTTCTGTGTATGCAAATATTTGATCAGAACATATAAATGCATATAATAGCATACATCACGGAAGCAATCATATATATTAGTGTGTGGAAACATTAATTACTAGCATGTGAAAAAAATCATACATGATATAATACACAAAGAAATGGTTGCAAAATTGCAACATATTGAATTTTAATTCACATGTTGAAGTTTGTATTTGAATGTTAAAGTTACATCTTATAATGTGGACTTTGTAGGATTAATGTATATATGATATTTATACTATATATATTAGTCAAAACCCACATGTTTGTGAGTTTTGTTCAAATTCGGCCACTTTGTTTGTCAAAAAGAAAAGATGCCTCATGATGACAAGTTGAAACAAAGGATGCCTCATGATGACAAGTTGAAACAAATAGATGTCATCCATGACGTCAGCAAGGAGTGTCCAACGGGTATATTTTTGTGTATAAATAGAAGTGTTATGTGTGGAGAAAAATCAAGAACTTGAAGAGAAAATTTTCTGTGAGCTCCAAATTGTATTATGCTCTTTCACTTTCAGATCTAAGTCTAGCCTTTGTTCTTACACTTTCATATCTACTCTTTGTGAGAGAATTATTGTAAAAGTGGGTTTAAGTACCACTTATTCTTATTCTTATTTTTGTGAGAGATTTTGTAAGGGTAAGGCTTTTATTGTTGAGTGAGACTCAATAGATAAGAGTAAGCCCTGTGCCAAATCCACAAGCTTGGTGGTGTATTTATTCAATTGATAGTAAAGAAATTCTCAAGGAGGTTCCTTGGGGAGTGGACGTAGACCTGGCGTGCCGAACCACTATAAATCGCAGTGTTTGATTTTCTCTCTCTATCTCTCTTACTTTTATATTGATAATTATTATTATGTTTTTTTTATTTATTAAAATTCTGAATATTGTGTTAATTTTAATATTGTGAAATTTTTAATAACCCAATTCACCCCCCCTCTTGGGTTGCCTATCTGCGATAACACATGGGCTTGACCATGGGCTTGATCTCCTTAAAATTGTTGGTGAAAATACCAGAAAAAATATATTTTATTAATAAATAATGTAAAGAAAAAGAGATACAAATAGATTAGGCTGAGGCACGGATATCTCGTTTTCTTTAAGGAGATCAAGCCCACTGCGGTAGGAAGAACCCAAATACCGATGCAGCAGTCACAAAATTATGACTTGTCCCCTCCAGGATACAACAGCCCGACCACTTGTCGTATGGTTCAGGCCAACTCTGCACAAGATGGTGAATTCAAAGCTCCACCAAGAAAAACACCCTTCTGTGCTAGTAATCTCTATTGTATAGAAAGTAGTTGATTTGTTTTTGTAGAAAAAAGTAGAAGAGATGAACTATTTATAGGACACTAAGACATTACAAAATACATCAAAAAAGAATAATGATCATGAATCTAGAGAAAAGAGAGAGTGAAAAAATTAACTCACTAACAAGTTTATGAATTCTAATTAAACTCCATTCATAAACAAGACAAAAAGTCACCAAAGCAATGAATCTCTATTCATGAACAAGATGAGATTCCTGAATAAGACAAAAGAAGATTCATGAACAATATAAATAAATAAAAGATATTAAAATGGTCTAACTACTAAACTCGAACACTCACATTTTCAATAAGATTTATCTTTGATACTTTACCATCTTTAAAATATGATCAAATTCTTTCAACCAAAACAGTGTGGGTTCACTAGAACAAAAATTAGAATATAATGGTTATTCTATTGGACTACTTATTCTTGTGTTTGGTTTTGTAAAAAGAAATGAATGTGCATTCTAAATGATATAACTATTCTTCAATTTAAAAGAATAATCATTCTATTGAGAGATCAAGAAATAATAGTTCTATTCTTACTCAAAATCATTCTAGTTAATCAAACACTATGTTAATGTCTCTATCTATCTACTGTTCTACTAGACACATGATTGCTAATCTGTTTCCCACTCCAATTTATGAGTGGAATAAAAAAACGTTTTGTAGTTATGAAAATGAACTTAAAAAGTATAAACATATGCCCAAAAAGATGGAATTGGCTGGACAGGACATTATTAGTTGACCGGGAAGTCAATTGAAAAAGAACAAATGGGTTGGGTATCAACTTGGGGAGTCAAGCTTTATTATTTCAATTCAGTGTTTGTTAAGGTGCTAGAGTCTTGATGGTAGGTAATCGGCATTGGCATCTTTCCCAATTATCAAATTTAAGGAATGAAAGTGTAAGTATTGATGTAAATCACCAAAATTGTATGAGATTTTATGTAGTTAAATTTCTTTATTCGTTTGTCTTAATATATTTTTGGTCAGAAATTAATTTTCAAAATTTTTGTGTCTTAAAATCTTATATAATTCTACGTTCGATAATGCGTTAAGAGATGGACGGTAAGATTTAGGAACAAAGGCATTGCTTGGTTGTCGAATATAAGATTAGATATAATATTTGTGGATCCCTTGTGTTTTTTTTTTTTTTTTTTTTGTCCCCTAGTCTTATTTTTGATTACTCCTAAGTCTCCGCATGCGAAAAAGTTTGGATATTATATTTTCTAAATTAGTGGGATATGTAATAATGATCCCTCATGATATTGTATATCTCCATCATCATATATGATGTCATTATCTTTTACCCAGTGATAAAAATATAACCACTTCTCTCTTATTTATGATATATATTTTATCTCAACCAAATATGATAAAAGTGACCTAACGGCATATTATTCTCACTCCTTTATATTCAAGCCAAAGAATCAAACATAGCTAAAGAGATTTGGAACGAGTAATGATATACGAACATAAAAAATATCTAAAATAATATGACTGCATTGAAACTTATCATTTTAAAATAAAATATTCATTAAGATGATATTTAATTATTAAAAATACTACAACCATATTATTATAAAAAAAATTCATAAAAATAACATCTTCATTTAAAGAGAGAAGATCCCTCACCACAAACACACACAACACACTTGTCATTAAACTTTTTAACAAGCAACTGGGTGGATTTGGTAATAAATTCCAATTTGAACAATAAATTAAGTCAATTGTTAAAGGGATTAAAGAAAATAGTAGTAATATGCCACTTGTCATATTTGACCATGTACTTGGGGCCTCACCATCCAATAGAACTTTTCATGTCCATGAAAGAATTTTGTAATTGGTCCCTTGCTATGCACTAGGGATAGATGAGGCTATATATAAGTTATCTGGACATTCTTTGTAACACTAGATATATAGTCCTTTAGTTTTTTTTTTTTTTTTTTTTTCTCTAATTATATGGAATTAAAAATAAGAATTGGTGTTTGGTGCATGGACCCAAATCCCATGGTGCACTGGTCAAACATGTGGGACAGGCAAATCTTAAAACCATCTTGGCTGTCTCTCAAATATTACTTATAAACTTTATGCTTTGGGAATTTGGCTCATTTTGCCCAATGGTTAAAGTTTAATGCAAAGAAGGGTTGGCAAATTACTTTTGGTTGCTCTAACCAAGCTTTTATTTACTTACTCCATCCTTGACCTTAGATCCCTAATTATCAATTTTGTTATATGTCTTGTCCCCAAATGAGATAGATTTTGATTTTATCATTTCACTAATAATCAAGCCCATGCTCAACAAGATATTGCAATGTGCATGAACATGTCCACATACATTTTTGATTAAATGCATGCATCCCGATAGATCTGCCTAATCTTACAATATGATAGGGGGGTTCTTAACAATCCTTTTGTTTTGGAGTTATAGAGTTGCAAGGCTGCCACTTTTGGTGCCAACATGTTTCAACTCAATTTTTCATTATTGGAGGCAAATCCATGTATGTACCAAGGATATATAAAATAAGAACCACTGTGTTACAAATAAAGAAACAAAAGATATCAACTTTACATAAACATAAATAGATAAAAATGTAAGAAGATTTATGTGTAGGTTCTAATAGGTGAATTTATTATTTAATAGGTCCTATAATAATTAATGGTATTTTTCATCAAATACTATTAAAAAAACATTACTAATTATTAATTTTCAGCGATAGTTTGAAAATTTTATCATAAAAAATGTCACTAATTATAAGTTTTAGCGACAGTTTAAAAAAAAAATTATAATAAAAAAACGTTATTAATTTTCAACCTTTAGCGACAGTTTAAAAAATTCATTATAAAAAAGTCACTAATTGTAAGTTTTAACGACAAGTTATAAAAGTTGTGACAAAAAAAAGTTATTAATTGTCAATTTTTAGCTACATATGCAAAAAATCGTCACAAAAAACATTTTTTGCAACGATTTTCACTTATTTTCAATAGGACTTGATGAGAATTAAATCTAACTATTAAGACCTATTGGTAGCTTACCCTTATTAATGAGTCTTAATAGTTGGACTTAATTCTCATAGTAAAATCGTCGCTAAAAATAATTTTTTGTAATATTTTTTGCATATGTCGCGAAAAATTGACAATTAGTGATTTTTTTTTGTCACGGATTTTATAAATTATTGCTAAAACTTACAATTAGTGATGTTTTTCTATGACGAATTTTTTAAACTATTGCTGAAAGTTAAAAATTAGTAATTTTTTTTGTGAAGATTTTTTGAAACTATCGCTAAAACTTATAATAAGACACTTTTTGCGATAAAATTTTCAAATTGCAGCTGAAAATTATGTTTTTTAATAATGTTTGATGAAAAATGTCATTAATTATCATAGGACCTATTAGACAACAAGTACCTTATTAAGACCTATATATAAGTCCTCCTATTGATAATTTACCCAAAAATTTATATGATTTGTCAATGGAGTCACTTCCAAAAATATCTTGTTTATTTATGTTATCTCTAGTTGTGTAATTTATTTATGTATTCTTAAACTTATTTCAGGTAAGGACCTTTAGACTATATTTAGGTTATGAATTTTGATAAGGATTTTAAAAAGGAAATATAAAATGTGAGTAAAATGTGAAAAATATATCAATTAAATTTTTTATATTTCTCTTTTATTTTTTAATCACTATTAAAATTCATAATCCAAAGACAGTTGGAAAAAAATATCTCTATGTGCTTTGTACCTACAAAAGAATTATTCTAATGTGCCCTACTCCAAGTTACTTTTGCCACTAAGACTATTTTTTTGGTGCATACAAGGAATTTTTTTGAAATCTAGTAGTTAAGGTTGTGTTTGAATTTTGGAATTGTATATGAAATTTTTCTGAAAAGTAGTGCAAGAAGCTATTTTTTGGGCCTTTTTTTTTTTTGCTGGTCTAGGAAAATAAGAAGAAAAATCAATAGTTCGGTTATTACATGGATGAGCACATGCAAAATGCCGTAGTCTATTGGGCCAGCTAAGAAAATGGATTAAACTAAGAAAACAACTAAATTATGCGTTTCGCAAAAACATCTACATTGGGACCCCTTTTAATTGGGCCTGAACTATATCAGCCCACAAAGAGTAACTTCAATTGTTTTGGACCTAGGCCTAGTTTTTTTAAGCCTAAATCCTCTGGGCTAAAAGCCCATATATCCTTACAAGTCATCAAAACCCTAAAATGTTCCAGCCTGTATAAGTATAAAATGCGCATTTCTTATTACGAAAGGGCTTCGATAGTTTCTTGTTAGAGAGAGAGAGAGAGAGAGAGAGAGAGAATGCAGATCTTCGTGAAAACCCTAACGGGGAAGACGATCACACTCGAGGTCGAATCGAGTGACACCATTGACAATGTCAAGGCTAAGATTCAAGACAAGGAAGGTATTTTCTTGAAGTTCCTGATCCGATTCTAGCATCTGATTTAACAAGTTAGGGTTTTTTCTTCTTTAATTTTCTTTTTGTACCCCATTTATTAATGAATCAAATATCGTTCAACAACTTGTTAGGTATTCCACCGGATCAGCAGCGATTGATCTTCGCCGGAAAACAGCTTGAAGATGGCCGTACTCTCGCCGACTATAATATCCAGAAAGGTATGTCATATATATATACACGTGTGTTGAGAGGGGGAGAGATGTATCTATTTGAGTCTATGATTAATTAATTTGTTTCATATGAATTTTTTGTGTAGAGTCGACTCTGCATCTGGTTCTGAGGCTTCGTGGTGGGATTATTGAGCCGTCCTTGATGGCGTTGGCCCGAAAGTACAACCAGGACAAGATGATTTGCCGAAAGTAAGTTTTATTTATTTATTTTTATATACCAATCATTTGTATACTAGTTATTTTATATAACATTGTTTTTAGGTCATTTACAAAACTCTGCTGTATTTGAAATTGGATTAATTTGTTTGCATCACTTTCAAATTTGATTCTGAAGGCGGCCAGGGCTTAATGTTAATTCAATTAAGATGTTGTATGTGTCTATTACTTTGCTTTGTCTGCTCAATTTTTTCCAGTTGTAGTCTTTAAAGTTTCAAGGCAATCAGATTTAATTGTTAATGCTAAAGATTGATTGACCAAGGTTAATATCTTTGGCTCAAACTTGTATCTCCAACCCGTGACTCAACCCTATATCATATTTAAATTTGGGTAAAATAAAAGTCTTATATGGTTTAGTTTTCAAATCTATTTTTGAGACCTCAAAATCCGAAATTTGTTTGGTTTACAATTTTCTCAAAACTTTTTTCAACCACTTTTTCTCTCTCTCCTCTCTCTCACATTCTACATCAATCAATCCCACCCCTATTCAACTTAAAAAAATAAAAAAATAAAAAAAAAACTACAAATAATCCCAAACTACAAAACTATTTTCATAAGATACTACCAGACAAATTTTTAAAATTTGAAAACTTTCAAAAACTTATATTCAAAACCAAACCAAACAGGCCCAAAGATTTTACTCAAATTTATGCTTAAATATGAGTTTGTGTATTGGGGTGTTTCATATATAAAATAAAGCACTGAATTTTTACTTAGAGAAAAACATTTGAGCAAGAGCTGGAGATGGTCTTACACTCCTTTACTCAAACTTGTACTAAATTGAGATTTACTAAAATCAAGGGAGATCCATTTCCTTTACTCAAATTTCTATCTAATCCACACTTGACACTGGGTCACTTTTACCCAAACTTTCCATTATTCTCCTTTACTCCAACCCATAGCTTCAACCCAAACTTGACACTTCTACTCAAATTTGAGTTGAGTGAGCTACTAGCTCCCACATTTTTTTCTTTGGACCCCTGCTTAAATATGATGAAATCACTTTTTTTTTTAGCACTTGGTGGTTGTTTGGGATGTGGGTTTGGGACTAATTTAGCCAATAAAGACAAAACAATCTATTTTCGCTAATAAGACAAAATGTCATATCTAAACCATAATCATTTCATTTTTTCTCTCACAATCATCCAATCAATTACAAAAAAAAGCCAATCATTATCCCAAACACAACTTTTTAAACCAGCCTCAAATAGCCAAATAGTAAAAAAAATCAAGCCAAAAACATTCATCCCAAACTCATCCCAAACGAAGTCTATTTTACCCTCATTTCTAATCTTTGAAATCCTAATTCTAGCCGCAAACTCCACCTCCAATTTCTAACATAGGCACCCTTGATAGCCCGCCAACTCTTAGCCCTTTTATCACTCTCCCCGTTACTGTCTTCTTCCCTTCTTATCCTTCTTCCCTGCTTGCAAATTCTCTCCTCCATGATTTCTCTCTCGCTCTCCCTCTATAGAGGTTCAGTGGATGAGTGAGAGGAGGTGGTGGGGAATGTCAAGGGAGTAAAAGTGGCGGGGAGTAGGGACTGGGGAGTGTCAAGGGTGGTGGTTGTGTTGGAGAGGGCTGGTGGTTTTAGCCACAGGTGTTGAGTGGTGGTTATGGTCGTGTGGAATTAGGGTTAGGGTTTGAAAGGTTAGGAATTGGGATAAAATTGGAATTTAAGGATAGAGTTTCATAACAATTGAAGCTTACTTGTAACCCAAAACCATCACAGAATAAACTTACACTGCAGTGGATTTATTTCACTAACATACACATATTTTGGATACATTAGATAGAGAGAGGAGATATGAATTGGGAGAAATCCTTGAGCTCACCAGGAACCTTGGGGTGAAGCCCTAGATCTGGTTCAAAAATCTTTCCACTCTTTGATTCCAACATATATAGACTTGAGATTTACTCATTTTGTTTCCCCCAAATCTAGTGAGACTTAAATGTTGACTCAAACTTTTGAGGTCTCAAATTTACAATCATACTATTGCTAAAGCTTTTAATCAAATTTTTGCTGTGAAATATGATTTGTCCATTGTAGTGCCTCATATGTAAACTAAAGATTTACTCAAACTTATATAAATTGAGTTCAACTAAATCAAGGGAGATCTGTCTCTTTTACTCAAATTTATGTCTAACCCCAACTTGACACTTGGTCTCTTTTTGAGTTCTATTAATAGCCCCCACCTATTTTCTTGGAACAACAAAACCCCCCCCCCCCCCAACACACACACACACCACACACACACACTCCAACCTTACCTCTGCCTACAGCCCCCCACCCCCTCCTCTGACTCCCCCCACCAACCCTCTATAGAGGGAAAGAGAGAAATTGTGAAAGAGAGAGGGACAGAGAAAATTTTTGCAGGCAGGAGAAAGAGAAAAGAAGGGAAGGACACTTGACAGGGGTAGGGGAGTGATAGAAGCAGCTAGGGGTTAGGGGGGGTGGGCTGTCAAAGGTGCATGTCTCTCAACTAGAGGTAGAGTTTGTTGCTGGGGTTAGCATTTCAAAGATTAGATATGAGAGTAGAATTGGGATTAAGGTGAGTGTTCAAAGAAAAAAATAATAATTTCAAATTAATTGGTCACTCCAACCTTACCTCTGCCTACAGCCCCCAACCCCTCCTCTGACTCCCCCCACCAACCCTCTATAGAGGGAAAGAGAGAAATTGTGAAAGAGAGAGGGACAGAGAATTTTTGCAGGCAGAGAAAAGAAGGGAAGGACACTTGACAGTAGGGGAGTGATAGAAGCAGCTAGTGGTTAGTGGGGGTGGGCTGTCAAAGGTGCATGTCTTATCAACTAGAGGTAGAGTTTGTTGCTGGGGTTAGCATTTCAAAGATTAGATATGAGAGTAGAATTGGGATTAAGGTGAGTGTTCAAAGAAAAAAATAATAATTTCAAATTAATTGGTTGTTGTTTTTGGGGGGGGGAAGTAGTGAAACGGCTGGTGGTGGGGTCGAAGGTGGTGAGTGGTAGTTGGGGAGGTGTGTAGAATTAGGGTTAGAGTTTAAAAATGTTAGAAATGGGGTATATTCGGAATTTAATGATCGAGTAAAATTGTAATAAAAAAAATTATGAAGTGGTAGGGTTCAAAGAGAAAGTTGGGTGCTATTGACAACACTTTTTGAGTTTATCTATTAGAGTGCTTCATATCAAATGAAGCTATTTATTCAACCTTCTATATATACATTTGATACATATCATATCTACGTATCTTGAATTTATATTCATATACATAGTAAATATATAAAATAAAATATTTTTTTCCATATATTGGTTGTGTTCGTGTCCTAACTTTCTGAGAATAGTTGTGGACCTTGTCTGTGTACAATAATTTCAATGTGTCATTTACAAGATCAAATCCATAATATTGGAGACTTCACCAAGACTTTGGTGACACTTCTTGAACCATTTGAACATGTCCTATTTGATTAATCTCTTCATAATAACAATGTTTTGTATTTATTAGAGCATAACTTACACACTTTAAATATGTTTTGAAACATCTATCATATAAATATGTCATATGTGTGTATTACAATGTTCTAAATTGTTTTGCATTCTTTAGAATGTAATTGTTACGCTAATGATATTTTGATGTTTAAGTTACGAAATATATGGCTTTTTAATGTAATTAGTGTTGAGTTGCATATGTTTCATTATCTTCGAATAAACTAATCATATGTGACATAATAAATTTGTGAAAATATAAGATTTTACTGTGTCCCAAGTATCGTGTCTCACATATTTAGAAAATCAATGTGTTAGTGTGTCCATGTCGAGTCGTGCATTGCGTTTTTGTGCTACTTGGATGTAACCCAAAAGTATCACATAATAAACATAAACTGCAGTGTATTTAGTTCACTGACATACATATATTTTGGATACATTGGATTTTGAGAGAAGATATGAAATGGGAGAAATCCTTGAGTTCACCAGGAGCTTTGGGGAAGCTCTAGAACTTCTTTGAGCCTTGATGAATTGGAAGTTCATAACTGCTCTATATTTTCATTAATTTGAGGCCAAACTTGGTGTCTATGGGTACTTCAAATGTAGTAGCTACCACATTGACTTTTGACTTTTGATTTTAGGAGGGTACATTCTTTGTAGTAATGACATTTTTTTTTTCTGATTAACCAATTAGTTGACATGTTTCAGGTGCTATGCTCGCCTGCATCCACGTGCCGTTAACTGCAGGAAGAAAAAGTGTGGACACAGCAACCAGGTGCTTGTACTGCCTTTATTTCATTTTGATTTTGACTTGTACCATTTTTTGTTTGTCAATTGATTCCTCTCTCGGTTGACCTTGTATGTTAATTAGTTTTGGTATTTGAAATGCAGTTGAGGCCAAAGAAGAAGATCAAGTAGATATCTGATTTGATGGTTCTATCAGCTAGTTGTAGTTTGATGTGCCCTGTGTCAACTTCACTGCTAGTAGGGATTTATAGTTTTGGAACTCATGTCAGATTGTAGTGGCTACAATGGACCACAACTATTTTTTGTTTCTTAAGAAGTTTTAATTTATGTAATTCTTGTCATTTAGATTGCACTTTAGTTTTTTTGTGGTTCAACCAAGGGGCATATTGTTGTTGTCATTTCATTTTAACCCGAAAGTAAATTACACATTATATGCTTTGGCTTGGAAAATTTAGATTGCATCTAGTTAATTTACATATTGGATTATGTTTTTTGAAGATTTAGGTTATTTACCATCCGTGAGGGCTAATAAATTTGGGGTTTAAAGTCAATTTGGTTGATGGGTATTATTTTTTTACAATTGTTTTTCCGCAAGTTTGATATCATTAAGGTACGATGTGGTGGTTAATATTTGGCAGATGGGAATGTCAAGCCTCAGATGCTTGGCTGAAGCTCATTCTAGAATGTTTTAATTGCTATGTATTGTTGTTTAGAAGTTTAAGACGTATACATTTCCACTTTGGGTGAGATGGCTTCTATTGTGTGACACACAGATGGGGCTTGAGATACGCATTACCGACTGCTCTAATTGTCTCGTGAGAATGCTCTTGCAATGAGCAAATAATAGGTATTTGTACATTGCAACAATGTCACCAAGAAGTAGAATTGTAAATGAATCGAGTTATTTATGAATAATTTAAGCTTGGCTCGTTTAAAGTTTATTTAAACTGGACTCGTTTACCAAAGTGTCGTTTGATAATACTTACGTTTTCAATTTTCTGTTTATATTTATAAAAATTTTAAAAATTCAAATAAAAATATGTTTGATAAATTTTTGATTTATAAATTAGTGGACTTAATTTATAAATTTGGTCAAAAAATGTAAACTCAAAAAATGTGTTTTAGTTTTGAGTTTTGAGTTTTTTGTTTTTTGTTTTTTACCACCCAACACTAGTTACCACCCGTTACCATTTTCCACCACCGTCTTCTGCCACCACCGCCACCACCACCATCCACCTGCCACCCACTCACCACCACCACCCACCACCCGTCACTACCATTCACCGCCCGCCACCACCACCCGCTACCACTACTCACCACCCACTTGCCACTACCATTCACCACTTGCCACCACCAGCCACCCACCCGCCACCATCACCCATTACCACCACCACTACCACCACCACCACCATCCACCCGCTACCCACCTGCCGCCACCACCCACCACCACCACCACCACTCACTCGCTACCACCCGCCACCGTCACCCACCCATCTACCACCACAACCATCCGCCATTCGCCACCCACCACTCGCCGCCAACACCCACTCGCTACCACCCACCACCCGCTACCGTCACCCATCTACCCGCCATCACCACCCGCAGCCACCACCCACCCGTCCGCTACTACCCACCACCACCCACCGCCACCACTACCACCATCACCACCACCCACTCGTTACTACCTACCACCCGCCACTGTCACCCACCACCATCGCCACCCGCTACCCATCACCCACCGTCACCACTTTCCACCACCGTCTTCCGCCGCCACTTGACACCACTTGCTATTTCTCACTCTTTTTTATATTTTTAAAATTTTTTGAACATTTTGTCAATTACCAAACACGTTTGTAGTTTATGTTTTTTTTAAAAATAAACAAAAAATAAACAAAAATCAGTTTATAAAATTTTTGTAAATATAAACTGAAAACGTAAACGTTACCAAACAGACCATAAATGAACGAGCTTGAGTTTGTGTCACGCCCCAAACCCGCATCTAAAAATTTGGGCATGAACACTTCAGAAACGGACACTTCATTCGATATATACAACATATGGGGCATGAACGGAAGCATTCAATAACATAAAATAATATAAATTAACATCCATCGAGCTCATACTTATATGCCAGGATCTCAATGTGCCATTAGACCGTTCCAAATATGATGGACAGATATACGAAAAGCAGATATGTGCATTCACACAATAACATATATAGGCATGTATATACAGAACCAGCCCCACACGTGGGCATACAGCAAAAATGTTGGTATAGGAGATTATACACGACTAATTGCATTAGACGAAAGATTAAGGACAAAACCAGGGGTCATTAAGGGAACCCCACAAAATGCATAAGCTTCTCTACATGGCTTGACCGAGAAGGGGTGACCAAAGCTGAATTAAGACTGACCTCCAAGTTGCTTGCCTACAGAAACAGACATAACACAAAGTGAGCAAGGCTCAGTGAATAATAGCACTCAAACAATTTAATGACTAAACTTGAACTGTAATATTCGTAACGTATATAAGTGTAGAGATCATATAATTAATCTTATCTTGTAAATATTTCAGAATGGCCTTGGGCCCAGATATCAACAGATTGTACAGAGCGGCCTTAGGCCCAACAGATTATACAGATCGGCCATAGGCCTAACAGATTATACAGAACGGCCTCTGGCCCACAGATAATACAGAACGGCCTCTGGCCCACAAATAATACAGAACAGACTAGTCTCAGAGTTATACAGAGGCATACAGATTCTATCAATCATTCACATGAGTTAGCATAGTCAATTTGCGTTTAACAGAGTGCTAATGTTAATTATTAGCAATAAGTAAAGCGTATTTTACAGATTGGCCTTAGACCTAGATATTAACAAAGTAGAGTGATTCCAGAGTCGTATCAATGTACGCAAATTTTCCAATCATTCATAAATATTAACGTAATTAACTTACGAAGAACAGAGCGTTGATAATATTAATTATTAACGATAGGTAATGTACAATTACAGTACTAGTACTCAATAATGCACATAGATTTTCCCATGGTTTATTATAAGTCGACATAGTTGTCTCGTGAATAACAGAACATTAATAATAATTATTAACAGAAAGCGCATGTATCACTACAATACTATTCATAGGGACAGAACAATTCACATCATAACGTGAGTCATATAACGATGTTATAGATATTCAATTCCTTCCTCAGTTTGAGCATTTCACAGGTCAATCCGATATTTATCATAGCTTCTTAACGATCATTAACATATAAAGCAACCCATAGTTCTATCCGATTATTCATTTCGATGATCCATTTTAGGCAAATATCTATTTCATAGAACGTGTGTCGAACAAAACAAGGCTGTAAGAGTCCATTATAGGACATTCAAAATATCATGTTCTCAGTAGGTGGGGTTTATATTCACAATTACTTCATGTCGAAAAATTCCACAGTATCAATTTCCAAATACAGAAACACAGTAGAAATCATTCCCTTAAGTACACAGTTCATGTCTTCCCATAACATAGGCCACTTTCTATCATAATAAAGATATTCTCAACTATGTTCATCTCTAGACCAATTCAGTATTAATAGTTCGTATGCAATTCTCATGCGGAGATATAGGCAACTTACAGGTAACAGAACATTAATGATAACCATTAACCGTAAACGGAATGTATTGCCACAGTACTATTACTCACACTGTAGTGGAGCGATAGATCCTCCCGGATTGTGACCTTGAGCTTAAATTTCTATAAACCCTCTCAAATCCCCCAATCTTCCTCCTTGTTGAACTTCTCCTCTTCCTCTCTAACTCTCTCAGGAGATATTTATGAGAATAGCTTCCAAGTCCCATGTTTAAAGAACATAAATACATATTTATAAAAGGTGAATAAGGATGAAATCCAATCAATTTAATCGTCCTGAATCAAAATTTTACAGAAAGGCATACTATGGTCTAAAAATTATGCTGATCTCAAATATAAAGTCAATCTCAGATAATTAAGCTTCTAAGGCTTCCAATTTCTAATCCAAACATTAGAATTGTAACAGATATGTCTCTTATTAGACATATATGCATCCATAATCTTAGGATTCACTTAATTAAACTTAATTTTACATAAAATTTTAGAGTAAGCATTTAATTGCACAGAATAAGAGACTAAAAGTATACCAGAATCGTGTACGAGGATTGGGTTATTACAGTTTGATTTTTAGGGTCGTTTATTAATCGAGCAGACGATTAGCTCTAAGCTCGGTCTAACAAGACTCGTGAACATAAAGATAAATAAATAAATATTTATTTTTATAATATATTAAATAATTTTTAATAATCAATTTTATTTTTTATTTATGTTTGGTATGTGTAAATTTATATGTTTGATTGATGAAATTTATTATCCATATAAGTATTATCATATATTTTATTTATAATTTTGTTTTTTTTTTATCTCAATAAATAAATTAATTTAAATTTAATTTTTTTTCAAGGTCGAGTTCGAACTCGGTTCGTTTATGTAATCGAATGAGCTCAAGCCGAGTTCAAGTCAAACAAATATTTAACGAGTTAAGCTTGAAGTTGATTTTTTAAGCTCAACTTGAGCTCAACTAATTCTTAATAAACAAATTTAAACGAGTAATGCTACATATCATGAAAAAATATCATGAAAATTATTATGAAAGATTACACATACAAGAAAACACTACATACTGATCAATGAATGAAAAATATTCATGAACATTTCATGATATTTTTTTCATAATCCCTAATATTATTTAATTTAAACATTTAAAAGTTTGACTTGGCTCATTTCAAACTTGCACTCTCAAACTTGTCTAGGCTAGGGTGCAGGATCTGGGGATCCTTCTTGGGTCGGTGCCGTAGTTGTGGGATGTTTGTTCCATTGTATGGATCTTCGTGGTCAATTTTATGAGTGAATTCTCGAACTGCAACAAAACTAGCTAGTTCAATATGTGATTCTGACTCGTGTGAATTGGTATGTCAAACCTACAATCATTTTTATTGACTTGTGTTTATGTCGACATGGCCTGATGAAAATGAAGCGGCATATTATTAGGATGGCAGCTGGGTTATAGAGATGGAGGATTAGACTTCTCACTACAATTATTTATTTTCCTTTCTATTTTCATTTAGACGAGTGATCTTAACCTTCTCTTTTGTTTTCTCGTTTAGTTAATCAAACTTACTGTAAAACAAAATGAGCTTCTTTATTATACAAACAGATTAAATTTAAACACATTTCAAAATTTGTTATGTTTTGACTTGTTTTTAAATAAAAAATTTGAACAAATTACTATTTAGTTGAATAAACGTATATACATATTATAAAAAAGAAATCTAATTATTTAGGCTTGACTCTGATTCGATAAAACCTTTCAAGATCAGGTTGGTACATAAAAAACTTAGTTTAAAAAACATGATAATTTTAATTTTTCATAAAATATTATATTCCAAGGGTAATAAAATTCTTGTTGACATTTTTCTTTTTCTTTTTCTTTTTTACTTTTTGAGAACAGAAATTCTTGTTGACATTAATTACTAACATGATGAGCAAAGCATTACCTGGATTAAAGGTTTTTTTGTTGACAAAAAAGTGAAAACTTGAATTGTCAAATTAGAGGGTAAGGATTGAGTGTGCGTGACGACCTAATTAAATTTTCAAAAGAGAACAAAAACTAAACTAACTTGATTTGATTTGCTTTGCTTGATTGCATTCTCATAGTCGTTTTTGTTTTAGCTTTCTATCTTTTCTACGTGGGTTTTTCTTAGTAAGAGTATCTTCTTTCTCGATTTAAGGCACCAAATTGACTTGTTGAGACACAAAAGACATGCACTAAAGAAAGGTTGCTTACCCATAATTCCTACTTTTCAACTACTCCTTCCCCACCTCTCTTTTTCTCAAGGTTTGAGAGAGAGAGAAAGAGGCACGTGACTAGGCTGAGGCTTGACAAATAATAGAGACAAAGTCAAGTAATCATTTTTTCTTTTTTGTTCTAATTTATGATGAAAAATATTTGAGACTCAAAATGAATATAATTTATTGATGTAATTTTGTTAAAAATTTTTTATGAGTTATTATTATTATTATTATTGAATATACTTAGAACCATATTGATAATTATTATCTAATTAAAAAAACCTTCCATATAGGTCTTTCTTTGAAATATAAAATAGAAAATGAAAATTGGAGTTTGGGAAATAGAGGGGGATTTGACATATTACGTGGTGTCGTTACTTTCTCTTTCAAATGCACAAATTTCCAAGACTGTGTAAAGCGTTGAAATCTGGAGCTAGTGTCGTCCTCTCCATTTGTCACCTCTCTACATTTTATGCACTGTGCATATTATATATATATATATATAAGAGAGAGAGAGAGAGAGAGAGAGAGAGGGTGGAGCATCATGGCAGCACATCTTCCGGGCACTCTCTCACTGTACAGAAATGTTGCATTCAAAAATTGTCCATTGAGAATTCTCTTCATTTTTATTATTATTTTTTTTTATAAAGTACCAATAAATCTTAAAAAGTAATTTTATAAGCTGTTTGCTCTTTTCGTTTTTTATGGATCAAAAAGTTTTAGTTCTTGTTTGTCATTTTTTAAAAAAAGTTAAAAGGTCAAAAAATTTCTATCTCATTTAAATTATATCATCTTATTTAAGTCATATTACCTCTTTATTATATCACTTCAAACCCAACTCATATTTCATAAAAAGTCAAAAAATGCACTTATTTAAAACATTCTAAATAAACCCTTAATTTAGGGTTGGTTTGGGGTACACTATATAATCCATCTTTTTATCTTTTTTCTATCACATCACCTCTTTACTTTTCTACACATCTTTTCATAAAAAGACAAAAAGTGCACTTTTTTAGGACACCCCAAACCAACCCTTAGTGTGAATTATATAAATGGTCAAAATATTAGTTTTTTCATAATGTTAAAATTACTAAATGTAACACTTCAAAAAAAAATTCTTAGTTTACATTTTCTAAACGTGACAATCCAATGCAACACTAAAAAATAGTAATACTCCAATGTAATACACTAAAAAAAAATTAATGTACTTTTTTTTAAATATAACACTCCAATCAATATAACACACAAAAACTTCTTATCCAAATGTAACACACTAAAAAATTTCTTATTGTACTTTTGCAAATGTAATACTCCAATAATATAATATTAAAAAATTCTTTAATATACTTTTCTCACGTAATAATGTAACATTCTAAAAAAGTTTTTAGTATATTTTTTTCCAAACGTAATATTGCAATCAATGTAACATACAAACTCTTTAATGTACTTTTCCTAAACATAATACTATAATATAACACACTGAAAAATTTATTAGTGTATTTTTTCTAAACGTAACAACGTGATTTTCTAAAAAAACTCATTAGTGTATTTTTTTTTTTCAAACGTAATACTCCAATTAATATAACACACAAAAACTCTCTAATGTATTTTTTCCACCATAATACTCTAATGTTACACCAGAAAACCACACTACGGTTCTGTTTGTAAGGATTTTCAAATCCTGATTCTACCCCCACATTGGAACATGTTTGAATAGAGTTTTGAAACTAGTTTTCCACAACAAATACAAAACTCTACAGAAAACTCTCAGTAAAGCATGATTTTCGAAAAAAAAATTTGAAATTTGGCCTAACCGGTTATCTCACCGGTCGTTCAGCCGGTTGACCGGAATAGTGAAATTTTTTTTTTTTTTTTGCAATTGATATGTTAATTTTTATATATTCGAAAAAAATATTTTCTGAATTTTTTAAAATTTTTTATGTGCTTTAATAGAATTTTGAGTTGTATGTTTGGTTATAAATTGTAAGTTTTTGTATCAAATATCAAATTTACATCAAAAATTTCCCACTCAATTCAAAACTCTTTCACCAAACAAATTTTCCACACTCAAATCATAATTCCAAAACTCACAAACTCAAAATATAACTCATACTGTCAAATCATAGTTAGAAAGCTCTACCAAACGCAACCGTAGATTTTCACACTCGACAACTAATACTTCAACAAACAATTCCTCCAAAAAGAATTTTCCACACCTCACTTTTCCATTCTCATTTCAAAAATAAATTAAAAAATTAGAAAAATGAATCATAAAAAGCATTCACTTAAAGTCAAATGGCACCAAATCAAATAAATACAACTTTCTAAAACAAAAAGGACTAATTGGTTCATAAAAATTTTTTTAGACTAAATGGATCAACATTCCCTTATATAGGATTTATGGATAAATTTTTCTTTTTTAAAAATAAATTTGATAAATTACATTAAAAGAAGAAAATGTCAAAAAATTAAAACTCAATATGCTTTTTATACCTTTCAATTTTTTATTTATTTATATTTTTCAATGCAATTTTTTTGACATCTATTGCGATTAACGACAAACTTAATACAGATATTGGTTTAACAATCCTCATGAAAATTAGAAGGGAAATTACTTATCAATGAGATTATCAAAATATTATTAAAAAATCATTAATTTTTTTTTATAATTTTAATTATTAATGTGTATAAATTTACTATTTATGTGTAATTTTTTTAATAAAAAAATTGACGCTGAATTGAAATTCTTTCAAAATTTATATAACTGAGCTCCGTTTGGCAAGGAGGTTTGGGGCTATTTTAGCCACAAAAGATAAAATAGGCTATTTTAGTCATAACAAACAAACATCACATCCAACCCATAATCATTACATTCTTCTCTCATAAAAAAAGTCAAAAAAATTAAAAAACCAAAAAATCTTTCTCAAATCAAACTTTTTAACCCAAATTAAAAAAATTAAAAAATTAAAAAGCGAACCCACTTTTCAAAGAGAGGCTAATGTACATGTGGCTATTGCAATTTGCAACAGTATTTCAGGCTGACAATTGTGGTCTCCAACTTGCTCTAGCGTCTACTTTGATTCCATGCATGTCTGCAACAGTTTAAAAAAAAAAAAAAAAACTGTCTCTTGGGGTCTGTGGAAAGGAAGACAATTGACATTTGAGACTTTTCCAAAGTAAGGATTACTGTTGAAGCCATAAAGAATCAATTTACTGTCAACTAGGTGGGAGTAGTTTCGTCTTGTAATTTAGAAATCAGAAATCATATTTTTTTTAATTTTAGAGTTTTAGATAGAGTTTTAATGATTTGATAATAATAAAAAAAACACAAAATAAAAATATTATATCATTGTGAGATCTACATAATATTAGAGCTCCACAATTAGAACTCTCAATCTTTTTTCTTTAAAAATTATAAAAGCACTACTACTCTATTCAATTTTAACATGGTAAATTATAAATATAATTTTTAAAATTTATTTAAAATATAAATTATTCTCTATAATTTTAGAAATTATATCTTACTCCTTTAAGTTTTTAATCGCATTACAAATGATCTATTTTATTAATAAATTATCAAGTTAATTAATAATTTTTAATGATATCATAAATATATTTTAATTAATAATTCAAATATTTTATTGTTGTATAGAAGAATGATTAGGAATTTTATTTATTTATTTCTAATTTTGTTAATTAAAAAATTATAACAATGAAGTATTTATAATTTTCAGAATTACAAGCGATAATTCGTATTTTAAACAAATTTTAAAAAGTGTTTTTATAATTTATCAATTTTCACAACTCAAATTGGGCATGTTTGTTGCAATTAATGGGTTGTATTGCTTCTTTATTTTGGGATTTCGGGATTTTTTGCTCTTAGATTTTGTTTATAAATTAGTAGTTTTTAGTTTGGATTGAGCCGCAGGAAACAAGCCCAATATGTTAAAAATGAAAAATTATTAAATATTCTCGGAGTATCATTTGTTCATACTTCCTAATCAATAATCATTTAATGTCTTTTCATATTTTTCAATCACCCAACACAATACCAACCTTCTCTACTAGTCATAATATCATAAAATACCACGTATTCATATTTCAAAATTACTAAATAATTATCGTTAATCTCACTGTAATGTATCACTTGATAAATTTCATATATTTTTATATCTTTCATATAAGACCCATTATTTTATATGTTAGTCCCACCATGAGACATATAAAAACACCAAGGCTGGACAAATTTCTCGTAAAATATGTCTATAACTGAACTTCGGGTTAAACTTTAACAATACTAAAATATTAATTAAAACATATTTCTAACATTATTAAAAACTGTTAATTAACTTGATGATTTATTAATAAAAGGGCGATTTGTTATGAAATTAAAAATCTCAAGGGGTGGAATGTAATTTTCAAAACCACAGGGGACGATTTATATTTTAATCAAAATCAGGGGATGTATTTATAATTTACCCTAAAAAGTATATAAATAAAAAAAAAAGTACTTGTCAAATTTTAGTCATAGTTAAACTTTGTGGCTTTGTTTGGGATGCCCATTAGGGCTAATTTAGTCATATAAGATAAAATATACTATTTTAGTTAAATAGGATAAAATATTACATTTAATCCATAATTATTTTATTTTTTTTTCTCATAAAAATCAAAAAATCTATCCCAAATGAGACTTTTTACCCTAAATTAAAATAGTAAAAAAATTAAAATATTAACCCATAATCCAAACGAAGGCCGTATCAAATTTGATATAAAAATTAACAATGCTAAAATATAACTCATGCTAAAATGTAGCAAGTAATGGAGAAGCTCTAAGATTCACAATTGTTTCCGAAGTTGTTAAGTATTTATAAAAGAGTACACAAATTTATCCAAAAAAATAGTAAATTATTTGGATTTATTCATATTATATAAAAGTCAAATATAAACCACACTATTTTTTCAAGTAAAATTTAAAATACTTTTTTAAATGCCCATAATTATTGAAATATAACAGATATAAATCTTTTCTCTGTTATGCATTAAAAGTTCCTAGCCTTCATTACCATGGCTAGAACTGGACCACAAGACCGACTGGTAGTTGATAAGGAAATCATTATAGAAGGGGTTGGGGACAATGCCATTGTCATACATACATGACATATCATGTTTGATTGACTAACTCATTTGGATTATTCAATTGATTTGTGCCCTCTGGCAAGGGGCATTGCTCTAATTATTTCAATTGGTAGGTCACATCTGGCCAGTACTGCAATATGTTTGTTTTTGTTTTTATTTTTGTTTGTCTCAACTTGAATTTAATTTGGGTTCATTACAAGAATTTTGGTTCATATATACGCGTATTTGGTATGAGATTTTGTTATTATTACATATAAAGACATTGAATAAAAAAAAGACAATTTTTTTATTTATTTATTTAAAACACACATTGAATCAACATTAATAAATGTAGGTTGGACTCATTGTTTTTATTCTAATGGTTAAAAGAATTCTATAGAAGTATATTTGTTGAGACTTGTAATTTGATTATTTATATTTCCTACTAGGAAGAATCACAAAAAATTACAAGATAACACTTTTTACTATTTGTCTCTCAATGATGTTTAACAATCAAAGACAATTCTTATGAAATGCTTTCATTTCTTAGAAGTGAATTCTTATTCTTACAATGCAAATAGCATTTCCTATTGATTTGTCTCATGATCTGGACCTATTTTGATTCTTAATTATTTTTGGCTATGCTGTTCTCAAGGATTGGAATAATTGAAATAGAGAACTACCTGCGTCCTCACCAAGGATCCTCTAGAGTGTTTTTTTTCTAAAATTTCCTAAAGTGATGTATTGTGTGGTTGAGATTTAATGTTGAAAAATTGATGGAGTGGAGATATGGCTCTTTGGTTGAGCTCTAATGTTTATTTGCCATAACCAAGATCAATGGGATACAAATACAAAAATATCAACATATTCTTACTTTGATTAAGGTTGGGAGCCAAAAATCCGTCCTTCAGGCAAGTCCCTCCCAACTTACGTTGGATTCGCAATGGGAAAATTAGTTTCTAATACTTTATTAATGACACATCAATTATTAATAAGATTTATTGATTTTTATAACAATTTCGTTACTTTATAACTATGAATATGAATATGTAACAATGATTGTGAACTGAATTTAATGTTTTTGACATTGGAGAGAGAGAGGAAGAGCTACAGCCTACCCAAAAACACAGACAATAGTAGAAAGACTTGCGGACCCATGAATTCATGAACTGTGTCTCTAGAAGAAGAGGAAGAGAATGATAATCCAAAAGAAAAAGACTAAAAAGACCTTGTTGATGTTGTTTTGATATTATGGGGTGCTTTAGGAAGGAAAAAAAAAAAGAAAAGTTTACTTTTAATTTTTTACTTATTTTAAGTCACATCGCTTTTCATATTTTTTATTTACAAAAAAAATAAAATAAATTTAAAAAATCAAAAAATTAATTTTTTATCAACTTTTCAAAATCCCACTATGTATATGATACGAGGTCGCTGTGGAAATGGCCTGGCATTGGTTTTGTAGGTTTGTACAATTTGCTTTTTGAGCTGAGTTTCTGAGTCTGAGAGTCCTTTTGCTGTGTCTCTTATAATAAATGTAAATGTTGTTAGTAACTCATAATAAATGACCACTGATTCAAGATTCAAAAAAAACACACCCACCAAAATAATAATAATAATAACAGAATAAATTACAAACACATCTTACTTATAATATTAATAAAAAAAATAAAAATTTTAATTATTGTTAAATATAATAATAAATATTTAAATTATTAATTAAAATACATTTATAATGAGACACTTTTTCATAAATTATTTTTCACCTACTTATATTTTATTTAGTTCACATTATTTTTTTATATTTCAATAAATCATGTCGGTGAGATAGTTACCAAAATACCCTTAATAATATTCACATTTACAGTGCGAATGTTCCGTGATGTGAATGTTCACGCCGTCAATGTAAATATTCACATTGTAAAATATAAATGTTCACATTACAAAATTGCTAACCGTTCAAAAAATAGCTGTAAGAGTAGAAATGTTTATAAAATATTTTAAATATGAGAATTATGATTTAATAGATCAGATGTTCAAATAATAGGATTTATTGGAATAAAAAAATATTTTATGAATTAATTAGGATACAAACACTTAAAAAAGATTTTCTAATAAATTTTCCTATTTATAATATTATTAAAAATTAATAATTAATTTAAGAATTTATTAATAAAAAATATTTATTATACAATTAAAAAATTAAAGTGGCCGCATATGATTTATAGAACATATATGACAATTTATATTTAAAAAAAAATTGAAAATGTGTAAAATAAAAAATTAAAAAAGAGAGAAAAGAGGACGCATAAAAGTCGCCGAGGAATTGGGAAGATGAAAATCAGAAAAATAAAACCGAAAGAAAGAGATGGACATAGCGGGTGTGGGGAGAAAATTTTATAGCCTTTTTAGGCTAAAATTTATAAAAAAAATAAAATAAGTTAAAATAATTAATAAAAATAAATGTCACATTAAATTTATAATTATTTTATTTTTTTCTCTTATAAATAATCGTCTTCTCAAATATACAAATTTTAATCTATTAAAATAATTAAAACTAAAATAAATTATTAAAATAACAACTTTCCATGCATGCACATAATACACATAGACATATTAAACAGGTTGAATAGATTGATGATGGATGGATAGAGTCGTGTCAATGTCATCTATTCATATACATAGATACATGCATATGTAAGGAAAAATTATTTGGTGTTCTTAGAATGATATGTCATCAATTACAACACTCTTAGAGTACTCTAAAATGTTTGGAAAAGATAATTAAAAATTAATTTTTTATTTTTTTTAAGTTTTTTACTTTTTTTATAAAAAAAATAAATTAAAAAAAAAAGACTTTTTAACCTAATTCTCAAAATAGACTTACCAACTAATAACTTCTCTCACAATACAGATATACATATATGCACAGATAGGAAGAGAGAGAAATAAAAGAGAGATGGGGGAGAGAGAGGAGTGGACCCTAAACCTATCTGTTGGTCGTCGTCTCGATTTCTTCGCCAGAGTAAAAAGGGACGCGGCAAACGAGGACCCCTTTCTTTTCCTTTACGATTACAAATAAATAAATGTACGGAAAATTTATTGAAAACTCTCACGTTTTAAATAGTTGATCGATGAGTTTTTATTAGGTGTATTGTGTGATTAGTAAATTTTTTTCAAACGTAAATAGATATTGATTAGATAGATATATCCTTACTAGTTAATTAGGGGAGTAATGTTAGAGATCTCAAATATTCTACAAAAAATTTTATCAAATGTCTCACATGGGTGTGGGACCCACACAATGTGGGTCCCATGTGGGTCCCACACATGAGACATTTGGTAAAACTTTTAGTAGAATTTTTGGAACCTCTAGCATTTTTGTAATTAGGGATGTTTGTTTTTTTTTGAAATGTGTAACAAGTATGGTGTGAACTCCAATGTGACAAACATTTATGTGACATTCAAACTATGAGACAACGTGACTGATATGATGTGATATTTTAAAAATTTTATTCATTCTTAGTGTATTTTTTTTAAATATGACAAAGTGGTAGGTATGATATGACACTCTAAAAAAAGTAGAAACTCTTTAGTATACTTTTTTCAAATGTGATAACGTAGCGGATATATTGTGACACTCTAAGAAAATTAAAAACTCCTTAGTATACTTTTCTTAAATGTGACATGTGACACTTCAACATGACGTACCCAATTTGATTGAATTACTGCGTGTCTTTATGTTACGCGTCAAAAAATAATTAGTAAGAAATTCGCATCCCACACTGCGCGTGTTAAAAAAAATCAAACTTTAAAAAGCTACTAGTGTGCTTTTCGAACAACGTAACACACACACTCCACAACTTTCTCCATACATAAAAACTTCTTAGTGTACTTTGCCTAAACGTGACATGTGACGCTCTAACATGGTGGATCCAATTTGATTGAATTACTGTATGTCTTCATGTCACGCGCCACAAAATAATTAATAAGGAATTCGTGTATCACATTGGGCACATTAAAAACAACTAAACTTTAAAAAGTTACTAGTATGCTTTTCGAACAACGTGACACACAAACACCCCATCACCTTCCCCATAGATAACCACACGACTTGTCCCCCAACTGTACTAACAATGGCAAAACAATCAACAAATAATTTTTGGGATCACTCAGTCACTAAAAAAATATTTAAGACCTTATGGATTACAAGTTTACAAAATGAGATTTACTAGTCAATTTCCCTAAATGTAAATTAGTTTAAATTTTAAAATTCTATCTATCTATACTATGAAAAGATTAAATGGTATGTATCATATTTATTTTATAATTACAGAAGATAATGACATAATTTTATATTTTTAAAATTATAATTAAAAAATAAAAAAAAATTATAACCAAACACAATTAAGTCTAATCAAAATCTCAAAATAATATCATAACTAAATAAAAAAAAAAAATTGATCAAAACTAAAGAAGAAAATAATGTAACTAAAGGTGCATATGACATGAGGATGTGCATAATAGAATTATCTATCTATACTATTATGAGTTCGTTTGACATCTCCTAGATAAGAGCTTGTTTGAGATACATCTCCTAAATACTATTATCTTTTTTTTTTTTTTTTTGTGAAGGTCATATCATCTCACTATAACATATAAGAGTTTTAGAAATCAAATTTTTTAGTCTCTCAAAGTGAAAATTTTGTTGCAAAAGACATTTAGAGACTAATTTCTATTGTCGTGAGGATAGTCTCTAAAAAGTCGTCTCAAAAAGTCAAAAATAAGGCTTTTAGTGACAAAATTTTGAAAATGTCACTAATAAATACACTTTTAGGGACAAAATAAATTGGTCTCAAAATGATTTATTTTTTGAGACAAAAAATTTAGTCCCAAAAAGATAATAATTCATCACTAATGTCTAATTTTCGTTGCTAAAAATATAATAACACTTTTCGCAACAAAAATAAGTTCCTAAAAAATAATTTTCTCCCTAAACTTTTGTCTCCAAAACCTTAATTTCTTATCTCTCTACTTTTTTATATATATTTTTGTAAAAAGTTAAAAAAAATATACTCATTGTCATCTCAAACAATCCCTAAGTGCACTGAGTCATATCACTTCTCTACTTTTCTGTACATCATTTCGTAAAAAGTAAAAAATTACACTTATTTTAATTATCCCAAACAACCCTATATATATGGAGAATTATAAATTAGTTGAGATCATAAAATTTATTTATAAAAAAAGTGATAAAGTTTATAAATATTAATAATTACAATTATATATATTTTACTTTTTTCATAAATAATTTTTTTCAACTCCACTAATAAGTGATTTCCCCTTATATATATGAAGCCTTTTTTTTTAATCAACAAAAGAAAGTTTTATTGATGAAGAACCAAAAATATGAGAAAATTACATGAATAAAACAAGGCAGTGCAAACAAGCATCATAGCTAAATTCTACAATCTCAACTAGGTTGGCACTGGAGAGCTAGCACAATCATATGCTAGCACAAACCTGAGATTGGTGAATGACTAATCAACAACAATAAAAAACAAAGAGAAACAAAGTAAACAAAATAACCCCAAGGCTAGTTACACCCAACAACTACGGTTGCACTCCTAATGCCCAAGACAAAAAACTACAGCAACCATTAAGAAAAAAAATCCATTACTACCCCGAGCTACATGCACTGACAGACCACCATAGCAGCTGACCTCCTGAGTTACTAGATGAACTTACTTACTAGATAAATATTTCTCACAATGTCACTAACAGCATAAGAACAACCAGGATCAAAAGTTTTCAATCACAGTGCTAATTGAACTTTAATTAGCTCACATAACTTCTTCAGAATTGGTTGCTTGTTAGAAAAAATACACTCATTTTTGCATTTCCACGCAGACCAAACCACAGCTGAGGGGATAGCTCTCCAAAACTGCCTTTCTTTCTTTCTGAAATTCCAGCTCATCCACCATTTAAATAGACAGTCAACTGATCTTGGAGTTGCCCACGATAGCCCTCACCAGTCAACTATGCATGCCCAAATTTGCCATACAAAGGGACACAGTAGCACCGAATGGTTTATTGATTCCATTTTTGATTTGCAGACTACACACGATAAGTCCACACTACTCCTCAATACACCAATTTTATTTAGATAATCTGTTGTCTTAAGTCTACCATTCCATGCCAACCAAGTAAAGAATTTGGCTTTGGATGGAGCAAAATTATTCCATATCAAACCAGCTACTGTCAAAGTAGGCCCAGATTCTAGATCACCCCATTTGTAAGCATTGCTTACCTTGAAACCCCCTACTTGATCAGTCTTTCATCCCACATGGTCCTCTATATCCATACTTAACCTTGGCCTACACCTAACCTGACAGTAAGCCTTACCACTTCTTCTTCCTCCTAAGCATGAAGATTTCTTCTAAAATTAAAACACCACCTATTTGAGCCAACCTTTCTTGATATCAACACACTCAATGACACCTCTTTCTCTGTACTCAACTGATACAATCTAGGAAATTGAGCACACAAACTAGAATCGCCCAACCAATTATCAACCCAGAATTGTACTCTTCTACCATTCCCTACTCTAAGTTCCATATTTTCCATAAAGAATGTAAACAGTCTTGGGTTAGATTATGCCACATCCAGAATGTCCCTCCAGATCTTTGAAATAAAACCTGTTGCAGTAGCTGATGGCAGCCACCTCCTACCTATGGATCTATACTTGCTACACACAATTGATTTCCAAAGTGCATCATCTTCCATAGCATACCTCCACCACCATTTGAGTAACATGCACTGATTTGTAAGTCTAATGTCTCTAATCCCAAGACCTATTTTTTGTTTATTCATTGTAATCTCTTTTCATTTGATTAAGTGGATTTTCCTCTTAATTTTTGTACCTCTCCACAGGAAATTTGCTTGCAGCCTATCAAGTTCCTTAGCCACACTTTCAGGAATCTTAAATAAAGACATATAATAAATGGGTAGTGAGGACAGAACAGATTTGATGAAGACCACTTTACCTGCGAATGACAATAGTCTTCTTTTCTAACCTGAGAACTTTTTCTTAAAATTTTAGATGACTGGTTTCCAACATAGTTTTTTGCTCGAATTGGCACCAAGTGGTAAACCAAGATATTTAAAGGCAACTTATGAATTTTGTAGTTAAGTTTAGACATAAAATCCTTCACCAAATCCTCCTCCATAATCACCCCACATACCATACTTTTGTGAAAATTTATTTTCATCCTAGACACAACTTCAAAGCATCTTAAGATTCTTTTAATAGCAACAACTTCAAACCACTTAGCATCACACATGACTATGGTATCATCTACATATTAGAGGTGGGATACATTGAAGCCTCTATGACCCACATCCACTCCTTTAATAACACCTATAGCTTTTGTTCTTTTTAACATGATATTAAGCCCTTCAGTTACAACATTAAACAAGAGGGGTGAGAGTGGATCACCTTGCCTTAACCCTCTCTTCGGACAAGACTTATCAGATGGAGAACCATTCACAAGTACAAATACTTTAGATGAGGCAATGCATTCCTTTTCCAACCCAACCATTTTGCTCCGAAACCAAAGTTTACTAACATCTGAATGAGAAAATTCCAATTTACAGAGTCATATGCTTTTTCAAAGTCCAATTTAAGGATTAAACCCTTCTTTCTAGATTTCTTCCACCAATCCACCACTTCATTAGCTATAAGAACCCCATCCATGATGTTCCTACCACTCAAGAAGGCTGACTGGGCTTTATCAATCAATGTTGGCAACACTTGTTTGAATCTGCTTGCTAAAACTTTGGACTGAATTTTGTAGACAGAGTTAAGCAAGCTAATTGGTCTATAATCCCCAATGGATGAGAGATTATCATTCTTTGGGATAAGAGTTACAAAAGAACAGTTCACCTCATACCCCATCCTGCTATTAGCATGAATTTCTTTCATAAACTTCATTATATCATCTTTCATCACGTTCCACCCTTTCTGAAAGCATAACATGTTAAACTCTCCCAGCCCAGGAGCTTTATTCCCATTACACTGTTTTATTGCTTCCCATACCTCTGCCTCATTGAACTCTTTTTCTAGAATTTCAGTGACTTGATTGTGATCCACTTGATTAAAAGTAACCTCCAAGTAAGGGGCTGCATCTCTACCTCTCATCAAACTAATTCTTAAAATGGTTGTACACTGCTTGTTCAATATCTGCTAGTTCTTCAACAACAACATTCTCAACCTTCAATGAATTAAGCATATTCCTGTTATGCCTAATTGTTGCCATTATATGAAAGAACCTTGTGTTCTTGTCCCTTTTTAGTGTTATACCCACGGTGGTATGTGTATGTAAATTAAATGTGAAAATAATATAAACAATAAATAAAATAACTCAGAAAATAATTCTAAATTATTTTCCGAATTAAATGCTTACAGAATTTAAACGTTGAGGCTTGTGTTGGACACAATCTCCTTAAAGTAGATTTCGCTCTCGCTCCGGTGCTTCAAGTTTTAACCACGTCTACTTTCCAGGATGCAACGACTACACCTTGATTTTACAACACTATAAAATCAAATCTGGCGAACCAAAATATGTTGTAACTCTTTCTTTTTCTTCCTAAAATAAAATACAGAATAATACAGAGAGACACAGGAAAAAAATGACGAAATTCTGATGATAAAATTGATCTCTAGAATGCTGGAATTGAAGGCTTTATATAGGCAAAACAGTGGCTGTTCCGAACAGGTATAAAACCTGTTCGGATAGATTGAAGAGGCACCAACAGATTTGAATCTGTTTGAATAGATTTAGTTTCGGGTTGAACTCTTTGAACCAGTTCAGGAGCGTCTAACCTGTCAGGGCTCTATTTGGGTGGAAGAAAAATTATTGAGCCAATTTATTTTGATTTTTAAAACCAAAAATAAAAATAAATAAATAAAGTTCAAAAGTTTTTGGCCCAAAAAGATAAGTATTGGGCCGGAAAGCCCAACCCAACCTCACATCACGCACCCGCGCCCAAGCCCAGCTCGCCAGCCCGACCGACTAGACAAACGGCGGCGGCGCGCGGGTGTGGTTTTAATTTTGGGTCCAATGAGTCTAGCCCACTACACCGATAACCTCACCCTTCCACAAACTTGGGTACCCCTTGGGGCCCATCCCAAGCATCCCAAGTTAAGGTATATATACCCAAACAATTCCTCAAGCCTTTCTAATGGGACAAGCACATTTCACAAATGTGTTGTAAACCCACCAAAATTCGTTTCCATGAACCCGAAATACGCGTTGAATTCTCATTCGTCCGAAAATGATTTTGAGCAACCAAATACATGATTTAATTCACTACGTAGCATTAAACACGAACCCAAGAAAAAATGTTACAAAAAACGGTTGGGTCCCACCTTAATTAATGCTCAAAGTTAGCAAAAAATAAGGTTTATAAAGCCATTTTTCCAACAATCCTCCACATGAATGGAATTCACGATAACGGACATGCAACAAGATACAGACAAAGAAAGAATAAACTAAGAAGATACACCACATCGAGATAGATAGTTTTTGGCTTTGAGCCTTCTCTAGTGAAAAGTCTATCGGACTTACTAGCTAACTAGTGGACGCGATACCTTGAACTGTTCAGCTATTTGTGTAAGTCAAGACAATAGACTACACATAGTGTATCTGCAGACACAGTTTGGTTCTTACGGTTACATTCATTTTGGCCTTGAACAACGCCTGGTAATTCATGAGTGCTTTAGAGAATTTAGCCTTCTCAATTCTCACAGAACCGGCCCAGTTTACACTCATATAGGTGACTTCTTATTAAGAGTATCCTACTATACCCCACTTGGAAGTCCAAGTTATAAGAATCATTAAGAGCAAAGCTTATCCTACTAACGCTGCAGGTACACTCTTTTTATCATAGAAATGGGTAGGAGTAAACCTCCTTAGAGATACGTGAAGTCATCCATAATTCGGTTGTCCCTTTGAACCTAGATCTTGGGATCTCCAGTCAACTAGGTTGGGTTGCCATTATGGCGACTTTTAAGTAATAGGCTTTAATCTCATTCCCCTCGATAAATAGTACACTTACTCTCTGGCTAACCCTTTAGTCAATGGATCTGCAATATTCTCCTTTGACCATATATATTCTGTGGAAATTATTCCATGTGAGAGCAAATTCCTAACGGTATTATGTCTACGACGAATGTGTCAAGACTTATCGTTATACATATGATTCTGTGCCCGTCCTATTGCTGCTTCACTATCACAGTGTATGCATATGGCTGGCACAGGTTTAGGCCACATTGGAATGTCTTCTAAAAAATTATGAAGCCATTTTGCTTCTTCTCATGTTTTATCTAATGCGATAAACTCAGATTCCATTTTTGACCTTGTTATGCATGTCTGCTTAGAAGATTTCCAAGAGACTGCAGCACCTCCCAAGGTAAAGACATATCCACTAGTGGATTTTGAGTCTTTAGTATCCGATATCCAATTTGCATCGCTGTACCCCTCGAGTACTGCTGGATACTTAGTATGATGTAAGCCATAATTTTGGGTATGTCTTAGATACCTAAGTACCCTAATTATTGCTTTCCAATGATCGAACCCTGGATTATTTGTGTACCTACTCAATTTGCTAACAGCATAGGCTACATTTGGCCTTGTGCAATTCATTAAGTACATCAAGCTTCCGATTATCCGAGAGTACTCTAATTGTGACATGCTTGCACTTGTATTTTTTGACAAGTGAAGACTAATGTCAACAGGTGTTTTAGCAGGACGGTCGTCATGCTTTCCAAGTTTCTCTAGAATCTTCTCAGCATAATAAGACTGAGATAAAGCATATCCTTTAGATGTTCTAGTAATTTTTATTCCTAGAATTACATCTGCTACTCCCAGATCTTTCATGTCAAACTCTCTGTTCAACATTTTCTTCGTGGATTTAATCATGTCATTATTGCTTCCAATAATGAGCATGTCGTCCACATAGAGACAAACTATGACATAGCCTTTGTCAGTGTTTTTAACATAGACACATTTGTCACATTCATTTATCTTAAAACCATCCGAAAGCATAGCGTGATCAAAATTTTCATGCCATTGTTTCGGAGCTTGTTTTAATCCATAAAGGGATTTGACAAGTTTACAAACATTTTTCTCTTGGCCGGGAACTTTAAACCATTCCGGTTGTTCCATATAGATTTCCTTATCTAACTCGCCATTTAAAAAGGCTGTTTTAACATCCATTTGATGTATTTCCAGATTATACAAGGCTGCAATCGTAATTAACATGCGAATAGATGTTATTTTTGTCACTGGTGAATAAGTGTCAAAATAATCAAGGCCTTCCTTCTGCCTGTATCCCTTAACAACAAGCCTATCCTTGTATTTATCTATTGAACCATCTGTTTTCATTTTTCTCTTGAATATCCACTTATATCCAAGAGGTTTACATCTCGGTGGAAGATCCACAGTTCCCAATTATGATTTCGCAGTATTGATTCAATTTCACTATTCACAGCCTCTCTCCACAATGGAAATTCAGGACTTGACATTGCTTCCTTGAAGTTTTGAGGCTCATTTTCTAATAGGTATGTCAGAAAATCTGGACCAAATGATTTAGATATCCTAGTCCTTTTGCTACGTTTAGGTTTATCTGTTTTATTATCATTTTGGTCTTCACTGCTATCTATAGCAGTATCAAAAGTTCTTTTATTTGAATTTCTCTCTTCAGATTCCTTACAAGGAAAAATGTGTTCAAAAAATAATGCATTTCTTGACTCAATAATAGTGTTTACATGCATATCAGGATTTTCAGATATATGAACTAAAAACCTATATGCACTATTATTATTTGTATAACCCATTAACACACAGTCAACGGTTTTTTGTCCTATCTTAGTCGTTTTGGGACTAGGGACTGCCACTTTAGCCAAACACCCCCACACTTTGAGGTAATTGTAGGTAGGTCGTCGACCTTTACATAATTCATAAGGTGTTTGATTAAGTTTCTTGTGGGGTACCTTGTTAAGGATAAAGTTAGTAGACAAAATCACCTCCCCCACAAGTTCTGAGGTAAGCGTAAACTAATCAACATGGTATTCATAATCTCTTTAAGAGTTCGATTCTTTCTCTCAGCAACTCTATTTGACTGAGGAGAATAGAGTGCAGTGGTTTAGTAAATGATACCATGTTCAGAACAAAATTCTTCAAATGGTGCATCATACTCACCACTTCTGTCACTCCTCACTATCTTAATAGTTTTGCCAAGTTGATTTTCAATCTCAAGTTTATATTGCTTAAAAGCTTCTACGGTTTCATATTTACTTCTCAATAAGTAAACATAGCAATATCGAGTGCAATCATCAATAAAAGTAATAAAATACTTCTTACCTCCTCTAGTTTGAACAAATTTTAAATCACAGATATCTTTGTGAATTAAGCTTAGAGGTTCGATAATTCGTTCAACTTTATTAAATGATGCCTTAGTGAGTTTTGCCTCAACACAAATCTCACATTTATGATTAGGATCAAATTTTAAGTTTGGTAAACATTCTAAAGTAACAAGTCTACACAAAGAATTAAAATTAACATGTCCTAATCTACCATGCCATAAAGAAGAACACTCAGCAATATAAACAGAAGATATGTTCTTATTATTAAAAACCAAATTAGGTACAACAGTATTTACATTGAGCATAAAAAGCCCATCACTCATATAATCTCGCTCCACAAACATGCCACTCTTGGTGAGTACAGCCTTGTCAGATTCAAAGACTAATTTAAACCCATTCTTAATTAACAATGACCCAGAAATTAAATTCTTGAGAATTTCTTGCACATGGAGTACATTGTTAAAAGTGAGTTCCTTCCCCGAGGTCATTTTCAACACGATCTTTCCTTGTCCTTTCACAGTTGAAATAGAAGAGTTTTCCATGAAAAGTTGTTCCTCACTTTTCATTACTTTGTAGGTTGTGAATATCTTTTTATCTGCACAGATGTGGCTGGTTGCTCTAGTATCCACCCACCACTCCTTGGAATTACCCACCAAATTTGCTTCAGAGACTACTGCAGCAAGATTGATGTCTGCCACTCCATTGAAAAGATAAAAATCCTCGGCTATGTTGGCTTGTACTGGCTTTAAACTCCCTCCGTCCTTGCGAACATGACAATCCTTAGCGATGTCCATATTTGCCGCACACAAAGCACTTGCCTTTGAACCTCTTGTTGAACCCGTTGTTGATCGCTTTACTTGTGGATCCTTGTTTGGGACCATTGCCATCATGCTTCTGCTTCTTGTTGTTGAACTTTGACCCTTGTCCATGTTCCATAACATTTGCCTTAGCCTGTATGACATGGTTTCCTGACTTCTTGTCAGAACCACGGTTGTCCTCCTCAATTCTGAGTCGTACTATCAATTCCTCCAATTTCATCTCCTTGCGCTTATGCTTTAGATAATTCTTGAATTCTTTCCAAGATGGTGGTAATTTTTCAATGATTGCCATAACTTGGAAAGATTCACTAAGAACCATCTCTTCCGCATATATGTCATGGAGAATTAATTGGAGATCTTGAACTTGGCTAATAACCGTTTTGGAATCTATCATTTTAAAATCCAAAAAACGACCAACAATAAATTTCTTTGTACTGGCGTCCTCTATTTTATACTTGTGATCCAGAGATTCCCACAGTTCTTTAGCGGTACTTTTGACACTATACACATTGTACAGTGTATTGTCCAACCCATTGAGGATATAATTCTGACATAGGAAATCACCATGTTTCCATGCATCAACTGCGGCAACCACTTGCCGATCAGTTTCTCCCTCATTCAATATCGGTGCTTTTTCATTAGTGAAGCGAGCCAAATTTAATGTGGTAAGATAAAATATCATTTTTTGTTGCCATCTTTTAAAATCATTACCATTGAATTTTTCTGGCTTCTCCCCATGGTTTACCGGTACTGCCAGAGTCATCACTAGCACAACAGGTGTGGGGTTTTGAGTAATAACAGTCTTAGTACTGTTTATTTCAGTTGTCATAATTTTGACAAAAATAATAATGTACCAATCACAATTTTATACACAAAATAAATTACACACAAAATATACAGAATAATATTTTGTAACAATAATTCCAATGATAAAAAGTATATGACTACTATGTTATCAATGAAATTATTTAAACAGTATATTACTACTATTTAAGAAATTAAACAGTATATGACTACTATTTAATTTCCCGAAACAAAATATTCCTCTGTGTAACACAGAAATAAATAAAAATGAAAATCTACTTTAAGATTGTTATACCCACGGTGGTATGTGTGTGTAAATTAAATGTGAAAATAAAATAACTCAGAAAATAATTATAAATTATTTTCCGAATTAAATGCTTACAGAATTTAAACATCGAGGCTTGTGTTGGACACAATCTCCTTAAAGTAGATTTCGCCCTCACTTCGGTACTACGAGTTTGAACCGGTGTCTACTTTCCAGGATGCAACGACTACACTTTGATTTTATAGCCCTATAAAATCAAGTCTGGCGAACCAAAATATGTTGTAACTCTTTCTTTTTTTTCCTAAAATAAAATACAGAATAATGCAGAAAGACATAGGAAAAAGATGATGAAATTCTGATGATAAAATTAATCTCTGGAATGCTAGAATTGAAGGCTTTATATAGGCAAAACAGTGGCTATTCCGAACAGGTATAAAACATGTTCGGACAAATTGAAGAGGCACCAACAGATTTGAATCTGTTTGAACAGATTCAGTTTCGGGTTGAACTCTTTGAACCAGTTCAGGAGCGTCTAACCTGTCAGGGCTCTGTTTGGGTGGAAGAAAATTTATTGAACCAATTTATTTTGATTTTTAAAACCAAAAATAAAAATAAATAAATAAAGTTCAAAAGTTTTTGGCTGAAAAACATAAGTATTGAGCCGGAAAGCCCAACCCAACCTCACCACGCATCCGCGCCCAAGCCCGCTTGACCGACGGCGCACGCGTGTGGTTTTAGTTTTGGGTCCAATAGGTCTAGCTCACTACACCCATAACCTCACCCTTCCACAAACTTAGGTACCCCTTGGGGCCCATCCAAAGTATTCCAAGTTAAGGTATATATACCCAAACAATTCCTCAAGCATTTCCAATGTGGCACAAGCACATTTCATAAATGTGTTATAAACCCACCAAAATCCGTTTCCACGAACCCGAAATGCGCGTTGAATTCTCATTCATCCGGAAATGGTTTTGAGTAACCAAATACATGATTTAATTCACTACGTAGCATTAAACACGAACCCAAGAAAAAACGTTACAAAAAATGTTTGGGTCCCACCTTAATTAATGCTCAAAGTTAACAAAAAATAAGGTTTACGAAGCCATTTTTCCAACATTTAGTGCCCATTCCAATCTTGACTTTTGTAACCACAACCATTCCTTTCTTTTTCCAAAATTCCATATTAACTCTTTAAGCTCCTTCCATCTTACTACTTCTGACTTGGATAGGGCTCTAGATTCAGTATATAAATCTAGAGCATGTGCTTCATCTTCAGCCTCTTTAAGCATAGTTTCCACATTCCCAAACACCTTAATATTCCATTTTTTTAAGGCCAGTTTCTGTTAGAAATGGTTTTGGGAAAAATAGATTTTTCCTAAAGTTTGGTCTAATTTTTAGGTGAGACCTATGCTCCAAAGTTGACGGGTCTAAGTGGTAACGCGTTCTTTGCCGCATTGTGATTTACGTAGTATATTTGGTTGCTCAAAACCATTATCGGGTGAATGGGAAATTAATGCCAAACTGGGTTCCATGAAAATGGTGTGTTTGGTGGAATTTCCATAAAGGTTTGTCTCACATTGGTTTGATGGGCAAACTTTGTGTGGGTTTGTAAGGCTTGGGTTTGGAACTTGGGGTAGCCTCCAAGGGACACTCAAGTTTTGTAGAGTGGAGGTTATGGGTAAAGTGGGCTAGACTTATTGAACACAAAACAAACACACACGTGCACACCGCTGCCGCCACCGTCGTCCGTCCGATCAGTCGGGTGGGCTGGGCTGGGTCTGGGCTTGGGTGCATGGTGTGAGGTTGGGTTGGGCTTGTTCGGCCCAATACTAATTCTTTTTTAGCCAAAAACATTTGAATTTTTATTTTTCATTTTGAAAAATAAATTTTGACAGTTTTGTTTTCAAATTTTGGTTGGAGAAAAATTCAAATTTGGCTTGCACCTCTTCAAAAATTTTGTACAGGTTCCATATTGTAGACGTCCCCGAACGCCCCGGGAGGGTATGAGTCCCCCGTTCCGTTCGTCTTGGGCTTACTACAGTTCAGGACTCAAATGTCACGGTTCTTAATCTGAACCAAAGAGTCCAAATCCGGCAAATCGTTTTGAGAAAACAGATTTTGAAAGAAGTGCCAAACATGGACTGCTTTGCCAGATATAGAGTCGCCACCTAAATATTTTATTTTTGGGAAATTTAGGAAACCCTGACTCGTTTGCCTAAGGCCATGTGTCCGTCATCACCAAAGTTGCCTCGGCTCGGGAACTTGGGTACGATTAGGGAAGGTCACTTCGTGAGCACCCCCGCTCGCCCGATCAAAGATCGGCCTCTACTAAACATGATATCGAGTTTTGAAAACCTTATACATTCTTATTCCAGTTATTAGCCTAGATTTACTATGTGATGCGCACAGCATACACGTATAGACTGGATCGCCTGAATTGGAACAAAACATTTCATGCTTGTTTTTGAAAGATGGTTTGCTACCCGCAAGTAGGCTTAAAATGCAGATTTTGCCATCCTCGGGTGGGCTTAGAAAACATGGTTTTGCCACTATCTAGTGGGCTTAAAACTCACAGTTGATGATTTGTCCTAATCCAAATAACCCAACCTTCACCCACAAGCATTCAGGCAGTTATATCACATAAGCAAATAGCCTCATGGTAAGCATGCTATCATGGCAGTCACTCACACTCATGCAAGGATGCTAAAGCGTAAAACTTACCGAGTACTCCAAGCCAAAACAGAAACTGATTAGAAATCATGCATGATCCTAATTATACAGAAATGCCTAATGCAACACATGCAAAATGCAACTATAGCAGGCTCGGCTATTCTAAACATGGCATATGAGATGCAACACCTAACAAGTACTCAACTTGGAATTGAAATACAACGTAGTGAAGTATGATGCGCCGAGCCCGGTGTATGCAAAACAGATGAATGAATGCAAACATGCTATCATACTGTATGCTAATTGAAACATGCCCTAATCTAACCATCATAAGCTGGTAAATAAAAGGGAGAAAGACGTGGGGTTGGAAGACATACATCACACGCACGCACACTTATTACAGTTGTGCCCTCACTCAGAGGGTCGAATAAATAATATACAATCCCAAATGAATAGTACAGTCCGAATGAATAGTACAGTCCGAATGAATACAAAATCCTAATTAATTAACAAATTAAACTAGGAAAGCTATAAACTAGCATGCAAGCTAGGGACTGCCTCGACTCTCTCCGGATGACGAATGATGCATGTTCGGGTTGCCTTGCGCGGAAATCCACTGCGATGCCCTGATTAGCCTCTGTTTACAGTTTATGCTCGGAATATTGTGCAAAGCTCTGAAAGGCTGCTGATTCTTGATTTGCTGCAACAGAGAGCAGGAAAGGGGCATAGTAATGTATTTTCACATATGTATGCATGCTTCGATCCTCGTGCCACCAATCACGCATCCCGATGCATGATGGCCGAGGAGTCGAATTGCACAACTCAATATAGAATGAATGCACATGAAAACACAACAAGACCAAGACTCCATCATGGATAATCCGGAGTGTCGGTGACTGGGAATTGAGACACGTTCCGTCACTCGGAGTACGAAACGTACCTTGTTTCCCGTGCTCGGGCTAACTCCTATCCCAAACACAATGCAATATGCATGACATGCATGAATGCAACTAAGATACAACCTAACATGCACAATGCTATGAAATGGCATACACGATGCACGAGGTAACATGACATACACGATGCGCTAACATACAACCTAGCATACACAATGCTATGAAATGAAATGGCATACACAATGCATAATGGACTTACACCAACACAAGTGGACCTCAGTCACACTCACATAGGAGGCCATAAGATGGAAATGAGACACCCGAGATGCGTGCACACATGCACGCAAACCGAGGACCGAACCTAAGGCATCAAATGCCACTTTACCAAAGCATGGTAAGGCATGGAACATGATATGCAAACAAGTAAATTTCAACACTAAAACATGATGCTAAACAGTCCTGAAACATGGCAATATGGCCCCCGATGCATGAGGTGAACCCGAAACTCAAAACTAGGCACATGGAATGACTTATAGCTATACAAAGCATGCATTATTTGAACATGAAGCATGAAGACAGAGTCAAGGCAGTCCCAAAACATGAACTTTTCCAGTTTAAAGTGTGGCCAAAAAGTGCTAGCAAGATGGCTTAAATTAGCATGCAATTTTGGCGGGCAAACATAGTTTACATGGAAAGTGTATGAAGCAAGTAAGAACTCATCAAACCAACAAAAATCAGTGAATAAAACATGCCAAAATATGCCCAAATAACCATGGAAATGCAGCCAACACATGCACAAATGAGGGGTTCCTTTAGAGGGCATACAAAGGGATTCTTAAGTATATACAAGATAGACATGTGGCAGCCCCAAACCAACTTTGAAAATCAAATATGATAGTCTCAAAACTCACCAAATTGGCCCCAAAATCAGTCCACAAAGTATGCAAGATAGGGCCTCTTTGGAAGGCCAAAATGGCCACCAAACAAGTCAAGGTGAGGGGGGGTCACCCCCCTCTGATTTGGAGGCTCAAAATAATAGCCAAGCCACTGAAAATCCACTGGATTTCAGTGGCTAGAAGGCAAACAAAGCATGCAACAAGGGCTAGGATGTAAAGCTCAAAATGGGAGGCAACCAAGCATACAAGATAGCATATGACCTCAAACAAAATGGAACCTTAATAAAACATGAAGATAATATCAAAACAAGCATTTTTTCAGTTTACAACAAGTCTCAAAAGTGAACACAAGTAGGGCTAATCAATCATGCAAAAATGACCATAAAAGAGAGAATAGAGATAAGGGACAGCAGCTGGCCCAAATGGCAAGGAACCCTTCAACAAAGTTGAAGAGGGGCTCAAAAAAAGGCACTTTACAGTTTACATCAAGCCACAAAAATAAGTACAAGTGAGGCTAAACTATCATGCAAGAAAACGCCTAAGAGAGGGATAAAGAGGCAAGGGGTAGCTTCTGGTCTCAAACAGAGGAGAGCCCTTCAACAATGTTGAAGAGGGGCTCAAAACAAGATATTTTACAGTTTATGACCAAGTCCAAAACAGCTCACAAATAGGCCTAAAATACTATGCAAAAAAAGGCCTAAAAGAGAGTTAAAGAGGCAAGTAATAGTAGGAGACTTCAAACAGTAAGAGGTCCTTAATCAAACATGAAAAGAAGCTCAAAATATGACTATTTACAGTTTGGGTCAGAGCCCAAAAATATAAGCACAAGGAGCTAAGATATAGACCAAAATAGTGCACAAAAGAGGGAAAATGGGACTCACCCTTGTAGCCTATGTCTTCAACAGTTTTTGGTCCAAGAAATGGTGCTCCTAGCCTCTGGAAATGGACTCCAAGTTGCTGGAATGGAGTGAGGAGGTGTGGTGCTATGTATTGTAGTGTAAATGGTGCAAGGGTTTCAAGGTTTTGAGGCTTGGAAGAGAGGGAGAGGGAGAGATGTATACAAGAGCTCCAAAGGTTTTTTTGTAACCTTTTAAAATGCAGCTGGAGCTGCTGGTTTTATAGAGGGAGAGAAGGGAAAAAAGGGGGGGGGGGAAAACAAATTCAAATTTCCCCCTCAAAAGGCCAAACCCCAGATATAGGATCTGGGGGAAAACAAATTGCACAGCTGGAACACACTTTGGAGGGCAAGAATGGCCGGCCATCTCAAAAGGGCCAAAATGGTCATCCAACCAGCTAGGTGGCCGGCCTGCTACATTTTCTGGCTAGCCTGCTACTTTTCAGGACAAAAAAAAGTCCGCCGGAAAGACAGGTGGCCGGCTAGTGATTGGGAAGTCCAATGGTGGCCGTTCAAGTGTCTAAATTGAAGCCCCGGAAGTTAGCTTTCCAATGGTGCAAACCTTGCATTAAAATTCCTCCTGTGCAAAAGTTATGCCTGTTTTGGTGAAGCCGCGCATATTCGGTTCAACCGGAATGATGCCTTACTTCAATCAACCCTATCTCCCCCGTCCGGAATTGGCTTTAGGAGATTCTTGAGTGCAAAATGAAGCCCCGGAAGTCTTATTTCCAATGGTGGTGGCCCATAGCTTGATTCCAAGTATGCAAATGAATAGGCCCGATTCGGCGAGGGCTGCTCGACTCTTTATTAACGGTTCATGCCCATTTTCTCCCCCAACTGGATTTCTTCCCTCTTCTCCTCTTTTCTTCAACTCCAAACCCCTAAGTAAGGTGTTTTGAAAGATTTTTCAAAGATTTCATCTCTCTTTCATTCATTTCCACTTTGTCCTTGCTCGGTTTACCGAAAAGCGCAACATTTAACAAAATGCGAGCGTTAGAACATCGTAGAAACTTTATTCCAAAAACGTTTTGAAAGAGAGGGTTTTAAGGTCTAAAATCTTTTGATCAAGATTGTTTTGGTCCAAAAAGGGGTATGAAGTTGAGCTTTGACTCTTTCCTTGCCGAGGAAAATGAACCTTTCCCCTGCACATCTTTCTCTACCATGTAAACCATCAGTCGCGTCCAAGTCTTAAAGGCTGTCAAAAATGGGGTGTCTACAGTTGCCCCTCTTTGACAGAACTCGGAAGTCAAGAAGTGACGGGAGTGAATGTCAAAGCCCAGAGACGACCCATTTTTGACAAGGCCAAAGACTTGGACAAACAAACAAAGTACAGACAAATAAATGGTTGCGCCCGCAGGCTGCCTATGTATCCCTTTGCAAGGAATCAAACCAACGTAGTTCAGGGGCAGGATAAATGATATGCGGGAAGACTTTGATAATTGGACTTACACGCTACGCGAAGCCGATTTCAAAATTGGACTTATACGCTACGCGAAGCCGGTTTGAAAATTGGACTTATACGCTACGCGAAGCCGGTTTGATAATTGGACTTATACGCTACGCGAAGGCGGTTTGAAAATTGAGGATTTGTGCAATGCACTGTAATGTAGTGGCTAAAATGCAATGTAATAGCTAAGAGGTGAAAATACTTTACAGGGGTAATTGGCAATGACTTACCTCATGCTGCTGGGGATCTTTCGCTTCTTCTTGGTTGAACTGCAGCTTTCCCTATTCTCCAACAGGGTGACATACTAGGTTGGCTCAGTATCCAGAATTAAGGCGCATACATATGTTATCTCAATCTATGGGGTTACCATACAGATTTCAAGCCGAGGATATACCCCTGGGTATTTAAACCAGACTTTAGTCTCGGAAATCCCGAACCTTTGCGTTCTAGACATGAGCCATTCGAACTCTAGTTTCCACCGTCTCAGTTGGTCTCCTAGGAACTCACCGCTAACACAGGCAGGTGGCTATACCAGACCACCGGAAGTCGTTCGGGCACGACAAACACCAAAGGAATTGCACCTTTAGAGGATTTAAGGTCTCTTAGACCGGACAATAAAACAGATATGATGCAATGGATGTAATAGATTTGATGCAATAGATAATAGATGCGATGCAACAGAGAGTACAATAGATGCAAAATGGTGACATACGCCAACCACGCTGGACTCGTGAGTGGAGGAAGAACAAAGAAAATCAATCAGGAGCGCGTTCCATGCAACCTAAGATAAATTCCAAACACGCTGAAATCGTGTGAGGAAGGGGAGGCTCCAAAAACAACCCGCCCAGCGCGTCTACAACGCAACCTGGGATAAATTCCAAACACGCTGAAATCGTGTGAGGAAAATAACACTCTAACCACGTTGAAATCGTGAGAAGAGGTCCGAAAAACAATTGCTCAAGTGCGCGCACAACGCAACCGGAGATAAAATCCAAACACGCTGAAATCGTGTGAGGAACGGGACACTCAAACCACGCTGAAATCGTGAGAGGAGGTCAAAAACAACCGCCCAGCGTCTACAACGCAACCCTGGGATAAATTCCAAACACGCTGAAATCGTTGAGGAGGAACACTCTAACCACGCTGAAATCGTGAGAAGTCCGAAAACAACGCTCAAGTGCATGCACAACGCAACCTGAGATAAAGATCCAAACACGCTGAAATCGTGTGAGGAATGGGACACTCAAACACGCTGAAATCGTGAGAAGAGGTCCGAAAAACAATTGCTCAGCGCGTCTACAACGCAACCTGAGATAAATTCCAAACACGCTGAAATCGTGTGAGGAAAGAAACTCTAACCACACTGAAATCGTGAGAAGAGGTCCGTAAACAACCGCTCAAGTGCGCGCACAACGCAACCTGAGATAAGATCCAAACACGCTGAAATCGTGTGAGGAACGGGACACTCAAACCACGCTGAAATCGTGAGAAGAGGTCTGAAAAACAATTGCTCAACGCGTCTACAATGCAACCTGAGATAAATTCCAAACAGGCTTGAAATCGTGTGAGGAAAAGAACACTCTAACCATGCTGAAATCGTGAGAAGAGGTCAAAATAACCGCTCAAGTGCGCGCACAACGCAACCTGAGATAAGATCCAAACACGCTGAAATCGTGTGAGGAACGGGACACTCAAACCACGCTGAAATCGTGAGAAGAGGTCAAAACAACAATCGCCCAGATGCGCGCACAACGCAACCTGAGATGAATTCCAAACACACTGAAATCGCGTAACGGAAGAACCAAACTCTAACCATGCTGAAATCGTGAAAAGAGGTAAACAACTCGGGAGCGTGTTCCACGCAACCTAAGTTAAGTCCCGGGGGACAACGATCCTAAACGCTGCTTAGCGTAAAAGGATAAACAATAAGAGATAACACAAGATGCAAATAAATACAATAAGTGCGATGATACGATACATGTTGCCAACAATACGGAGCGTGATGTTTAAGGAATGCAATACACAAACAAAGCGGCACTTTCGAAAGCACCTCATGGAGGGAGTGGCGGTAAACCGCTTTATTCTGATGCGGAATGGTGCTCAGGGAGAGCACTTCTGATCGCCATTCTGGCTTGAAACAGTCAACACAGTATTCTGTTCACTTTGAACACACAGCTCGTAGCGGCATACTGCTTATTCTGAACACGCAGCTCATAACACAATATTCTGCTTATTTTGGAACACACGGCACACAGGACACTGCTGATTCTGAACACACGGTCTGTTCTGAACATAACTCATTCTGAACTCACAGCCCATAACACAGTATTTTGTTTATTTGGCACACAGCTCTTATAGCACACTGCCCACTCTGAACACACAGCTCATAAAGATGAAACTTGCAGAAGTTGAACACACTCAGATGCTCCAAATTTTCTCTCTTTTCTTTTGCTTGGTAGCCCGGAACTTTCATAGCTTTAGATGGGTCCTGGTTTTACTGTTTTCACATGACCTGGGTTGAACCCCGCGGCTTTATGAAAGAACCAATCCTGATTTGCACAAATGTGGAGAATGACACGGCACTCTGAGCACAAAACGATTTTTGAAAATGAAATGAGAAAAGTGTTCTCAACCGGGTATTGAGCCTACAACTGACCACAGCCAAAACGACTCAACAATAGAAAGCAAAGGTAGAACAACCTAAACACAACTCAACAAAGGGAAAATAAGGTAAAATGACCTAAACACATTTGTTGACACTTAAACGACTTAAAACAAGAAACGAGACAAACAAAACGCACAAACATAACACTCAGCTGTGTTACAAAGGCGAGAGACCTCTCGGTGCACAAGGAGCCAGTTTCTCTGGGTATTGTTTCCCACCCTTTCTCATTTGTGATTCTCACATCACTCGGCCCTCAAGCTCTGTTTTTCTAAAAAAGCCCTTTCCCCACTTTTTCTCTCAGCGCACACCTCTCTATTCTTCAATCTCTCATTTTAAATCCCTCCCCTGGGTGGTTGATGGATAAACAGAAAGTTGTGGGCTCTTGCCCCTAGCATTCCGCTAGATTCTTCTTCTTCTGCACGCAGCTAGTGAGTTTCTCCCATAGAGGGGCTGTGCTACAACTGGGTGTGTAGCAAATCTGCAGCTGACATCGGTTGACGATGCTCTGCTCTGCTGGGGAGTTTGGACGTGATCAGATCTCTCCAGATGAGGGAGTGGAATATCTTGATCCATTCCAGTTCGTGCTTCGCACTTGGCTTGATACCTCGTTGCTCGGAGGGTGAGAGAGCTTTCAGCCCTTTTGCTGTTAACTTCAGTTGTCCCCTTTTCTGGCAGGTAGAGTGCCTTTCTTGGCAAGTATTGTGGCAATGGGGAAAAGACAGAACACTTGACTCAACTGTGCCCCTAGTTCATCATTTCGACCATTTTTTTGTTTTTTGGCTTTCTACTAAGACAATTTTGACCAAAATAAGAGTTAGATTAACATGCTTATTCAATTTTTGATTTAAAATCATGCAAGTTAGGTTATGAGCACTGAAAATTTTCCTTTTTTGGATCCAAGAAAAAGGTTCAGTTTTGAAAAAAAAATGGAATAATTTTTGAGAAAATTAGTCCACCTCAGTAAAAATTCTCAAAACTATTTTGCGAATTGCCACTGCTATACGAGCACGGAACCTACTCTTGAGATGCACAACCTCAGATCCGAAGGAAAATTGCCCCTTTCCTGAAGGACACTGCATGGCAACGAAAAGTTGCCCCTTGTTTGAATGGCACCGTAGCGCATTGAATAGCAACGGAAAGTTGCCCCTTATTTGAATGGCACCGTGGCGCATTGTAGTCAGTCCTCAGAGTGACGAACACAACCAAATTCTCGGATTCAGAGAAAGCAAAGATGATCAAAACCATTACATGGACACAGTCAAATTTTGAAGTGTTTTACGGCTGGACTTTATAATGAAGTTGCCTACGTATCCCAAAGATGGGAATCAAGCCTCACGTAGTTCGAGGTTAAGGTACACTCGGGTATTTAACCTCTCCTTTTTATGCTCTAACTTTTGCCAAGGCGCCTGTTGCGGGTTTTCAACCTTGCGAGCTATGTTCTTTAATTCTTTTTCATTTCTTCTCTTCTTTTTTCCATCTTTTTCTTTTTCTTTTTTTTTTCTTTTCATTTTTTGCATCTTTCTTTCATTTCTTTTTTGATTTTCTTTTTTTCTTTCTTTGCATTTTTCTCTTTTTTTTGTTCTTTTCTTTTTTTTTTTTGTTCTTTTTCTTCTTTTCTTGCTCAACTTTTGCCTGGGTCGCCCTTCGGGTTTTCGGCCCAGCGAGCCTCTCAAGGGTAAAAGTGTAGCTTGGTCCATGTCAAATGGTTTTGAGATCTCGAATCCATCTGAATCCAAGAGAAGAGAATAACTGTTGTTCGATTTGCAGAAGGATCCATTTTCGGCTCTTCGAGCGCATCGGCATTTGTGCCTCTAGTTCGAGGGATGCTTCTGTTCTAGCTTCACAAGCTTCTTCTGATGAGGTCTGATCTTCTTGATCTGACTTTGGTGCCTCTTGTTCGAGGGCTGCTTCCAATCTGGCCACACAGGCCTCTTGATGTTGATCTTTGAACGTTCTGAATCCAAGTTCAAGGTTTGAAAGCAAAGGGGTCGAGTCTTGAGGCTGAGAGCGATCCTAAGCTGCACAATCTCAAGAGCGATTCCACACATTTTCGCAGGACCGCGCAAAATTTTTTGAAAGTTTTTAAGAAAGCGACAAATCGCTCGCGCTGAAGACAGTGTAGAACCAATCTGGATCAAAGCTAGGGTCCTTCTCAGTACTCACACTAACAAGCATGATTTCATTCATTAAGGGCTTAGCACGCCTCTCTTTCTCTCAGTTTGATCAAAGTTTTGCAAATCCCGAGGAATTCCTCCCTCTTTGTTTTCACCACAGTGTTCAAAAAGTTTTGAAAAACTCAGGTCATTACAATGACTTCAAGGCACAGAAAAGATAGAATTCTTAGTCAAATACTGCCATCTCATTCAGAACTTCCGGCATAACTGGCACAAGGCAGAAGCAAACGCGAGAGCGTGAAAATCACTGCTGTTCATTCAAATCTGTTGGCATTACTGGCTCCAAGGCAGAAACAGACTCAAAAGAAAACGAAAAGACAAACGCGAAACAAAATGGTGACGTCCGAGGTAACACCCCCCGGAATCACCCGACCTTCGTACAACAGGACTGACTCGATATAACAAGGCAGACCCGAAACAAAAGACTGACTCAAAACAGACTCAAAACAACAAGATTGACCCAATACCCAAGTCAGAATGTACAATAACCAGCATTCAAAATGCTCAAAACAGTGCGTGCCATATGCCATATCTGGAGTAAATCGAGTGCCATTCGCAGGTGGTTCATTCCCCGATCACATCACATTATCCCCCAAGTTCACCGATCCAGTACCGATAGACTTTGTTGAGCTTGGCGGGAGGATGACCCCATTGTCAAATAGATCCTGTACTTCATGGCGAAGACGGAAGCAGTTGTCGGTAGTATGGCCAGTTTGCTGATGGTATGCGCAGTACTGGGTAGCATCATGCGTAGCCGGAAGAGGGTTCGGGAGAGGCCGAGGCTCAAGGGGTTTGAGATGGCCTTGTCCAACAAGGATTTGGAGAGCTTTGGACAAAGGCATATAGAGGGCATGGAAGACCCTCCGACCTCGGGGTTGGTACTTCAAGGTTTGTGGATTTTTGCTGGGCGCACCAGCGAAGGGATTGGCAGGTGCTGGCCTGGTTTGTTGATTTCTTCCGAGTGCAGGATTATAGCTGAAAGGAACGTTTCTGATACAACGACCCTTCTCCCGGCTTGCCCCTTGATTCAAACTGCCCCCAACTTGAGTAGCGAAAGTGTCATCCACAGTTTTTGCAACAACTGCGAGGACTTGCTCTTTGTTCAGTCCCTCGGCTTTCAAAGCCTCAACAGCGAACAGAAGATGTTCATGGGGATCCATGCCCGCCCCTACTTTGTTCTTTCCACTCGCCTCCACTTTGCCAAGGGATTGGCCTTCCTCAAATGCAGCCCGTCCAAGACTGGGAGCCTTTTGACATGAATCCCAGTATGTGATGTGGTCGATGATGGAGCCAATGTCCCGGAGGCCAGATCTGTCACAGTCCTCTGAAGATCTTCGATCATTCTCTTCAGCTCAGAAGTAGTGGGCTCACGGGTTTGAGATGATTGGGGTCTAGGTGCATCCATCATGCATAAGTCCATGCTTTCTGGAATGAACACCTCAGGCTTGGGTAGATGGGCTGGGTGATGTATATGCTGGGGTCGAAGGTGGATGGTAGTGTATGGATGAGGTTGAGGTGGAGAGGTGACGAGTCAGTACTAACCTGAGGTCCTTTAGGTGGAGCTAGGATCTCTTCGTCAATAAGATCCTGAATCTTATGACGGAGGCGGATGCAACGGTTCGTATCATGACCGTGTTGTTGATGATAGGCACAGTATTTAGCTGGGTCATACCTTGGTGGAAGAGGATTTGGAAGGGGTTGGGGTTCTAGGAGTTCTAGGTGCCCTTCTTCTTGCAGCTTTTTCAAAGCTTGGAAGAGACTCATGTAAAGAAGATGGAATTTTCGGGCTTGGGGCCGAGTTGAAGAGGTTGGTTTTTGGCCATTGAGGGAAGTGGTGATAGTGTCTACTTCTGAGCATTTCACAGCTGTGCTACCATCAGTAGTAGCATTGGAACTGCGAGCAACATTCCTCTTCAAAGGCTCATTATCTTCTGCAAAGATCCCTTGTCTGATGGCATCCTCGATTTGAACCCCCATTTCATGAAGATCTGAAAGGTAGGGAAGGGAGAACAATCATTTTCTGCATAAGCTTGCTGGAGATTGCGCACAATCATCCGAATCTGATCTTTGTCAGTGGGCCTAGTGGTCATTATTGAGGCTTTTGCTCTCCATCTCGTCACGAACTCTGAGAAACCCTCCTTTGGTTCTTGGCGGGTGACTTCGAGATCACGAGTTGTGACCTCGATCTGTGTGTTGTAGGAGTATTGAGCAATAAAGGCCTCAGCCAGCTCTTCCCAGTTCTGTTTCACAGAGTTCTCCAATTTTGCATACCAGATTGCGGCTATCCCAGACAGGGTTCGGCCGAATAGTGACAATTTCTGGGCTGTGGTCAAACCCATTGGCCTCAAGATATCAGAAAACAGTTGGAGGTGCACCATTGGGTCTTCAGAGCCATCAAATCGATCGATATGCGGCATTTTAAACCGCTCCGGCAAGGTCACCACTGAGTCGGTATAACCATCCTCTATATCAGGAATAGAGCGGGCCCCCTGAGACTTTTTGAACAATTTCTCAAGCTTGCTCACTTTCAATGCTGTGGGGTCCGTCTCGAACTCAAAGGGGGAGTCTGGTAAGTTGGTGGGTGTTTTAGATAGCTGGGGTAGAACCAGGGGCGGAGCTGGCCTGCCTGGAATGTCCGTATCATCCTGGACGTGGGTTGCCTCCCCGAGTATGGGAACTCTTGGTGGGGGAGGAGCCTGGTGTGAAGTAGATACCCCAGTTTGTTGCTCTAACCTAGCAATTGTCTCTGCCTGTTGGGCTATGACCACGGCCTGTTGCTTGGTGAATTCCGCTTGACGGACAGCATCTTGCTGCATGGCTTTCATACTATCCTGGAGTTGGCACACCATCTCTTCCAGACCCGATATATTGTCCTGATCTAATTGAGCAACTGGTATATCTGTGTCTGCAGTAGGCTCAGAAATCTCAACCTGGCTGTTCAAAGACCACTGAGCTGGTAGCTGCTGTACTGGTGGTCTGTGCCTGATCGACCTTTTCACCCTGCCTCTGGTAAAGAACATTGATTGCCTTTGAACTGAATCTCTGACCCGACAAAGTCTATCAACACAAGTTCGGTGTACCCGGGGGATATTGGAGCCCTCTGAAGCTATGGTTCCCAGACTACCTAGCAAAAGAGAAAACATGCAGCATTTCAGCCCGATTTCACGATAACCCATATGAGCAGAGCTGAATGACTGTGCCTCCTATAGAATTCTGCCCAAAATTCTGCCTGTAAACTGATACCCTCAGGTGAACTGAATCCCAAAGTACTGAACTGGTGCCCGCAGGCCTGATGCCCAAACTACTGAACTGGTGCCCGCAGGCCTGATGCCCAAACTTGTAGACTGATACATGCATTCCTATAGAGACGCACTCTAAAAGCACATAGCAGACAAGTGAGAGCCAAAACACCCCTATGTTGGGGTAGGGTTTCCCTGTCCTATTTTGTCAGGAGCTAGGGTTTCACTACGCACGCAGCGGTTTCAAACAACCTATATCGGGTAAGCAACCTGTCCTAGTTTGGAATGGTCACTACGGATTTCGATATGCACTAGGTCGAATGGTCAAAAGGGTGCCCCGGTAAAACCGGGGTTTGTGTTCCCATACTGGCAGAGCCCACAACCGGTCAGCCTTATGGTCATGCCTTGACAAGACAAGCCTCCGGCAAACCGTTCAGGAATAGCAGATGGCAAACACGGTGTCCTAGGCGCACCAATGCAAATGCAATGTAAAGAAACACACAAGTGTAGTCAAAACCAGATATCATGAGTTCGAGTCAAGTTCTCTAATTCCCCAGCAGAGTCGCCAGAAACTGTAGACGTCCCCGAACGCCCCGGGAGGGTATGAGTCCCCCGTTCCGTTCGTTTGGGCTCACTACAGTTCAGGACTCAAATGTCACGGTTCTTAATCTGAACCAAAGAGTCCAAATCCGGCAAATCGTTTTGAGAAAACAGATTTTGAAAGAAGTGCCAAACATGGACTGCTTTGCCAGATACAGAGTCGCCACCTAAATATTTTATTTTTGGGAAATTTAGGAAACCCTGACTCGTTTGCCTAAGGCCACGTGTCCGTCATCACCAACGTTGCCTCGGCTCGGGAACTTGGGTACGATTGGGGAAGGTCACTTCGTGAGCACCCCCGCTCGCCCGATCAAAGATCGGCCTCTACTAACCATGATATCTAGTTTTGAAAACTTATGCATTCTTATTCCGGTTATTAGCCTAGATTTACTATGTGATGCGCACAGCATACAAGTATAGACGGTCGCCTGAATTGGAACAAAACATTTCATGTTTGTTTTTGAAAGATGGTTTGCTACTCGCAAGTAGGCTTAAAATGCAGATTTTGCCACCCTCGGGTGGGCTTAGAAAACATGGTTTTGCCACTATCTAGTGGGCTTAAAACTCACAGTTGATGATTTGTCCAATCCAAATAACCCAACCTTCACCCACAGGCATTCAGGCAGTTATATCACATAAGCAAATAGCCTCATGGTAAGCATGCTATCATGGCAGTCACTCACACGCATGCAAGGATGCTAAAGCATAAAACTTACCGAGTACTCCAAGCCAAAACAGAACTGATTAGAAATCATGCATGATCCTAATTATACAGAAATGCCTAATGCAACACATGCAAAATGCAACTATAGCAGGCTCGGCTATTCTAAACATGGCATATGGAATGCAACAGCTAACAAGTATTCAACTTGGAATTGAAATACAAATGCAGTTAGTATGATGCGCCGAGCCCGGTGCATGCAAAACAGATGAATGAATGCAAACATGCTATCATACTGTATGCTAATTGAAACATGCCCTAATCTAACCATCATAAGCTGGTAAATAAAAGGGAGAAAGACGTGGGGTTGGAAGACATACATCACACGCACGCACACTTATTACAGTTGTGCCCTCACTCGGAGGGTCCGAATAAATAATATACAGTCCCAAATGAATAGTACAATCCGAATGAATAGTACAGTCCGAATGAATACAAAATCCTAATTAATTAACAAATTAAACTAGGAAAGCTATAAACTAGCATGCAAGCTAGGGACTGCCTCGACTCTCTCTGGATGACGAATGATGCATGTTCGGGTTGCCTTGCGCGGAAATCCACTGCGATGCCCTGATTAGCCTCTGTTTACAGTTTATGCTCGGAATATTGTGCAAAGCTTTGAAAGGCTGCTGATTCTTGATTTGCTGCAACAGAGAGCAGGAAATGGGCATAGCAATGTATTTTCACATATGTATGCATGCTTCGATCCTCGTGCCACCAATCACGCATCCCGATGCATGATGGCCGAGGAGTCGAATTGCACAACTCAATATAGAATGAATGCACATGAAAACACAACAAGACCAAGACTCCATCATGGATAATCCGGAGTGTCGGTGACTGGGAATTGAGACACGTTCCGTCACTCGGAGTACGAAACGTACCTCGTTTCCCATGCTCGGGCTAACTCCTATCCCAAACACAATGCAATATGCATGACATGCATGAATGCAACTAAGATACAACTTAACATGCACAATGCTATGAAATGGCATACACGATGCACAAGGTAACATGACATACACGATGCGCTAACATACAACCTAGCATACACAATGCTATGAAATGAAATGGCATACACAATGCATAATGGACTTACACCAACACAAGTGGACCTCAGCCACACTCACATAGGAGGCCATAAGATGGAAATGAGACACCCGAGATGCGTGCACACATGCACGCAAACCGAGGACCGAACCTAAGGCATCAAATGCCACTCTACCAAAGCATGGTAAGGCATGGAACATGATATGCAAACAAGTAAATTTCAACACTAAAACATGATGCTAAACAGTCCTGAAACATGGCAATATGGCCCCCGATGCATGAGGTGAACCCGAAACTCAAAACTAGGCACATGGAATGACTTATAGCTATACAAAGCATGCATTATTTGAACATGAAGCATGAAGACAGAGTCAAGGCAGTCCCAAAACATGAACTTTTCCAGTTTAAAGTGTGGCCAAAAAGTGCTAGCAAGATGGCTTAAATTAGCATGCAATTTTGGCGGGCAAACATAGTTTACATGGCAAGTGTATGAAGCAAGTAAGAACTCATCAAACCAACAAAAATCAGTGAATACAACATGCCAAAATATGCCCAAATAACCATAGAAATGCAGCCAACACATGCACAAATGAGGGGTTCCTTTAGAGGGCATACAAAGGGATTCTTAAGCATATACAAGATAGACATGTGGCAGCCCCAAACCAACTTTGAAAATCAAATATGATAGTCTCAAAACTCACTAAATTGGCCCCAAAATCAGTCCACAAAGTATGCAAGATAGGGCCTCTTTGGAAGGCCAAAATGGCCACCAAACAAGTCAAGGTGAGGGGGGGTCACCCCCCTCTGATTTGGAGGCTCAAAATAATAGCCAAGCCACTGAAAATCCACTGGATTTCAGTGGCTAGAAGGCCAAACAAAGCATGCAACAAGGGCTAGGATGTAAAGCTCAAAATGGGAGGCAACCAAGCATACAAGATAGCATATGACCTCAAACAAAAATGGAACCTTAATAAAATATGAAGATGATGTCAAAAAAAGCCTTTTTTCAGTTTACAACAAGTCTCAAAAGTGAACACAAGTAGGGCTAATCAATCATGCAAAAATGACCATAAAAGAGAGAATAGAGATAAGGGACAGCAGCTGGCCCCAAATGGCAAGGAGCCCTTCAACAAAGTTGAAGAGGGGCTCAAAAAAAGGCACTTTACAGTTTACATCAAGCCACGAAAATAAGCACAAGTGAGGCTAAACTATCATACAAGAAAAGGCCTAAGAGAGGGATAAAGAGGCAAGGGGTAGCTGCTGGCCTCAAACAGAGGAGAGCCCTTCAACAATGTTGAAGCGGGGCTCAAAAAAAGATATTTTACAGTTTATAACCAAGTCCAAAACTGCTCACAAATAGGCCTAAAATACTATGCAAAAAAAGGCCTAAAAGAGAGTTAAAGAGGCAAGTGATAGTAGGAGACTTCAAACAGTAAGAGGTCCTTAATCAAACATGAAAAGAAGCTCAAAATATGACTATTTACAGTTTGGATCAGAGCCCAAAAATATAAACACAAGGAGCTAAGATATAGACCAAAATAGTGCACAAAAGAGGGAAAATGGGACTCACCCTTGTAGCCTATGTCTTCAACAGTTTTTGGTCCAAGAAATGGTGCTCCTAGCCTCTGGAAATGGACTCCAAGTTCCTAGAATGGAGTGAGGAGGTGTGGTGCTATGTATTGTAGTGTAAATGGTGCAAGGGTTTCAAGGTTTTGAGGCTTAGAAGAGAGGGAGAGGGAGAGATGTATGCAAGAGCTCCAAAGGTTTTTTTGTAACCTTTTAAAATGCAGCTGGAGCTGCTGGTTTTATAGAGGGAGAGAAGGGAAAAAAGGGAGAGAAAACAAATTCAAATTTCCCCCCCAAAAGGCCAAACCCTGGATATAGGATCTGGGGGAAAACAAATTGCACATCTGGAACACACTTGGGAGGGCAAGAATAGCCAGCCACCTCAAAAGGGCCAAATGGTCATCCAACCAGCTAGGTGGCCGGCTGTAACAAGCCCGCGGGAGACCTCGCTACAGTTCGGACTCGATTTTTGTGTCACGGTTCGTAATCTTGAACCAAAGAGTCCAAATCCGGCAAATCGTTTTTGAAAACAGATTTTTTTGAAAGAAGTGCCAAACATGGACTGCTTTGCCAGATACAGAGTCGCCACCTAAATATTTTTTAATGGGAAATTTAGGAAACCCTGACTCGGTGCCAAAGGCCACGTGTCCGTCATCACCAAAGTTGCCTCGGCTCGGGAACTTGGGTACGATTGGGGAAGGTCACTTCGTGAGCACCCCCGTTCGCCCGATCAAAGATCGGCCTCTACTAACCATGATATCTTATTTTGGAAACATTGTGAGTTCTTATTCCGGTTATTAGCCTAGATTACTATGTGATGCTCGCAGCAAACAATTATAGACTGAGTCGCCTGAATTGGAACAAAACATTTCATGTTTGTTTGTTTGAAAATGGTTTGATGGTGCTACCCGCAGGTAGGCTAAGACGCGGATTTGCCACCCTCAGGTGGGCTTAGAAAACATGATTTTGCCACTATCTAGTGGGCTTAAAACAAACAGTCAATGATTCGTCCCAATTCAAGTAACACAACCTCCACCCACAGGCATTCAAGGCAGTAATATCACATAAGCACATAGCCTCATGGTAAGCATGCTATCATGGCAACACTCACACGCATGCAAGGATGCTAAAGCATAAAACTCACCGAGTACTCCAAGCCGAAAATAGAAAACCGATTAGAAATCATGCATGATCCTAATTATACAGAAATGCCTAATGCAACACATGCAATAATGCAACTATAGCAGGCTCGGCTATTCTAAACATGGCATGTGGAATGCTACAACTAACACGTATTCAATTTGGAATTGAAATACAAATGCAGTTTGTATGATGCGCCGAGCCCGGTGCGTGCAAAACAGATGAATGATGCAAACATGCTGTCATACTGTATGCTAATTGAAATATGCCCTATATCTAACCATCATAAGCGGGTAAATAAAAGGGAAGAAAGACGTGGGGTTGGAAGACATACATCACACTCACCCACACTTATTACAGTTTTGCCCTCGCGCAGAGGGTCCGAATAAATAATACAGTCCGAATAAAAGAATAGTACAGATTCCTAATTAATTAACAAATTAACTAAGAAAGCTTTAAAATTGGTTTGCAAGCCAGGGGCTGCCTCGCTTCTGATGAATGATGTATGCTAAGCTGCCTTTTGGTGCGGAAATCCACTGGGATACCCAATTTAGCCTCTGTTTGCAATGTTTCTCGAAATGTGTGCCAGACTCCGAAAAGTTGTCAATTCTCTATTTTGCTGCAACAGAGAGCAGGAAAAGGGCATAGCAATGTATTTCACAAATATATGCATGCCTCGATCCTCGTGCCACCAATCACCCATAACGATGCATGATGGCCGAGGAATCGGATTGCACAACTCAATATAGGGTGCAATGCGGATGAATGCTACAACAAAACCTAACTCCATCATGGGTAATCCGGAGTGTCGGTGACTTGGGAATTGAGACCCGTTCCGTCACTCGGGGTACGAAACGTGCCTCGTTTCCCGTGCCCGGGCTAACTCCTATCCCGAACACGATGCAGTATGCATGATATGCATGAAATGTCGCTAATATACAATCCTAGCATACACAATGCTGTGAAATGAGATGTCTCGAAATGCGTGCCAGACGGGCACGCAAACCGAGGCGATGCATACGGAATGCAAAATGACCTGGAAATGATATGTAATGAGGCTAAAATGAGATGTCTCGAAGTGCGTGCCCGCGGGCACACAAACTGAGAAAATGGCATACGGAATGCAATGATGCGAAAATGGCATACAGAATGCAGAATGGACTTATACCAACATGAGAGGACCTCAGCCACTCTCACACGGGAGGCCGTCGGATAAAAATGAGATGCCTCGAAATGCGTGCCCACGGGCGCGCAAACCGAGGCGATGCATACAGAATGCAAAATGTCATGGAAGTGATATGTAATGAGGTTAAAATGAGATGTCTCGAAGTGCGTGCCCGCCGAGAAAATGGCATACGGAATGCAATGATGCGAAAATGGCATACGGAATGCAGAATGGACTTATACCAACGTGAGAGGACCTCAGCCACTCTCACACGGGAGGCCGTCGGATAAAAATCAGATGCCTCGAAATGCGTGCACACGAGCACGCAAACTGAGGCAATGGATAAAGGCATGAAATGGCATGCAAATGAGACTTGGCATATGGCATATGGAAAATGCAAATTTCAGCAGCCAAAATGATGCAAAAACAGCCCCCCGAATTATAGCAAAATTACACCCGATGCCCGAAATGCAATGTTATGCACCCGAAATGGCCTACAGCTATGCCAAACATGCACAATATGGACACGACATGTAAAGATAGATGCTAGGCAGCCCCTAAAATAGCATTTTTACAATACAAAGAATGGCCAAACAACAATCACAAGTATGGCAAAAATAGCATGCAAAAATGGGGGAAAAGAGGGGAATAATGAAGCAAATGATATATACAATGCTCAAACTGAAAAATACAGTTCTACAAAATTAAAGAGGGGCCAAAAATATGCACATTTACAAGAGATGACTCTCCCAATTCAGTATGTAGATAGGCTAAACATAGCATGCAAAATAATGAGCCAACAAAGGCTATAACATGAGGTACCAAAAGCATGCATCAAACAACCTTGGACCCTTAACAAAGAATGAATAGTAGGCCAAAATAAGACACTTTATAATCCTGATGAAGGCTGAAAACAGAAGCTAAGCAAGCCTAACAAAGCATGCAATTTTACGGTAAATCGGAGGAATTGTGAAGCAAGTGTATGATATAGAGGCCAAACAAGGTTGAGCCTTCTTAAATGTTGAAGAGGGGCTCAAAATAGGCCCACTCACAGTATATTTAATGCTCGAAAACAGATCACTCATGAGCTAAAAATAGCATGCAAGAGCAAGGGTAAAACATGAATCCAAAGCAAGTGGCATGCAGAGCATGAAAACAAGGTTGAGCCCTTCTTCAATGTTGAAGGGGGGTTCAAAATAAGCACAATATCAGTTCATGAGATGCTCCAAATCAGATCACAAATAGGTCAAATAAATCATGCAATTTTACGGTAAATATGGAGAATTACAAAGAAAGTGCATGATAGAGAGGCCAAACATGGTTTAGCCCTTCTTCAATGTTGTAGAGGGAATCAAAATAGGCCCACTCACAGTTTATATCAGGCTCTAAAATGGATCACTCATAATCCAAACAAAGCATGCAAAATATTGGCATAAGAGGTGATATTGAAGGAGGTGCATCATAGAGGTGCCAAACAAGGTTGAGCCCTTCTACAATGTTGTAGAGGGGCTTAAAATAAGCCTAAACTCAGTAGGGGTCGGAGCCCAAAACAAAAATCAAATAGGGTAAAGAATTGACTCAAAGTTGTGCTCAAAAAAAGGAAATAGAGTCTTACCCTTGAAGATCTAACTTTGATGGCTTCTTGGCTTCAATTTGTTGATCCCTAGCCTTTGAAAATCACTCCTTTGCTGCTGAAATGGAGGTGGTGATGGTGGTGCTTAGGGTTGATGAAGAGAGGAGCTAGAAACTTGAAGCTTTTTAGGGTTTTTGGCTATGGAAATGGAGGTTTTGGAAGAGAGGCTCTTGAGATGAAATTTTGTAACCTCAACAAAGGAGCTGTCCAGCCCCTTAAGAGGACCAAAAAGGGTGTAAAAGGGGAGGAAATGCATCCAAGCTTTCCCTCCCAAAATATCCCCCGGAGGACAGGGATATTTTGAAAAGCAGCTGGACAGCTGTAAAGGGTTCAAAAGCAGAAAGCAGGCCGGCCAGCTACTTTTCTTGAAGATGGCCGGCCGGCCACCCCACTGGTCGGCCAGCCACTCCCCATGGCCGGCCGGCCATGGCCAAAAATGAAGACAACAATTAATGGCCGGCCACCAACTTTTGGTGTCCTCCCAGGTGTGTAGAACAAGGTCCCATGGTTGGAATTTGACAACTCTGGAGCAGGAGTCACAACATTCAACTTGAAAGAGAGGCTCAAAAATGAAAATCACAATTACTGGCCGGCCAGTACTTTTTAGGGTCCTCCCATGTGCCCTCATCACAAATATGTGGTTGTGGTTGGAAGAAAATGGCCCTAGGGTGTTCAACATTAGCCCGGAAGTGAGCAAAACGGGCGCCGGAAGAGCATAACTGGGTTATCTGAGATAATTGCTGGCCTCCCACCCTCCAGTGATCTTCCTGATGCTAAAACAGAGGTACCTGCCAAAATTGAACAAAAACTGATGCAAAATGAATGCTCGGGGGCCAAACCGCGAGGTTCGGAGCCCGAAAGACTGTAAGCACCGAAAGTGGCATTCAGCCACGAAGTGGGTATCTGAGACCCCAGTGTTCCTCGTTATGAAAAACAGAGGTACCTGCCAAGAATGAACAGAAATCGATGCGAAATGAATGCTCGGGGGCCAAACCGCGAGGTTCGGGGCCCGAAAACCGGCCGTTAAGCACCGAAAGTGGTGTTTGGCCACGAAGTGGGTATCTGAGACCCCAGTGTGCCTTGTTATGACAAAACAGAGGCACCTGCCAAGAACCAGAGGAATCGGAGATGGTCGGGCGGTCCCGAACCGAGGCACATGGCCTGACGGCTCCGAAAACCGGGAACCGGGCTCCGAAACGAGCAAAATGGCCTACGGCCACGAAATGTAGACCACGGCCACCGAGAAATAGTCTACAGGACTACTCCCTTCCCGCAGGAAAGAAAACAGAGAAAACCGAGTCTGATTCGCAAACCGAGACAAGGCACAGAAGAGGATTCGGAAGTCCGGAGAGGCAGGGCGCACGCCGCGACTCTGAGACTTCTGAACGAGCACAGTATGCAACATCACCGAGCGCTCAATCGGTGACGTCTGAGTCTTAAGGTCGGTCAAATGGGGTGTCTACAGTTGCCCTCTTTGACAGAACTCGGAAGTCAAGAAGTGACGGGAGTGAATGTCAAAGCCCAGAGACGACCCATTTTTGACAAGGCGAAGACTTAGACAATCATACAAGATGACAGAGATATGCCGCAGGCGTGCCCGCAGGCAGGGGGCAAATGCAAGTGATAGGCGGAGCCAGGTGATCATGCAGTGCAGCAAGCTGTAATGAAGCAAGTATTACAAATAGATGCAACGTTTTAAGCAAGAATGCAAAGCAACAACTACATTTCATGCAGTTAGGAATGCGGAATCATTCAATTCTCGTCGCGTCTCACACGGAGAAGATACGATACTGCGCGATTCGTCTGGTCGCACCAGCCTCAAATGACGTACATACAATATCGTGCCTGCAAAGGGAAATTCAACAAGAAAATATGCTAACATACATATTTCAATGTGATGCCTGTAATTCCAAAAGTCTGATACACGAATGTCGGCGGGTAAACACATGCAATGCGAGAAAGATAATGCGTGACAAACGCATGCTCAATCATAGAAGTATGGTACATAAAAACATGCATGCAATGCAAAATGTTCATGGAATGCAAGTTACATGAAAAACAATGCAAAACGAGCATAAATCAGGGCGCCCGTTTGTTGGCGAAACAACGAGCTGGAAAATGCGCATTTCGGTGAAGACAACTTGATCGCGGCCTCTGATTCCCTCCCGGAGAGGTTACACATGTTCAAAAGGATACACCTTGATTTTGATGAATAATGATGAGACACATGTCAGAAATTGCGCCAAGTCCGGCGGAGCAATTTCGCGCCAGAAAGTGCACTTTTCTTGAACTTTTTCGGGTTCCGGGAACTCTAATCTTCTTCAAAATTTGCAGAGAGGTAGGGGAGGGGGTGGGAACACCACCGGCCAGCTCATTTCCTAGGAGAGGCCACCGGCCAGGGGGAATAAAGCTAATGGCCGGCCAGCCAGGAAAGGTGGCCGGCCGGCCACTTCCCAAAAGCAGGGGCATTTTGGTCTTTTTGGTTATTTCTATATATAGGCTCATCCAATGCCTCCGAAATCACTTCCAAGGCTGCAAAACTTCCTCCCCTTGCTCTCTAAGCCATTTTCTTCTTCAGATCTGCATTTTATACGCACCCCTCGGCCTTCCACGCAAGTTGTTTCCGAAAATCTTCAGTTTTAAGCACTTTGAGCCTACTAAATTTTTGATTTCGGGCTTCTTTTCTCATTTTCACCACCTGAGCGTAAGTTTGTCTCAATATTTGGAAAATTTTCCCGGGAGTTGACTTTTGTTGACTTTTCGTTCCCCGAGAGTTGACTTTTGTTGACTTTTCAACTTTGGCTCATTTTTTCTCATTTTTGCTTCCTTTGCAGATTTCTCGAAATGGCAGGCAATTTCCCTCACGGCGGAGGTCCTCCAGGCGCCGGAGATGATTTTGACATTATGGATTGCCCCGAGGGTCGGCTTTTTATTCCCGATCGATACGCTCCGCCGGACACATAGGCTTCCGCGGGCAGTTTTTCCGTCACTTCACCGAGTTCAACGATCGGGTACCCGGGGATCTTCTTTTGCGAGAGCCGGAGCAGCACCTCTCTCCGAGCACGAGAGGTATTTTACTTCATTCTCTATAATTTTCTGCATTTTGTAGCTTTGCCATGCTTGAACACACAGTTGTAGCTTATGACATAGTACTTTGTTTGCACTCTGAATACGTAGTTAAAACACTTGAATTGTTGAACACACGGCTCACTGACTGATAGATTGAACACACAGCCCAAAACACATATTTACTGAACACGCAGCCTAGATAGAAATAAAGTGAACACGCCGCCCACTGATTAGGATTTTGAACACGCAGCCCAAATAACAAATTCACTGAACACGCAGCCTAGATTTAGTGAACACGCAGCCCACAGATTTTTTTCTGAAATTTGAACACGCAGCCCAAATAACAAATTCACTGAACACGCAGCCCAGATTTAGTGAACACGCAGCCCACAGATTTTTCTGAAATTTGAACACGCAGCCCAAATAACAAATTCACTGAACACGCAGCCCAGATAACAAATTCACTGAACACGCAGCCCACAGATTTTTTCTCTGAAATTTGAACACGCAGCCCAAATAACAAAATTACTAAACACGCAGCCCAGATATAAATTAAAGCGAACACGCAGCCCACTGATTTTTCTGAAATTTGAACACGCAGCCCAAATAACAAAATTACTGAACACGCAGCCCAGATTTAGTGAACACGCAGCCCACAGATTTTTTCTGAAATTTGAACACGCAGCCCAAATAACAAATTACTGAACACGCAGCCCAGATTTAGTGAACACGCAGCCCACAGATTTTTCTGAAATTTGAACACGCAGCCCAAATAACAAATTCACTGAACACGCAGCCCAGATAACAAATTCACTGAACACGCAGCCCAGATTTAGTGAACACGCAGCCCACAGATTTTTTCTGAAATTTGAACACGCAGCCCAAATAACAAAATTACTGAACACGCAGCCCAGATATAAATTAAAGCGAACACGCAGCCCACTGATTTTTCTGAAATTTGAACACGCAGCCCAAATACCAAAATTACTGAACACGCAGCCCAGATTTAGTGAACACGCAGCCCACAGATTTTTCTGAAATTTGAACACGCAGCCCAAATACCAAAATTACTGAACACGCAGCCCAGATTTAGTGAACACGCAGCCCACAGATTTTTCTGAAATTTGAACACGCAGCCCAAATACCAAATTACTGAACACGCAGCCCAGATTTAGTGAACACGCAGCCCACAGATTTTTCTGAAATTTGAACACGCAGCCCAAATACCAAAATTACTGAACACGCAGCCCAGATTTAGTGAACACGCAGCCCACAGATTTTTCTGAAATTTGAACACGCAGCCCAAAAACAAAATTACTGAACACGCAGCCCAGATTTAGTGAACACGCAGCCCACAGATTTTTCTGAAATTTGAACACGCAGCCCAAATAACAAATTACTGAACACGCAGCCCAGATTTAGTGAACACGCAGCCCACAGATTTTTCTGAAATTTGAACACGCAGCCCAAATACAAATTACTGAACACGCAGCCCAGATTTAGTGAACACGCAGCCCACAGATTTTTCTGAAATTTGAACACGCAGCCCAAATACAAATTACTGAACACGCAGCCCAGATTTAGTGAACACGCAGCCCACAGATTTTTCTGAAATTTGAACACGCAGCCCAAATACAAATTACTGAACACGCAGCCCAGATTTAGTGAACACGCAGCCCACAGATTTTTCTGAAATTTGAACACGCAGCCCAAATACCAAAATTACTGAACACGCAGCCCAGATTTAGTGAACACGCAGCCCACTGATTTTTCTGAAATTTGAACACGCAGCCCAAATACCAAAATTACTGAACACGCAGCCCAGATTTAGTGAACACGCAGCCCACTGATTTTTCTGAAATTTGAACACGCAGCCCAAATACCAAAATTACTGAACACGCAGCCCAGATTTTATTTGCACACAGCTCATTCGCTTCATTTGCACACAGCTCATTCACTTCATTTGCACACAGCTCATTCACTTCATTTGCTGATACATGCATTCATTCTAAATGCAGGCTGGCTCTCGCACCGTGCGAGGTTATGGCTCCACTGCCGCGAGGGAGTGGTATGCTGAGCTTCCGGAAGCTGTCCGGGACTTGGTTGACTTTGCAGGATTCGGACCATTCTGCAGGGGGTTATCACACTGTCATATCAGTAGGACATTGTTTGCTGCTCTGGCGGAGAGATGGTGGGACACCACCAATTCTTTCCATTTTTCTGCCACCGGGGATATGACCATGACCCCATTAGACTTTGCTGTACTCACCGGCCTAGACGTAGGCGGTGGACCCATTCCCTACGACGAGGATATGGGTGAGTGGGAGGCTGCTTGGATTCATCTATTGGGGGCTCGCCCACCTGTAGACAGAGCTTCCGGGAGAGTCCGGTATACTTGGTTTCTCTTCCCACTTCCGGAGGCCAGAGATGGAGCCTGAGTCTCCCGAGGAGATTGAGCAGTACACCCGCGGTTTCCTCATGTTCCTCTTCGGCACTACTTTGTTTGCTGATAGGGGGAACACTGTGGGGCTGTATCTCTGAGTGCCCTAGTGGACCTATCACAGGTCAATCAGTATGATTGGGGCGGCGCTGCCCTGGCTACCCTTTATTGTTATATGAGTGCAGTCTCTCGTGGGCGGGGGATTTACTCGGCGGCTACTGGAGAGCCTGGGAGGTACATTCTGTCCTCTTGATTTACATTTTGCTCCTCATTACTTGTTCATTGCACACACGGCGCACTTTGCATTCTGTATTTTGCCTTTAGCACTTTGTATTCACATTCCGCACTGCTTTTCTCAGCTATGGGTGTACGTATACTTTCCCACATTAGCTCCGGAGATGGAGGTGGCAGGACCTCTCATGACTCCGTTTTCCTTGATGTTTGAGGGCGAGCACCTATCGAGGCCTCGGGAGACTCTCTTTTCTCTACGACAGTATTTTGATACTGTGAGGACGACAGAGGTATTTCAGAACTCTCAGTTCCTTTCATTTTCATCTTTGATCTGCTTTGTATATTCTGATTTCTGATGATTTATGTACTGGTTATCCGCAGATTACTTGGCAGCCCTGGGCAGTCTTTGGCGATGATCTGCAAAATCAGTACCCCGGAGGGTCGAGTGGTTCCCAGTATAGGTTCCTGCTCGAGGGACCAGTTGGCAGGGCTTGGTTCCTGGGGGAACGCTTCCAGCGTCAGATATGGGGGTATGATTCTCAGGACCCTCCCGCTGTACCTCCAGCCACCATGCGGACTGCCGATAGACTGTCTACCAGGAGGTCATAGGATATGCAGGGCACTGATGCTTTGCTATATCTCAGAGGGGGACTACGCCACCTATCGCCGTATATATCTGATGCCCCCCTTGACGGGAGTGCGGGCTCCGCCACTGAGGCCCACTGGCGCACCATCTTCGAGCCGCGCCCGTGCTACAGACATTCCCTCTTCTAGCAGGGCTGGTGCATCTAGGGGTAGAGGTAGTTCTATTCCTCCGATCCCTCCGTCTCTTCATCCTCATGCTGGGTGGCCAGACATGCCGACCGAGCTGACGAGTTGGCGGTTCGGGACTCCTTACCAGGTCCCGCTAGAGCCTCCTCTTCCTGACCACAGATATGTCAGAGACCCTGACTCACCCCCGGTATGTTTTTCAGCTTTGATTCATCAGTCAGATATTTGGACGTTCATTCCCTTACTGATAGTTTTGCATTTGTATTTGCAGCCTCCAGTTGAGTACACGGACGAGCTGCTCGGGATGCTGGCCACATTCGAGGGCATGATCCTACGGAGGGAGGGACATCTAGCCCTCATGGGCGTGCAGGTATTGTCCAGTTTTTCTGCAGTTAGCATATTTCTCATAACATATTGGTTTTGAACATTCTGCTGTATTGATAGTCTGCGTAGAGCACATCTGACACAGACCCCACTCACATATTGTACTTGTATCTGCTTCTCATATTTGAACTGATGCATTGAACTCTTCACTTTCAGATGCCTCCCGTATGTGCTCCGTCGCAGGCCAGGCCACCCGGGCCTTCTCAGAGAGGTCGAGGTGCTGGGCATGTTTCGAGGACAGGGACTTCTCGAGGAGCAGGGCCATCAGGCCTTCCGAGGAGCTCGAGGAGCGGGGCCATCTCGCAGACGCAGGGCACCCATTATCGAGGATGAGGAGGAGGAGGTTGCAGACCGTGAGTCAGAGACATCTCCTGGGGAGGGAGGCTCCGGTCTTGGTTCCGGGAGTGGAGGCGAGAGGGGGATCCGGAGGATGACAGCTCTGATCCGGATGGTGATGATGGTGCAGAGGTTATCCCACAGAAGAGGATGAGAGGGCCTCCTCCTTCCCGTTCCCGAGGATACTGATGTTATTTCCTGCTTTATTTTACTTTTTAGCTAGTAGTTTGTAGCACTTTGCACATTGTTAGGCAGTTTTATTTTCTGTAAAACTTGTACCTTTTTGTTGTAAAACATGATGGAATGAAACAGCTTTTGAAAAGATGTTTGTATTTGAAATTCTTAGCATCGCATCGCATCGCATCATTTTGCACAAAAAGGAATTGAATGGAAATGTGCTATGTATTTACCAGGTCAGGTAATGAACCGACGCAACAAATCAAACAACTTACTAAGAAATAACAATCTTAGCAAGTTTACAACTCGATAAGCAAAGTACAACAATGTTAACGACTCAATAAACAAGACTCAACAAAATGCGTAAACAAAAGGTAGCAATTCAAAACACAAAATGCGACAGCTCGACAAAACTTACAACTCGATAAACAAAACAACAACTCGATAAGCAAAAACAACAAAGTGTACTTCGGACGAACAATCTGGATGATGGAACGCATCCGAAACTGATAGAAATAGAGGCCTTCGACATTCCCGATGCCAGAAATCTTCAAACTTCGTTCCGGGGGCAAAACAGGACCAATGCATGGCCGAAAGCATTTTGTAGCTAGAGATTAGAGGGTGGCCGGCCTACTAGGATAGATGGCCGGCCGGCCACTTCCCCCGCAACCTCCAGAATTTTGACAAGTGTCCCTTGAATAGTGTTTTACCCCTCTATAAAAGCCCCAGCCTTGGAACTTATTCATTTCATCATCGTTTCTCACAAAAATGGAGGCATTTCTCGCAGAAAATCTCACGACTTGGATTTCTTCTCTAGATGGCTCGGAAAAGTTGAACTTCCGGGGTTTTGGCTTGAATGCACTATTCACGCGGTCGGACTCCGCTACATCTTCCTTTCCTCCATGCCGCGGCGAGGTTTTGGAACCCGGTGACGCACGTTTTTAGCTTCGGCGGACAAGAGGTATGTCCTACTTTTGAAGATTTTCAAGCCTTGATGGAATCCGAGCGAGGCGAGGAAATCTTGCCCCAGCTCAATTTTGGCTATGCCAGCCTTAGGGCGGATGTGCGGACTCAACGCGCATGATGCTCGATCCCTGATTGGTAACGGAATGTTGGATATCCCAAGCTTGATTTACCGATTCTCCGATGCCGGTGACCGTAGCGACCATCATTGGCAAGGCTTCCGACAGCATGCCCTCTGTTGTATGTTATCTCATTTTCTGTTTGTTCGGGCTCGGAGGATCCGACGTCCGTCTAATTGATTGAAGTGGCCCAGGGTTGAAAGAGGGAAAGAGTTGCATTGCCATGACCTGGCGAGACATTGATGGGTCTGGATACTTTCTACCGTGGGGAGACAACCAGGTTTGCAGGGAGTCCACTACTGCTCAGGTAATGTTTCCCACCCAAGCTCTCATATGTATTTGCTCACATCACTCGGCCCTCGGGCTCGATTTTTCTCACAAAACCCTCATCTTACTTTTCTCTCATCGCACGTCTCTCTATTCTTTATTCTCTCATTTTTCATCCCTCCCCAGATATGGTTGATGGATAAATTGCAAGTTGTAGACTCTTGCCCTGCTTACTCAGCTCGCGGCTACTTCTTTCGGCAACGCCTAGTCAATGCCCCTGATGAGAGCTGGTGGTTTGAATGGATGTGCAATTTGTCAGCCGAACGCATTGCTTGGCGCTGCCCTTGGCTCAATCTCCCGGCGATGAGCTACAGCATGTCTCGACAGGTGGGAATTCGATTGATTGGCTTGACTCACTGCGTATTCTATTTCCCATTTCGTATTCTGCGCCAGTTGGCCATGATCAGACTTGCCCACCAGAGGGGATAGTATCCGGCTACATTTCCAGTTCGAGGCGCACAGTTGGCTCGGCAGGCCGCAGCATGGGAATTAGAGAACTTCTGGCTCCTGCTCCCACTTTTAGTTGCACTTTGTCTGACGAGTGCTGGGATTGGCTCAACGAAGAAGCACAGGTTGGGCCTAGGTTGGCATCAGAGGCTTCAACTAGCTCTGGTAGGGGCGCAGGGACACCTGACTTGACTATGCCCCAGATTTATTGCTTTACTAGTACTTTCAAGTTTTCTTCCTGAGTGTAAAAAAAGCAACTTCAATTGTATGCAAGAGCAAGAGAACTCTGTTTTGAAATCAATGAAATTGAAGGTTGTGGTACTGAAAATTCTCCGCTTTGGTCCAAAAATGGTCTTAGTTGTAAAAAGATTAATTTGAACAAAGTCAACTTTTATTAAAACTTTTCAAAACTATTTTCGATATGGATCAGAACTGGACACGCCTGAGATCTGTCACTGAGACAACCCGATCCTAGCAACTGGAAAGTTGCCCCTAGTTTGAATGTACCGCAGCACTTCATTGCAACGGAAAGTTGCCCCTAGTCTGAATAGCACTGTACCGGAGATCACGATAAATGCTGATGAATAGAGATGACTGAGATGATCAAATGGACAAAGTTGATCGGGGAAAAGATTGTGGCTGAACTTCAAGACGAAGTTGCCTACGTATCCCAAAGATGGGAATCAAGCCTTACGTAGTTCAGGCTTAGGTTCGCTCGGGTTTTACTCTCCTTTTGCGCTCTAACTTTTGCCAAGGCCGCCCTTTGCGGGTTTTCAACCTTGCGAGCTCAGTTTTTATAATTTCAAATTTTCTATGCTCTGTTTTGCCTAGGTCGCCCTTTCGGGTTTTCGGCCTAGCGAGCCTCTCAGGGGTAGTATTTCTTCAACTTGTCCATGTTGATCGGTTGGGAAAACTCTAAGCCATCTAGATCCATCAGAACCATAGCTCCACCTGACCAGATTGACTTGATAATGTAGGGACCAGTCCAATTAGGTCTGAACTTGCCCCTTGGGTCGTGGATGGGAGCTCGGTTGTCTTTGAGCACCAAATCTCCTCAAATCATGAGTGCTTTCATCCTTCTTTCATTGAAAAGCATGAGTTCCTCAAATCTGCTTTGTTGCCAGTCTGCCTCGGCTATTTGACACTCGGCCAATACTCTTAATGACGGAACCTCAATCTCGATAGGTAGAACGGCCTCCATCCCATAAACCAGAGAATACGAAGTCGCCCCAGTAGAAGTTCTGATTGAAGTCCTGTAGCCCCATAGAGCAAACGGCAGTTTATCTGGCCAGTCCCGGTAGATTTCCACCATCTTCTGTAGTATGCGCTTGACGTTCTTGTTGGCGGCCTCAACTGCTCCGTTAGTTTGTGGCTGGTAAGTAGACGACTTATGAAAAGCCACGTTGTATTTCTTCAACAAGTCGATCACCTCTTCTTGAAGTGGGAACCATTGTCTGAAACGATTTCATTTGGGACTCCGTAGCGACAGATGATGTTGTTTCTGATGAATTTTGCTACATGCGAAGCCTTCAACACCGCGTAAGATTGAGCCTCAACCCATTTTGTGAAGTAGTCTATCGCTACCAAGATGAACTCATGTCCATTCGACCCCTTTGGCGTAACTGCTCCGATTACATCAATTCCCCAGACAGAAAACGGCCATGGCGAAGTCATGTTGTACAGCTTTGACGGCGGGATGTTCATGCGATTTGCATGAATCTGACATTTGTGACATCGTCGGACGAAGCCAATACAATCCTCCTCCATGGTGGACCAGTAATAACCTTGTCTAAGGATCTTCCGTGCCAACATTACCCCGTTCATGTGCGCACCACATTCTCCCCCGTGGATGGCATACGGAATGCAATGATGCGAAAATGGCATACGAAATGCAGAATGGACTTATACCAACGTGAGAGGACCTCAGCCACTCTCACACGGGAGGCCGTCGGATAAAAATGAGATGCCTCGAAATGCGTGCACACGAGCACGCAAACCGAGGCAATGGATAAAGGCATGAAATGGCATGCAAATGAGACTTGGCATATGGCATATGGAAAATGCAAATTTCAGCAGCCAAAATGATGCAAAAACAGCCCCCCGAATTATAGCAAAATTACACCCGATGCCCGAAATGCAATGTTATGCACCCGAAATGGCCTACAGCTATGCCAAACATGCACAATATGGACACGACATGTAAAGATAGATGCTAGGAAGCCCCTAAAATAGCATTTTTACAATACAAAGAATGGCCAAACAACAATCACAAGTATGGCAAAAATAGCATGCAAAAATGGGGGAAAAGAGGGGAATAATGAAGCAAATGATATATACAATGCTCAAACTGAAAAATACAGTTCTACAAAATTAAATAGGGGCCAAAAATATGCACATTTACAAGAGATGACATCTCCCAATTCAGTATGTAGATAGGCTAAACATAGCATGCAAAATAATAAGCCAACAAAGGCTATAACATGAGGTACCAAAAGCATGCATCAAACAACCTTGGACCCTTAACAAAGCATGAAGAGTAGGCCAAAATAAGACACTTTCTAAGCCTGATGAAGGCTGAAAACAGAAGCTAAGAAAGCCTAACAAAGCATGCAATTTTACGGTAAATCGGAGGAATTGTGAAGCAAGTGTATGATAGAGAGGCCAAACAAGGTTGAGCCCTTCTTCAATGTTGAATAGGGGCTCAAAATAGGCCCACTCAAAGTATATTGCATGCTCGAAAACAGATCACTCATGAGCTAAAAATAGCATGCAAAAGCGAGGGTAAAACATGAATCCAAAGCAAGTGGCATGCAGAGCATGAAAACAAGGTTGAGCCCTTCTTCAATTTTTAAGGGGGGCTCAAAATAAGCACAATATCAGTTCATGAGATGCTCCAAATCAGATCACAAATAGGTCAAATAAATCATGCAATTTTACGGTAAATATGGAGAATTACAAAGAAAGTGCATGATAGAGAGGCCAAACATGGTTGAGCCCTTCTTCAATGTTGTAGAGGGACTCAAAATAGGCCCACTCACAGTTTATATTAGGCTCGAAAATGGATCACTCATAATCCAAACAAAGCATGCAAAATATTGGCATAAGAGGTGATATTGAAGGAGGTGCATCATAGAGGTGCCAAACAAGGTTGAGCCCTTCTACAATGTTGTAGAGGGGCTCAAAATAAGCCTAAAATCAGTAGGGGTCGGAGCCCAAAACAAAAAGAAAATAGGGTAAAGAATTGACTCAAAGTTGTGCTCAAAAAAAGGAAATAGAGTCTTACCCTTGAAGATCTAACTTTGATGGCTTCTTGGCTTCAATTTGTTGATCCCTAGCCTTTGAAAATCACTCCTTTTCTGCTGAAATGGAGGTGGTGATGGTGGTGCTTAGGGTTGATGAAGAGAGGAGCTAGAAACTTGAAGCTTTTTAGGGTTTTTGGCTATGGAAATGGAGGAGGTTTTGGAAGAGAGGCTTTGAGATGAAATTTTGTAACCTCAACAAAGGAGCTGTCCAGCCCTTAAGAGGACCAAAAAGGGTGTAAAAGGGGAGGGAAATGCATCCAAGCTTTCCCTCCCAAAATATCCCCGGAGGACAGGGATATTTTGAAAAGCAGCTGGACAGCTGTAAAGGGTTCAGAAAGCAGAAAGCAGGCCGGCCAGCTACTTTTCTTGAAGATGGCCGGCCGGCCACCCCACTGGTCGGCCAGCCACTCCCCATGGCGGCCGGCCATGGCCAAAAATGAAGACAACAATTAATGGCCGGCCACCAACTTTTGGTGTCCTCCCAGGTGTGTAGAACAAGGTCCCATGGTTGGAATTTGACAACTCTGGAGCAGGAGTCACAACATTCAACTTGAAAGAGAGGCTCAAAAATGAAAATCACAATTACTGGCCGGCCAGTACTTTGTAGGGTCCTCCCATGTGCCCTCATCACAAATATGTGGTTGTGGTTGGAAGAAAATGGCCCTAGGGTGTTCAACATTAGCCCGGAAGTGAGCAAAACGGGCGCCGGAAGAGCATAACTGGTTATCTGAGATAATTGCTGGCCTCCCACCCTCCAGTGATCTTCCTGATGCTAAAACAGAGGTACCTGCCAAAATTGAACAAAAACTGATGCAAAATGAATGCTCGGGGGCCAAACCGCGAGGTTCGGAGCCCGAAAACCGACTGTAAGCACCGAAAGTGGCATTCAGCCACGAAGTGGGTATCTGAGACCCCAGTGTTCCTCGTTATGACAAAACAGAGGTACCTGCCAAGAATGAACAGAAATCGATGCGAAATGAATGCTCGGGGGCCAAACCGCGAGGTTCGGGGCCCGAAAACCGGCCGTTAAGCACCGAAAGTGGTGTTTGGCCACGAAGTGGGTATCTGAGACCCCAGTGTGCCTTGTTATGACAAAACAGAGGCACCTGCCAAGAACCGGAGGAATCGGAGATGGTCGGGCGGTCCCGAACCAAGGCACACGGCCTGACGGCTCCGAAAACCGGGAACCGGGCTCCGAAACGGGCAAAATGGCCTACGGCCACGAAATGTAGCCCACGGCCACCGAGAAATAGTCTACAGGACTACTCCCTTCCCGCAGGAAAGAAAACAGAGAAAACCGAGTCTGATTCGCAAACCGAGACAAGGCACAGAAGAGGATTCGGAAGTCCGAGACAGGGCGCACGGCCGCGACTCTGAGACTTCTGAACGAGCACAGTATGCAACATCACCGAGCACTCAATCGGTGACGTCTGAGTCTTAAGGTCGGTCAAAAATGGGGTGTCTACACCGGCCTGCTACATTTTCTGGCCGGCCTGCTACTTTTCAGGACAAAAAAAAGTCCGCCGGAAAGACAGGTGTCCGGCCAGTGATTGGGAAGTCCAATGGTGGCCGTTCAAGTGTACAAATTGAAGCCCCGGAAGTTAGCTTTCCAATGGCGCAAACCTTGCATTAAAATTCCTCCTGTGCAAAATGTTATGCCTGTTTTGGTGAAGCCGCGCAGATTCGGTTCAACCGGAATGATGCCTTACTTCAATGAACCCTATCTCCCCCGTCCGGAATTGGCTTTAGGAGATTCTTGAGTGCAAAATGAAGCCCCGGAAGTATTATTTCCAACGGTGGTGGCCTTATAGCTTGATTCCAAGTATGCAAATGAATAGGCCTGATTCGGTGAGGGCTGCTCGAATCTTTATTAACGGTTCATGCCCATTTTCTCCCCCAACTGGATTTCTTCCTTCTTCTCCTCTTTTCTTCAACTCCAAACCCCTAAGTAAGGTGTTTTGAAAGATTTTTCAAAGATTTCATCTCTCTTTCATTCATTTCCACTTTGTCCTTGCTCGGTTTACCGAAAAGCGCAACATTTAACAAAATGCGAACGTTAGAGCATCGTAGAAACTTTATTCCAAAAACGTTTTGAAAGAGAGGGTTTTAAGGTCTAAAATCTTTTGATCAAGATTGTTTTGGTCCAAAAAGGGGTATGAAGTTGAGCTTTGACTCTTTCCTTGCCGAAGAAAATGAACTTTTCCCTTGCACATCTTTCTCCACCATGTAAACCATCAGTCGCGTCCAAGTCTTAAGGGCTGTCAAAAATGGGGTGTCTACACATATCTGTCCGAACATAATTTTATCTATACAGTTCAAACAAATTCAAACCCAAATAGTTCCTTATCTATTCAAACAGTTCCAAACAGGTATTGTACCTGTTGGATTTAAATCTAAAAAGCCACAATTTCTCCTATAAATAAATAGACCCTCATTTGGATTTTTCATTTTCAGAAAATTCGTTCTTGTCTCTACTATTACTCTCTGCATTTTACTGTATTCATTTTCCTGTGAGAAATAGTGTAAACACACAGTGTGTTCGTTGTGCGAATAGTTTGTAGTACTACTACTATTCGTTGTTGATCATTTTATCTTGGGAGATAGACGTCCATAATCTGAAAGTACCGTGGAGAGGATGAATCTTTCTTATGGACACAGTGTTAAACATTGGACTTAATTAGAATTTTGTTTGAGAAATTAATAAGGCAAGTAATTAATTTAATTTCTATTTTATTATTTTTCTTTTTTCATATTCAAATTTTTATTTTATTTTTTTTTTGTAACAAAACAAGAATCTGTTGTTTTATTTTATTTTATATACAGGTTTGATTTTTGTAATTAAACAGTCTATCTCTTTTCTTTAATTTTTTCCTTGAATACATTGAAGATTGTCCAACAATTTTAAGACAGATTATTTTCTAGTATCTTTATTGTATTTATTTTCTGTATTTTTACAAAGTAATATTTTGGTTAGAAAATACAATTAATAGTCATATACTGTTTGATAAATAGTAGTAATATATTGTTTATTTTCTTTGACAAATAATAGTAACATACTGTTTATCATTAACAATTTCAAAATATTAATTTGTATAGTGTTACAGAAAATTATTGTGTAGTATTTTATTTTTCTAGTTTTAGTAACTAGAAAAGTAAAATTATTTTGTGTTATAACTTATCTTCTGGTTTGAGTCACTAGAAAATTAATTTGTGTTTTGTTTTTCGATTTTTTTCTGATTTTTTATAATCAGATATTATGGCTGTTGAAAGTAGTACTCCAAATCCGATTGTTACAATGACTCCGGTCCCTATCCAGAACCATGTTCAAGTTCCAATAAATCATGAAAAAAAACTAGAAAAATTTAATGGCACCGAGTTCAAGAAATGGCATCAAAAAATGTTGTTCTATCTTACAACTCTGAATCTTGCCCAGTTTCTCCGTGAAGAAGCTCCAGTACTTAAAGATGATGAAAGTGATCGGCAAGTTGTTGCCGCTGTAAACGCCTGAAAACATTTTGATTTTCTGTGCATAAACTACATCATAAATGGCCTAGACAGCATGTTGTATAATGTTTACAGTCCTCTGAAAATAACAAAAGAATTACGGGATTCTTTGGAGAAAAAATACAAGACAGAGGATGCTGGCATAAAGAAATTTGTTGTCGGTAAATTTTTGGACTTTGTTATGGTAGACTCCTAAACGGTAATTTCTCAAGTTCAAAGTTTTCTCTTAATTTTGCATGATATTCATGCTGAGGGTATGTCTCTGAGTGAGTCTTTCCAAGTCGCTGCGTTAGTAGAAAAATTACTACAAGCTTGGAAAGATTTCAAAAACTATTTAAAACATAAACGCAAAGAGATGATCATGGATGAACTTATTGTAAGGCTAAGAATTGAGGAAGATAACCGTAAGGCTGAAAAGATAAATGGTAAAAATCCCATTGAATCCAAGGCTAATGTAGTTGAACAAATACGCAAACCACCTAACAAAAAAAGAAAGTTTCTGGAGATGGTCCTAAACAAGACGACAACAATGACAATAAGAAGTTCAAAGGAAAATCCTATAACTGTGGAAAGAACGGACATCGAGCCTCTGATTGCCGCCACCCCAAGAAGGATTGTGGAAGTACAAGCAAAGAAGACTACCAATCAAGCTAATTTGACAAAATTAGATTACATCTCTGACGGGGTAAATGACATCAATCTCTCTGTTATGGTGTTTGAGGCTAATTTAGTTAGAAATCTCAAGGAATAGTGGGTTGACACTAAGGTAACTCGACACATTTGCGCGGACAAAAAGATATTCACTACTTACAATGAGACTACAAATGGTGAACAACTTTTCACGAGAAATTCTTCTGCTTCTACCGTGGCTAGATAAGGAAAGGTGATCTTGAAGACGACATCGGGGAAGGAGCTTACTCTCAACAATGTGCTGCATGTACCAGACATCCGAAAGAATTTAGTTTCTGGTTCTTTGTTAAGTAAGAATGGTTTTAAGCTTGTATTTGAGTATGATAAATTTGTATTAACAAAGAGTGGTATGTATGTGGGTAAGGGATGCATGGGTGATGGTTAAATATAATGGCTGTTGTACCAAAAACTGTTATTAATAAGAATAACATATCTTTTGCTTATATTCTTGAGTCAAATTTATGGCATGGTAGATTAGGACATATAAATTTTCATACTTTGCATAACTAATTGATTTGTATTATATATCAAAGTTTAAAATTGATCATAATCACAAATGTGAGATATGTGCAGAAACGAAACTAACTAAGGCTCCATTTAAATCGGTTGAAAGAAAAATCGAACTTCTAGAATTAATTCATATTGATGTATGTAATCTTAAATTTGTTCAAACTAGATGAGGCAAAAAGTATTTCATAATATTTGTTGATGATTGCACAAGATATTGGTATCTATATTTACTTAGAAGTAAAGATGAAGCCTTGGAAATATTTAAACTCTACAAAACTAAAGTTAAAAATCAACTTGGTAAAACCATTATAATGGTTAGAAGTGATAGGAGTGGTGAATATGATGCACCTTTAATTGAATTTTGTGCACAACATGGCATTATTTACCAAACTACAGCACCTTATTCTCCACAGCAAAATGGAATTGCTGAAAGAAAGAATAAAACCCTTAAAGAAATGATGAATGCCATGTTACTAAGTTCAAGCTTACCGCAGAACTTGTAGGAGTAAGCAATATTGTCTGCTAATTATGTTCTTAACAGAATACCCCACAAGAAAACGAATGGCACTCCTTATGAATTGTGGACAGGTCGATTACCTTCCTACAAATACTTAAAAGTGTAGGGGTGTTTGGTAAAGGTAAAAGTTCATGTTCTGAAAAAGACTAAGATAGGACCAAAAACAGTGGATTGTGTGTTTATTGGTTATGTTCAAAATAGTAGTGTATATCAATTTCTGACTTATAAATCAGAAATACCTGATATACATGTGAACACTATTGTAGAGTAAAGGAATGCTGTATTTTTTGAACATGTTTTTCCTTACAAGAAATGGCAGGAATTAAGTTTACATAAAAGAACTTATGATTGTACACAAAGTCTAGAGACTAATGATAATCAAACACAAGAGACTAGTAATGGTCTCGACCAATAGGATTTAACTGATGATGAATCAAGAGGAAGTAAGAGAGCGAGAACATCAAAATCCTTTGGTTCAGAATTTCTAATATACCTGTTAAAAAATGAACCTCAAAACTTTAAAGAAGCAATGACAAGTCCTGAAGCACCTTTGTAGAAAGAGGCTGTTAATAATGAAATTGAATCCATTATACAAAATCAAACTTGGAAATTGGTGGATCTTCCACTTGGTTCTAAACCTCTTGGATATAAATGGATATTCAAGAGAAAAATGAAAGCAGATGGTTCAATAGACAAGTACAAAGCAACATTTGTGGTAAAAAGTTACAGACAAAAGGAAAGTCTGGATTATTTTGATACATATTTTCCTGTGACAAAAATAATATCCATCAGCATGCTTATTACTATAACAGCGTTGTATAACTTTGAGATACATCAAATAGATGTTAAGATAGCTTTCTTAAACGGTGATCTAAATGAAGAGATCTATATGGAGCAACTCGAATGAGTTGTAGTGCCAGGGCAAAAAAAAAAAAAGTTTGTCAGCTTGTAAAATCTCTTTATAGATTAAAACAAGCACTTAAGCAATGTCATAAGAAATTTGATCATGCTATACTAACTAATAGTTTTAAGATAAATGAATGTGACAAGTGCATCTATGTTAAAAACACTGACAAATGTTATGTCATCGTTTGTCTTTATATGGATTACATGTTTATCATTAGAAGCAATCAAAACATGATCAAATCAACTAAGCAAATATTGAACAAAAGATTTGATATGAAAGATATGAGGGTCGCAAATGTAATATTAGGAATAAAAATTAGTAAAACATCTGATGGATATGCATTATCTCAATCTCATTATATTGAGAAATTTTTTGGTAAATGTATCAAGGATGATGTGAACGTAATAAGAACACCTGTAGACATCAGTCTTTATTTATCGAAAAATAAAGGTGATGCGGTGTCTCAATTAAAATACTCCCAAATCATTGGAAGTCTAACATACCTAATGAATTGCACGCGTCCTAATATAGTTTATGCTATCAGTAAATTGAATAGGTACACTAGTAATCCCAGAGAAGACCATTGAAAAGTGATCATTCAGGTTCTTAGATATCTAAGGTTTATCCATAATCATGGTTTGAACTTTACTCGACATCCTGCAGTACTGAAAGGTTATTGTGATGCCAATTGGTTATTGTAGACACCCCATTTTTGACCGTCCTCGAGACTTGGTTATGCTTGTAGGTACACCCAACAACTAGTTCGATTGCTCGCTGAGTACTCGACTGTCGCGGCGGAACGTCACTGGTTCGAGCTTCTCGGACCTTGTATCCTTTCTGTCCATTTTTGGACCTTGGCTAGGTCCTTTCTTAGTGGACCTTTTGGTGCACTGCCGGCCATGGCATGGCACTGCCGGCCATGTCTTTGTGCCTGCCGGCCCTTGGTGATGCCCTGCCAGCCAGTGGTGAGCCACTGCCGGCCATTGATGATGGTCGGCACCTCCCCTATCTCAACTGGTTTTCCTCCAGATCTTTTGAGCCAGCTGGTTTTTTTTTTGCTCCCCTCCATACACGTGTATGGAGGGATGGAACCCTTGTAAAGCTTCTTGAAGAAGCTTTAGCTTTGCATTCCTCTATATAAGGAGAGTGCCCATCTCCTTAGAAGAGGTTCATCACTTTGACAAGAAATATACCTCTCTCTCTCTATATTGCTTGCATTTTGTGCCTTGAAGTTGGATTTTCCTTACATTTTTGCACTACAACACATAGAGCTACACCACCACCATTGGACCAAGCTTCTTGGGAGGCCTTCTTGAGGTCTGAAAGTGAGTTTCTACCCCCTGAAGTTGCTGGTTTCGAAGAGAGTCTTCAAGGGTGAGTATTTTCCCCATTTTTGCACTTTCTTGTACCTCACTTTAGCCCTCCTTGCATATTGATTTGGGCTTTGCTTATAACTGGAAAAAGTCTTGTATTTAAGTGCTTTTGAAGCTTGTTTAAGGCCTTTTTGCTGTTAGGGGTATGTAAGCCCCTTGCATGCTTTGTTTGGTTTTGTTTCAAGCCATTCCTTGAGGCCTCCGAGCTAGCCTTGGTTTGGCCTCCTTACCACTGAAATCCAGTGGATTTTCAGTGATAAAGGTGTGGTTTTGAGGTCCTTAATCAGAGGAGGTGCCCCCCTCTCTTTTGGTTCCTCTTTGCTTGCATTTTTGGCCTTCCAAAGGACCATCCCTCTATGCATTTTTGAGGCTTGGTTCAGGCCTATTTTTGTGACTTTTAGGACCTTCCTTGGCCCTGTCCATGGCTGGTTTGGTCATATTTTTCATGCATCTAGTATGTGTAGTGTAACTCCATTCATAGCTCATCAAAGTAGCATGTGTGCTTAGCTTGTGTTGAGTCTATTTCAGTGGGTTTTTGGTGGTGTTTTACCATGCCATGAATCTGTTTTGGGTTGGTTTTGTCACTTCATGCTTGCATGATACACTTGTAGTGCAAATCCCCTAAACTAGCTTCATATGCTCCATACTTTGCCATGTCATGTTAGCTTGTTTGGTTTACATTTCAGCATGTATTTGGTCATCATTTGGCATGTCATGACCCTATCCATAGTTGATTTGATCATCCTTTGCATGCATCGTATAGGTGTAGCACAAATCTTGTTTACTAGCCCTTTGTGCATGATGTTTTGACCAATCATACTAGCATATTTTGGCTTTGCTCTAACATGATTTTATGCTTATTTTGGGCTGTCCTTGGACTGTTTTGGACTGCCATGGCCATATCACTCATGCTTTGTATAGCTATAGTGTAAATGCTTAGGCTAGTCTTGGGTTTGAGGCCCCTACCATGCTATACATGTGATGTTTGCATGCTTTGCCCTCATTCCATATGCTATTTCAGTCTATGAAATGTTGTCATACACTTGCATTTGACATGCCTTGAATGCTTTATAGAGCTTGTGCTTTATGCCTCAAGAATTGACTTTTGTACATGCCATTATGCCTAAGCCTTTGGCTCATCATTTCAGTGCATTTTGGGTCTTATTATACCATGATGTAACTCTGTTTTATGTTGTCCAAGTCATGCCATGATTGGTTCCAATAGGTGTAGTGCATTGCCTCTTTAAAGCCTTGCATGCTTCATGTTTTTGGCTTTGTGTTCTAGCCTATGTTGGCTAGCTTTGAGCTTAGTTTTGGTCTTGTTTGGACCTACTTTAGGACTGTTTTAGGTCCCCTCGGCCCCTTGGGGTTTGCCTTGTATGGCCATGGCTTAAGTCCCTTCGATCACTTCGAGCTTTGAGCATCATAATATGCTATGCTTGCATTATTAATTTGATTTGGCATCACTTTACATGAGATTTCAGAGCTTACCTCATTGTCATACATCCGTGTTTGTTGCTCCTTAAGTGTGCTTAAGAGTTGTCCTCTTTGTGCCTTAATACTTGAGCCATTTGGCATACATGTTTGCCTTGTCATTTCATGCTTTTCATGCCATCAATCCATCACTCATGGCCACTGATTTGGGCTTAGTTGAGAGCTGCCCACATTAGTTTAAGTCCATCCCTTTGCATGTTGTCGCATGCCTGTCTTGCATATTGTTGTATGCTTGCTCCATCTTTGCATGTTGTTGCATGTTCATGTTGTATTTTGTCATGTTGTCCAAGGTTGTTGCCTCACATCATGCTTATATGCTTGTTGCATGCTTGAGCTAGTTGCATGTTCGCACACTTAAGTCATATTGCATGTTTGCCATGCTTATGTGTTGCATTGTTTGGATTAAGTGTTAATCCGAGTACGAGGAACGATGGGCGTTTCATACTCCGAGTGATGGAACGTGTCTCAATTCTCAGTCGCCGAAGCTCTTGATGATTCATGATAGAGTTCTAGGCTTTACTTGCTTTATTTGTGCATCCATTTTCATATCGATTTGCACAAGTTGGATCTTTGGCCATCATGCATCGGGATGCGTGATTGATGGTCGTGGATCCGACTAGGCCTCTCCCTTGATGTTTTGAGGTGATTTGGGGTGGTATGGTGCATACATGCCCTTGGGAGACCCTCCATTTCCTCTATTTTGTGCTTTGTTGCAGCTTGGTGTCACAGCACACCAGTGGCCGGCAGTGCACCACTGATGGCCGGCAGCTTCTCATCATTGGCCGACAGTGCTCTGTTGTTGGCCGGCAGTACTCCTCTCATGGCCGCAGGCCACTGGTGAATCCCCCAGCGGTGTTTTGGTAAGTTCCAGCAACAAGCACTGGAAGACACCCTGCAAACAGAGCCTCTAAAGAGCAAACGGAAGGTGTTTCGAGGCGAAGAACCGAAGCAAGCATGCATACCTTCCTCTTCTCCAAACAGAGCTGGAATAGCATTCATTTACTGCTTACTTGTTAGTTAGTAGTTGTGTAATAATTAGTTGTAGCTAGTTATTAATTCGGTTTTGTAATAATTAATTAGCTCGTGAGTTAGTTAATTAGGCGATTTGTATTATTTATTCGGACCCTCCGAGCTAGGGCACAATTGTAATAAGTGTGCATGTGTGTGATGTATGTCTTCCAACCCCACGTCTTTCTCCCTTTTATTTACCAGCTTACGATGGTTAGATTAGGGCATGTTTCAATTAGCATACTTATGCTTGCATGTTTGCATCATTCATCCGTCTTGCATGCACCGGGCTCGGCGCATCATACTAACTGCAATTGTATTTCAATTCCAAGTTGAATACGTGTTAGCTGTAGCATCATCACATGCCATTTTAGAATAGCCGAGCCTATCTGTAGTTGCATTTTGCATGTATTGCATTAGGCATTTCTGTATAGTTAGGATCATGCATGGATTTCTAACATAGCTTCTGTTTTGGCTTGGAGTACTCGGTAAGTATTTATGCTTTAGCATCCTTGCATGTGTGTGAGTGACTGCCATGATAGCATGCTTACCATGAGGCTATGTGCTTATGTGATATAACTGCCTGAATGCCTGTGGGTGAAGGTTGGATTATCTGAATTGGAACAATTCATCGATTGTGAGTTTTAAGCCCACTTGAGAGTAGCAAATCATCTTGTTTTCTAAGCCCATCTAAGGGTGGCAAATCCACATTTTAACCTACTTGCGAGTAGCAAACCGCTTTAAAAAACAAACATGAAATGTTTTGTTCCAACTCAGGCGATCCAGTCTATACTTGTATGCTGTGCACATCACATAGTAAATCTACGCTAATAACCGGAATAAGAACGTATAATGTTTTCAAAACTCGATATCATGGTTAATAGAGGCCGATCTTTGATCGGGCGAACGGGGGTGCTCACGAAGTGACCTTCCCCAATCGTACCCAAGTTCTCGAGCCGAGGCAACTTTGGTGATGACGGACACGTGGCCTTAGGCAACGAGTCAGGGTTTCCTAAATTTCCCCAAAAATAAAATATTTAGGTGGCGACTCTGTATCTGGCAAAGCAGTTCATGTTTGGCACTTCTTTCAAAAAAATCTGTTTTCAAAAACGATTTGCCGGATTTGGACTCTTTGATGATTCATCGGTCTTGCATTGCACTCTGCGAGATTAGATACAGGACCGTGACATTGAGTCTTGAACTGTAGTGAGCCCAAATGAACAAAACGGGATTTCCCTCCTGGGACGTTCGGGGACGTCTACAGTTTCTGGCGACTCCGCTGGGGAGTTAGAGAACTTGACTCGAACTCATGATATCTTGTTTTGATAGGTTATTGCCAGGGAAGATTCAAGGCCGAAAGCTACCTATCCTGATGCAAGATATTTTCGATTTATAATCTTTCAACAAATTCTGCATATTGTTACATTTCAATTGTCATCAAATTCCATTCGTGTGGGGGATTGTTAGAAATAGTTTTGGGAAAAACAAATTTTTCCTAAATTTTGGTCTAATTTTTAGGTAAGACCCATGTACCAAAGTTGGCGGGTCTAAATGGTAACTCGTTCTATGCTGCATTGTAATTCATGTAATATATTTGGTTACTCAAAACTATTATTGGGTGAATAGAAAATTGATACCAAAATGGGCTCTATGAAAATGGTGTATTTGGTGGAATTTTCATAAAGGTTTGAGTTAAGGTTTGTCCCACATTGGTTTGGTGGGCAAACTTTGTGTGGGTTTATAAGGCTTGGGTTTGGAACTTGGGGTAAGCCCCAAGGGGCACTCAAGTTTTGTAGAGGAGGAGATTATGGGCAAAGTGGGTTAAACCCATTGGACCCAAAACAAACACACACACGCACACTGCCGTCCGTCTGTCCGTCCGTCCGGTCAGTTGGGCGGGCTAGGCTGGGCTTGAGTTTGGGCGTGGGTGCATGGTGTGAGGTTGGGTTTTGCTTGTCCGGTCCACTACTAATTCTTTTTGAGTAAAAAACATTTGAATTTTTATTTTTTATTGTGGAAAATAAATTCTAACAGTTTTGTTTTCAAATTTCGATTGGAGAAAAATTCAAATTTGGCTTGCACTTCTTCAAAATTTCTATACAGGTTCCATATCTGTTCGAACATAATTATATCTGTACAGTTCAAACAAATTCAAACCCAAACAATTCTGAATAAGTACCGTATCTATTGGATTCAAATCTGAAAAGCCATAATTTCTTCTATAAATAGACAGACCCTCATTTGGATTTTTCATTTTCAGAAAATTCGTTCTTGTCTCTGCTATTACTCTTGCATTTTGCTTCATTCATTTTTCTGTGAGAAAGAGTGTAAACACAAAGTGTGTTCGTTGTACGAATAGTTTGTAGTACTGCTACTATTCGTTGTTGATCATTTTATCCTGAGAGATAGACATTCGCAATCTGAAAGTATCGTGGAGATGACGAATCTATCTTAAGGACACAGTGTTAAATACTGAACTTGATCAGAATTTTGCTTGAGAAATTAATAAGGCAAGTAATTAATTTAATTTCTGTTTTATTATTTTTCTTTTTTAAAATTTTGATCTTGTTTTTTTAAGAAAACAAAAATCTATTGTTTTATTTTATTTTATATACTGGGTTAATTTTTGTAATTAAACAGTCTATTTCTTTTCTTTAATTCTTTCCTTGAATACATTGAAGATTTTCCAACAGTTTCAATGTTCTCAGTTTATTCATAATGTCATACCCAGCCCAACCTCTTACCTGTGTATCTTCCCATACCATTTTCACTTCTTTAAGGAACATAGGATGTAGAACCCAAGCATTTATGAACCTAAAAGGTTTAGGACCCTAATCTCTCTCATCCTCCATCAATAATATGGGGCAGTGATCAGATAAAAATCTGGGTAGCCCCCATACTTTGAGTTTGATCCACTCTAACCATTCTGGATTAACTAAGAATCTATCAATTCGGCTCCAGTTCCGAGAATTACCCCATGTGTATTGTCTACCCATCATAGGAATATCCAACAATTCCACTTTATTTATGAAGTTTCCAAACTCAGACATACCTTTATTCCTCCTTAAGCACCCTTTTCTCTCCACAATTGAAGTGATTTCATTAAAATCTCCTCCTAAACACCACGATTTAGGATATGATTCTTTCAATTTGGATAACACCTCCCAGAAATTCCTCCTATCTGATTTGGTGTTGATATTTTTAATTTGTTTTAAAAACTGCTTCTATAATTAATATTTATATAAAAATTATATTTAAAAGGGACGATACTCGACATTATAATCATAAGTTTGATAAAGAAAATATTTATCAATTGAGTAACACATTTGATGTATGTATATATTTTTATTTTTCCTTATTTTCATAATATTATTTTTTTAAAATTGCACACACATCACGTGTGCACGCATATATAAAATGATACTCTATAAATGAGTTGAAAAATATTTAAAATTTTAATTTTAGAGTATTAAATGAGATTGTTTTAGAAGGAATAACATATCAATTGAGGAAAAATAATTATTTACAAAAAACTGAAAAATTTATGATTTTAATTATTAATATTTATAATATTACCTTTTTGTGTATATATATATATATTTTTTTTCTAATCTCGCTTATATGTAATTCTGTCTTCTTCTTCTTCTTCTTTTCTTTTCTTCTTCTTCTTCTTCTTCTTCTTCTTCTTCTTCTTCTTTTAAATTTATTGGGCAGCTCAATAACTTAACCCATCCTCCAACTCACTTGTATGGCCTACTTATTAATTTATTAATTTCTTCTTATTTGAAAATAATATATAAGCCTACTTTTTAGACTTAATGATACGTAAGTGATATGATTGGTTGATAATTTGAGGAGATATGAGATGGAGTGTTAACTTTAATATCCTAATCAATTGCCATATCATTGGGCTTGAAAAGTGGGTTTAATTTTTGGTTTTGAATAGAAATGCTCTTGTTTTATTCATATCACAATATGTATATTTATAGTAGTTGAATATTAATTAAAGTTAATGTTAGATTTATTATATTAATATAATTTTGATTATGTTATGCCAAAATATAAATGAATTTAGTAGAGCTAGATAATAAATTGTTTAATTTTTTATTTGAAAATTTCACAAATTTTAAAATGTACGCAACAGTGCTACATCTACATAATTTCTCTTACAATCCCTTGAATGAGGTGGCACATGCATGCAAGGAGAGTTTTAAGGAAATATTAGAGTGTGAGTCAATTTTTTAAATTTTGCTTGTTAGGTCATTCGAGGAATTTGCGGAGAAGAAATTGTGTGGATAAAACATTTTTCTTTATTAATAATGAATTGATTTTAAATGAGCTTTTAACAAACTCAATACGAGTCAAATTGTAATAGCTTAAATTTTAGTGCATATATAAGCTAATCAAGCGAAGTAATAGACTACTTAAATTTAACTTGAAAATTTATTGAGTTCTAAAATATGTTTAAAATTAAATAGTTTACATTTTTTTTATCAACAAAAAAAAAAATCATTAAAAACATAAAACTTAACTAGTTTACATAATGTGCAGATCTCGAACAATCATCTACATAGGCCCTGTTTGGTGGGGCTTATTTCTAACTTATTTCAACTTTTAGCTTAATTTAAGCTATTTTGATGTGTTTGGTTCAGCTTTACAATACAGCTTATAACTTTTTGTAAGTCAAAAATCAACTTATTCTTTGAGTGTGGGAGGAGAAGCTTAATTTATAAGTAAAAAATCAGCTTATGTTCACAGCTATAAGTTATAAGCTGTTAGACTATAAATTATAATCACTTTCCCATAACTTACTAAACGGGGCCATAATGAAATATGAGTCAAGCTTTAGTTTTTGGAAGCTTTTTTCATAAATCCATTTTTAATTACTTATGTTCCATCCAATCCATATTCTTTTTGACTATTCCATTAGGTCCTATTTGAGATAAGAAGACCAAAATACCATTTTCATCTACTTATGTTCTATTTAGTTCATATTATTTTCTTATGTTTCAATAAGTCCTATGGGTGACATAATTACCAAAATACCCCTAATGTGAATGTTCACACCGTCAATGTGAATGTTCATATCGTCAATGTGTAGGGGCCCGGCTCATGTACAATGTGAATATTCACATTAACATGTTAACATTCACATTGATAGGAGTGTAAAATTAGCCCGCGGCCTGTGGACGGCCCGGGGCGAGCCCGGTCCGGCCCGTGACAATGTGAATATTCACATTGACATATTAACATTCACATTGATAGGACTGTAAAATTGGCCCGCGGCTTGGGGGCGGGCCCGGCCCGTTGATAATGTGAATATTCACATTGACATATTAACATTCACATTGATAAGAGTGTAAAATTGACTCGCGTCTCATGGGCGGCCCGGGGCAGGCCTGGCCCGGCCTGTGACAATGTGAATATTCACATTGACATATTAACATTCACATTGATAGGAGTGTAAAATTGGCCCGTGGGCGGCCCGAAGCCCGCCCGCTGCCCAGGGCGGGCCTGGCCCGGCCCGTGACAATGTGAATATTCATATTGACATATTAACATTCACATTGATAGGAGTGTAAAATTGGCCCGCAGCCCGAAGACGACAGCCTCGGGTCGGGCCGATGGGCCTAGGCCTAGGCTCGAGCTTAGCAGGGCTTGGGCGGGCCTGGCCATTTTTTTTTAATTCTTTTTAATTTTTTCTACCAAAATTTTATTATTTTCCACAAAAAAAGACATTGTGCCTCAGGCGGGCTGGGCCTTGGGCCGAGCCTTGAATGGGCCTTAAGCGGGCCGATGGGCCGGGCCGGGCTTCAAAGTGAAGGCCTAGGCCCTAGCCTAGGGTCTCGGACATGCTCGGGCCCGGACCCAAACGAGCCTGCCCCGGGCTGTGGGCGGGCTTCGAGCAGCCCACGGGCGGCGGGCCAATTCTACATTCCTATCAATGTGCATGTTAACATGTCAATATGAATATTCACATTGTCAACGGGCCGGGCCAGGCCTACCCTGGGCCGCGGGCGAGCTTCGGGCAGTGGGCAAATTTTACACCCCTATCAATGTTAATGTTAACATGTTAATGTGAATATTCACATTGTCACGGGTCGGGCCAAGCCCGCCTTGGGCTGCGGTCGGGCTTCGAGCCGCCCACGGGCTGCGGGCCAATTTTACACTCTTATCAATGTGAATGTTAACATGTCAATGTGAATATTCATATTATCAATGGGCCGGGCCGGGCTGCGGGCGGGCTTCTGGCCGCCCATGGGCCGCGGGCTAATTTTATACTATTATCAATGTGAATGTTAATATGTCCATGTGAATATTCACATTGTCAACAGGCCGGGCCGGGCCCGCCACGGGCCGCCCACGGGCTGTAGGCGGGTTTCGGGCAGCCACGGGGCACGGACCAATTTTATACTCTTATCAATGTGAATGTTAACATGTCAATGTGAATATTCACATTGTCAATAGGCCAGGCCGGGCCCGCCCCGGGCTACCTACGGGCTTTGGGCAGCCACGGGGCGCGGGCCAATTTTATACTCTTATCAATGTGAATATTAACATGTAATGTGAATATTCACATTGTCAACGGGCCGGGCCCACCCCGTGGGCGGGTTTCGGTCAGCCACGGGGCGCGGGTTAATTTTACACTCCTATCAATGTGAATGTTAACATGTCAATGTGAATATTCACATTTCAAGGCCGGCCGGGCCCGCCGGGCGCAGGCGGGCTTTTGGCCGCCAACGGGACGTTGGCCAATTTTATACTCTTATCAATATGAATGTTACATGTCAATGTGAATTTCACATTGTCAACGGGCCGGGCCGGGCTTTTGGCCGCCTATGGGCCGCGGACCAATTTTATACTCTTATCAATGTGAATGTTAACATGTCAACGTGAATATTCACATTGTCAACGACTTGGACCGGGCCCGCCCCGAGCCGCCCATGGGCCGCAGGCGGGTTTCGCGCCGCCACGGGACGCGGGCCAATTTTACACTCCTATTAATGTGAATGTTAACATGTCAATGTGAATATTCACATTGTCAACGAGCCGGGCCCGCCCCGGCTCGTAGATGGGTTTCGGGCCGTCCACGGGCCAATTTTACATCTCTACCAATATGAATTTTAAAATATGAATGTTCACATCATAAAATTGATAACCATTCAAAAAATATTTATAAGGGTATCAAAATTAAATATAAGGGCATAAGTGTCCAAAAAAATAGTGTAAATCAAGAAAAAAGACTTTATGGAATAAAACTATACATACATGGGACTAAATGGGTTAAAAAATTTCTTCATGGACTTCTTGAATTAAAACACTTCTAAATGGGATTTATCAATAATTTTCCCTTAATTTTTCAGCCCTAGTGTTAGGCGAGATAATAAATGAAATGAAATAATAAATAAGATTTGATAAAAATTTGAGTAATAGTACATAAACACAATATATATATATATAATATTTACAAAATAGTATATTTTTTTTATTTATATTCTAAAAAAAAAAATCATCTTTACACCATTTTTTTGGGTAAATTATATTTTATTATTAAATTATTTTTATTTATTTATTTATTTGGAAAGGGATTGTCTATCATGTTACGTATGTACAGTTTGATCGTCCTACGGTCTATGGTGGTGTTTTAGATTTATGAGGAGACTAATGCCTTTATAGGGTGATGACACCATCATTAGCTCCAAATCTAATGGTCGGTTTTACTTTCTCATGGGTATCAGTACTTCTTTGTTGTTGTTGTTGTTAAGAAGAGTCAATTACTTGTACGAGGTCATAACCTTACAATCAGACGGTTGATATGCCATTACACGGAGAGAGAGAGAGATGATGAAAAAGAGAGAATTAGAGAGATAGAGATAAATGTACATTATACATAGATAGATGTAGATAGAGAGAGAGAGAGAGAGAGAGAGAGAGAGAGAATGTGCATGGGTTCGTGGTCATTTCTGGAACCCAGCTGGTAGGTTTAAAGGTTCTCTGCCCTGTAGCTTTTGTCTTTTTACGTGGGCTTTCCACTCTCTCTTTTACCCTTCTTATAATCCCCCCCCAAACAAATCATTCTCTTCATCATCACCATCTCTCTCTTCTCTCCCCCTTGAAGAAAGGCGAGACTCTTGGGGGACTTGCAGATGAGAGAGATAGAGAGAGAGAAAAGCATGATGAGGAGCTGAAGAAAGATGATCAAGAAAAGGGGTTGTCTCTTTTGAGGGGAATGTTGTCTGGCTCGAGGACCCTTTCTTGATCAGTATCTATTGCAGATCTGAGGTATTCATAGATCTGTATACATCTATACAAGAGAAAGAGATAGTGTTGTCGGACCAGGCTTCATTCCCCCCAATTATTGCTTCCACCTTGATTTCCAGATGATCTTGCCCTTGATCTGAAGGTGGGTTTTATTTTTATTTTTATTATTTTATTGTAGTATATGTATATATATATATATATATTTGAAAGCTTGTTTTCCTGTTTTTATTTATTTTTTTGTGTGGCAGTTTTGGGGGAAAATTGGCAGTTTCGGAAGATGGGTTATTGTTTTCAAGAGCTATATTGGTATTTAGTTATGTTGCAGATTGGTGTAATGATGAGTATCTTGACTCGATATTTTGCATCTTTTCTCAGAAAGTTGTTCATCATTACACTCTTTTTGTGTTCTCTGGGCGATTCTCTCAACCATGTTATGATGGTGTTTTTTGTGTCAGTCAAGCACTTTTCTGGGTCATCATTTTTCAGATTTTCCTCATCATCAACTCCACAGCCTAAATCTGTTTTTTATGCTTCTTTTATTATCAGATCTGGCTCTTTTAACTTCGGTAGAACTCTCTCTCCTTTTTCTCTTCTTTGATGCCTCTTCTGAGGGTTTCCTGGATAGATTTAGCTACTATGAACAATCAAAGAAGCCTTTCTCTTAAATTAATTAAAATTTCTATTTTCAATCACATATCATCTCTGATTTACTCAGATTTTGATTTCTTTCACTGACTTTTCACTCACTATACTATGATCCTTTAGCCATCTCTATAATCCTTGTTTGTTATTGTAGTTTTTCTTCTTCTCAACCCACCAAGTTGTTTTTTTATATGTTTCAATCATCTGTTTTTTTTTACAGATCCTATCAGATTGTGTCTACTTGTATATTTATTTATTTGTAGTGGCTGAAGAGATGGAGTTGCATCAAGAGCTTTGAAATTACCAGATAAACATAGTGCCCGACTTTACTGATTCAATCCATTCTATTACTGTCATTTGTTTCTTATAATGGCCGTCTTTTATTCAATTCAAAACTTATTTCTTTTATTTTCTTACATGTTTTATGCATATTGAGTGATATTAATATATTTGATAACAAGACAAAAGCTACTTCTAGTCTGAGGCAACCCACTTGCCTTGGCTTGGTTATTACTTATTATTGCACTCAACTGAAACTCTAAGTTTATTTTTGTGTCTGTCTTTTCTTTTACTTTAGTTTCAAGATTTTAGCCATTAAATTAGTTGATTTTCAGGGTTAACAAGTTTCTCTTTTGGTCTCTTCTGAATTTTTGCTCAATGTTAACTGGTTATTTCATGTAGATTCAATTATATTAGTAATTCTTCAATGGATATCGGCCAATATTTATTATCAGTTCATCCGCATCAGATTTTAGACTTTTAATACCGACATATCAATCGGTATAGGATTGTAAATTGTAAGTATTTTAGTACGACTCTATGGCTCAATGTTGCAATGTATCTTGGGGTTTAAATAATTAGGTGTAATATGGAGGTAAATCTGATTCTCTTGATGTGCTTTGCAATAGCATAGCTGGTTCCTGTGGCAAGTTTCTTTTGTATTCTTCATTTTACTTTGTTGTGATTATTGTTAATCAAAACTTTTTACGTTGTGTTTTGAATCATTGAGAAAAGGTAAAATGGGTTCTAATTTGACATTTTGATTGTTTGTGTTCCCATCTTTCTTGTCCTTTACTTCGCTTTTGGATCAAAGCTTAGGAAGAGTAAATGAATACGATGGAAAGTAGGTAAAAGAAAACCTATATCTAGGCCTTTGGGACCTAAACAACACGTGTGATGACTCTCTCTTTTCTCATATAGGCCTTTAATCAGCCAGTGATTGTTTCTCTTTTTTTCTCTCACATACATTTAGGCCCTATTTAGTTGAAATTTTTGTTTCTTTCTTTTCAAATTTGTGTTTTTGAAAACCAAAACAATGAGAACCTGAGAAATACCTACTGTTCTTATTTTGGATAAATGAAGTCACTTTTTTTTATAAAAAAAAGATGAAAAAAATATAATAAATTTTACAATTTTAATATAATTATATTGCTTTTTTTTTTTTTTAAGGTTTTAATTTTTATAACACTTACTCTCATTGAAAAAATGACTGTTATTTATTTTACAGTAAAATAAATATTATTTATTTATTTATTTTTATACTTTCACACAATTTGCTTAGTGTAAGTAATTATACCAAAATTTTGTGTCTTGTTGTAATTTTTTCAAACGTCAAGAGAGATTAGTGTAATTTACTCGTTCATTTTTGTACAAAGGCAATTTTTTGGAATTCCTAAAAAGTGGTTTATTTTCCAAAATTTTCAACCAAAAAAAAAAAAAAAAACAAATCCCCCGAATACGTTTAATGCGTTCATAAAACATATATATAATAAAAAAATCAAAACACAAGCACAGTTGAGCTACGTTCCATGCCCAATAAAAAAAGATGACCAAGAAAGTGATTAGTCGACAACTATCTTTTGGACATAAAAAAATATGACAAAAATTTTAAAGAATACAATACATTTTTTTTATTAATTTTAAAGTGCTTTAATTTATTTTAATTGTTTCATAATTTTCAAAATACTTTTTATATAAATGGGCAAAATTCACTTTAACCTCCTAGGGTTTTGCTCCAAAACATTTTACTCCTTTGTCATTTAAAAATAGCCAATAAACCTCCTTATACTTCTGATCATTTTATGCTTTGCCTCCTTGTCATTATTATTAATTTCGTCCAAAATAATGGTGAGTGCTCCACACTTGCCAAAATTAAAAATTAGCAATAAAAATTAAAGTCAAAATCAATGTTAAAAGACAAGCATACCCTTCACTAAATCCTAGAGAAAGAGAGAGTAATTTCTCATCCAGATTTCATTGATGTCAACAAACTCATCATCACCATCATCTTCTTCTCCTTCCATCTCTCACTCATCACTAGACCCCAAAAGACTTCATCTTCTTCTCCAACTAATATGAAACTCAAACTCTAACCCTAACCCTAACCCCTCTTCTCCAATAGCGTTCTAGATTCCATCATGCATCATGCTGCTGCTGTAGTAACGAATGTCGTCATCCGATGATGCCAATTCGCTGTCGAAGTGGAGCCCGCTAAACTCCCCTGCTACTTCTTCTTTGCTTACTTGCTTGCTTGCTCGGCTACACTGCCGGAGACGGCGATGCAGTCTTCGTTGAAAACTCATCGGAGCACCACCATGGATCATCTGTCAAAATATAAATAAATGAATTTGAGAGGATAAAAACTAAAATATTGAATAGGGAAGAACACTATCAGTGTCACGACCCAACCTACCCCTATAGGTTTAAACCGTAACCAGCCAATAATCCCAGATTACTTAATCTCAAAAACAAAATTAACATAACTTATAATATAGTATACAAGGCCACAAGCAGAAGGAGAATATAAAAACTTGTCCATTGAGCTGTGCATACATAACATGGTCAAAACATACATGCTATATCTCACATCATATCATAATATATACAAACATTCATCTTGTACATACAAACCCAAGATCAAAATATTTGTAATATAACAAACTGTAAAAAACCAAAGCTCCTCAAGCTCGGCTCAAAATAATAAAAAAAAATAAAAATAAAAATAAAACTAAGGCCTGGATGTTTAGGCATAACACGGGTAGCTTCACAAAAGGTTGACTCCAAAGCAAGCTTTAATGCGGAACTTCTTGATGCTCACCTACATACATATATATAAACGGAGTGAGATAAAAGCCCAATAAGTAATCTCTAAGTAAAAGGGTTTAGTGAATGAGTCTCATAATTTATCAAAGTAATTCAAAAGGTTTTTGTCATAACTGAAACTTATTTCCAAAACATGTAACAGCAATTACAGTTACCAAACCTTTCATTAGTTGTCACATTGCAAAGTGCCTGAAGGCCTTATTTTTACTTGCTGAAATACCGTATGGAACATTCATATTGAATGACTTCATTCAGAACACCCATATTGGTGACTCGTACTGAACATCATATTTGATGATTTATGTGGAACATTATTCAGATGACTGACATAGAATGTGAAACATCACATTAATTGCTTAGCAAAACATTAGAAGAATGGCTTATAATACGGAATCCAGAACATCACGATATTGGCTTATACGGAATACAGAATATCACATTAATGGCATATACAGAACATAACTTTGATGTCATATACTTAATAAGCTCATACAGAATGTCTTATACGTGTAGATTCCATATAGAACGATTACCATGGAAGTCATACAGAATAATTATCAAGATCGACATCATACAGAACGTTTATAACAGTTCATTAACTTTTATAGAACGCCACTTACGGACTATAGACAAAATAGTAGTTATTGAATGATCAAAGCACATTTCATGTCATCATTCAATAGAAAACTCATTCATTTTTAGCAAATCACATTTTCGGAAAGCTTATCTCATTTTACACAATTCAGAGTTTCAGAGCATAGCTTAGTGTCTCAAAGTTCTTGTTCGAAAATCTTGAATCATATTTCTTTACTTATATGAAGTGTAGGTTTCATAATTTATTGCATAGTAAAACTACTTTCAAAGTAATTTATACCAAAATACCGTTACAAAGACATTACTCACCTCGAGTAGGTTTTCTCATTCCATAATGTTCAAACCTACACATTACACATGGGTACACACATTGGAACACATAGTTCGAATCATATAATTCATCTTCTCTTTCTAATTCAATCGTTCATGTGGGTTTCTCACTTATTAGTTCCTTATTGAGTTACAATTCATGCTTAGAAATGCTCCAGAGAAGATGAGAACGAAGACATGAACACATAAAGACTTATCAAAATATGCAAAAACAAGGGTCTTCGCTCGAGCCAACTACTGGTCGCTCGAGCAGTCACAGAGGTCTGCGAAAGTACTAGAAACTCATCAAGTTCACTCGAGTGCACACTTAGTCGCTCGTGTGGTGTCCAAATATTATGGGTTTTCCAGATTGCTCTTGAAGTTCAAAAGTGCCTATTTTATATTCAAAACTTGCATGGCTTACTAGAAACATGTAGAAACCTACCATAGTACATAAATTCATGAAAATTATAAAACCACATACTCAAATCCCTTTCAATTTTCCAAAACAATGTTCAAAACTCCATATTCTTGACTTCCATGTAATGAATTACCTTTATTTCTTTTCAAAACTCATGAACTTGACAACTTTGAAATCAAAGGCTCATGCATGTACAAAACTCCTTTCCAAAACATGAATTTAAGAATCAACACATGATGGATGAAACATGAATGTACAAATTAACCTACAATTTCAACATGTGTGCTAGAATTCAAACTCAACATGGTGAAAATTCAACAGATTACTACAAGCATGTAGAGGTTCTTCACTTTCTTGATTTTATTTATCAAAATACAAGCAAATGGTCATATATAATCCATGTACACGACTCTAGAACACATCATCTTCAAGAATTGAGAGATAAATCTCTCCTAGAGGCTTCAAACACACTTGTTCTTGCACAAATTTTGACCAAATCAAGCTAACCCTTCAATCTCTATACCTTCTCTCTAAATGAGACCTCTCCCTCTCTCTCTACAATGTATAATTTGAGATTTTTACTCAAAAGTGAAGAGAAAGATGAGCTCAAATGAGCTTATGGCTCATATACATAGCTAGGATAGCATAATGCAACCATTAGAACATTAGACCAATTAAACACAATTTAATTAATTAATCTGAATCAATTTTTGATCAAACTTGCTATAAGGTTCAAAAAATTTCAATTAGTCTAATCATGTACTCAATTTTGATTTCTGGTGCTATTAAGGCCTTTAATTTCAGATTCAGGGCGAAAATCACAATAGATTTTCCTATGATCAACAGATAGTTTCCAAATTGAACAAATATACTCAAATTAATCACATGGCACATATCACAATTAATAAATAACACATAATTAAATAATTATAATCATGATATGCATGTTGAGGTGGTTACAATCAGTACCCACGATTTTTAGTTAACAAAAGTGGATTATGCAATACTATTGACACTGGATAAATATGCATTGTATATCAATTTGAATTATTTTTAGGTTAGTCGAAAAAATTATTTACATAAAAAATCAAGTTAATTAAATAGTGATAGTGATAGCTCATTTTTTGTTACAGTGTACATATTTTGTATATATATATATGTTATAATTAAATTTAAATTAGAATAAAGGTTAGAGATATATTAAAAATAATTAGGAAATTAAAATTAATTTGTGATTTAATTGAATCAATGTTTTCTTTTTTTTTTATGAGAAATTAATTTCGTTTAAGTTGGAAATTTTTTGTATAATAAAAGAGAGGGGAAGAAACAAAAAGAAATACACAAATGAAGAAAAATCAGAGAGGTATTATGGTTATTTCAAGCATTTTGTTAACAGAGTTTGTTGCAATTTAGTCGAAAACCATATGGAAGATCTCTGCCTATTTTTAAACTATAAAGGGGTAAAGTGCTACAAGCCTAAACCATAAATGAGTAAAGTGAATTTTTTCCTTGTTAGCAATAATCTAGCTTAGATTAAATCGACGGGGAAGATTCGACAAGAGAAATCGATTTTCACAAACAACAAACAGACCAAGCAATTGCGATTAGTGTCCTATACTTTGGCAGATTCAAGGACTTCTTTAGAGGTTGTAATGTGAAGAAACAAATATAAACAAACTAAAATTCGATTGAACAACACTAAAACTTGTCACTTAATTACAAGAATCAAATTATAAGTCCATATAGCATCACAATCGATAGGGATAAACTGGTTACAAACACTGAGTTACAGATGAACTACTTACAAGAACTACTCCTAGATAAATTACACTACTCTTAGATTTCACATGAGTTGTGAATTTGGTTAAAGGTCTTCTCATCTTCGAATTTTTAGCTTTTATATGGTTTCACTAGCCATGCCATGCTATCACTTGTTCACTTAATGGCTTCCCACATCTGCCCATGATCTGCAATTGCTGCAATTGTCTTGAACTCTCTTTCCTTCTAAGACTGCCAAGTGTTACATCCTTAATCTTCTTTCTTGGGCTACTAACTTCATGCCTTTGACTCTTGGACCTTTTCTGTACATGTTCATGCCCCTGTTGACAGAAGATTTCGAATTTATGGTGCTAACAATGCCCTTCTCATTTAAGTTAAAACTTGGTTTTGCCTTGAATGACTATTCAATGATATGGACAAGTCCAAACCTAACCAAGACTTAATTAAAACAACTGGGCCTATCTATAAGCCCAAAATTAATGTGGCCTAATAGACAAAGACAACCCAAACAATATAAACTTGGAGATTTGAATTGAACCTCTACTCTTGCCTATTCATTTCTGCATTACTTCACTTTTAACCCTTCAACTCTTGCAAAACCCTAGCCATGGCTCCTAAGAAAACTCAATCTCATTCGAAAGCCAAACAGACAGAATCTACAAAACCTTCTCCAGTGCTCCATTTCCCTCTTGAGATCCGAAAAAGCATTCGAACTCACAAATTCGACAGTTGCATTATCCTTGGAAAAACCACTACTCAAGGGGAATTGGGCCATCCTTCATTAGCACCTTTCCTGATGAAATGGTTTAATATTTCCCAATTGCTCAAACAGAAAGCCTACTACTTGACAGAGTAAAATTGGCTTGGCACCAATGGGACATCAGCCACAATCCTCTGCACTCATGGATGAAGTCTAGTGCAGATTGGAAGCTCTGAGTCAACAGAATAATGAAGTACGACATAGGCCTATGGTGAGCCCTTGGCATCTATGATACCATCCATTTGTCAACATTTTCCTTTGACATGGACAAGTGGGCAATCAGTATTGCAGCTTGCTTTTGGTCAACTTCGTATAACTTCATGATGTGGAGATGTGGTATGATTTCACCCACCATCTTAGATGTTGTATATTTGACCGGTCTTCAAGTTGTTGGCCAACACATTAGTGTACTTTTAACCCCTCACAAAGTTGACTTCAATATTGTTACCAACATTAGCTATGGTAACTTTATGAAGAAATACCAAAAATTTAGCTTAGAGCCCTCTGATGAGGAAACGATAGCCTTTTACCTCTTACGGTTGTGCCAATTCTTTTTTTGCATTCCTGGCTTCAAAGTCACCAAGGAATATTTGCCTCTTGTCACTTGTATTCAAGAGGGCACATAATGTCACGACCCGAACCCGCCCCTATGGGTTAAGGCCATAACTGGCCAGTAATCGTGTGATTACCTACGGCCTCAAACCAAATAAACCAAACTCATCAGAGATAAAGGGGCCAAACGGAAGCAATTCAAAAACTTTGTCCATAGAGCCGTGCTTAAATGCACACCATAACATTCCAAACATTTATATGTTAATAACTCACATCAAGATATGTACTAACACAAAACGATGTACATACAGGATCATACAGATTGAAGTCAGTCAAACCCCAGTCTTATATACAAAAGTAGTCCAACGTATTCGCCAACATAACAAAACTATAAACAAGGTCGAAGGCGAAGACAGTCTCGTACGTGAGACGTTTGGGCTGACTCCTCAAAACTTAAACTGTTTCTTACAAGTTCACCGGGGCTGGTTCTGGACGTCCCTTGGCTCACCTACATGTACATGAATGAGCGTGAGCGAATGCCCAGTGAATAATATCAAATGAGGAAGATATATAAGTAATCATTGAAACAGTACAGCAAACGGCCTTCGGCCCAATCATTTATATCCATCGGCCTTTGGCCCAATCATCTATATCCATCATTCGTATCCATCGGCCTTCGGCCCAATCATTTACATCTATCATTCGTATCCATCGGCCTTCGGCCCAATCATTCATGTCCATCATTCATATCCATCGGCCTTCGGCCCAATCATTTATGTCAATCGCCTTCGGCCCAATCATTCGTATCAATCGGCCTTTGGCCCAATTATTTATATCAATCGGCCTTTGGCCCAATCATTCGTATCAATCGTTGTCCACCATTCAAATTAATGAGCTTATAAAACTTACATATGAGTAAACAATTGGACAACAGTATATTTCAAATATCTTGTTAAGATATTACTCACAGTGATCGGCTTGTGGATTTGTCCTGGAACTCGACCCTACACATGCCATGAACACAAAAGGGTCACTAACAATTCAATCCGTTCAAAATTCACATTTTCCCTCTTTAGGCTTCATTCTTATCTCTTTAATTCAATTACAATGCTCAATGTATGCCTAAGAGTGTTTAGGAGTGAAAGGAAACGGAAAACAGAACACAGAATACATAAACAAAATTTCAGAAAACAGGGTACCCGCTCGAGCGTCAACTTCCCCGCTCGAGCGGACCCTTAAGGCTTGCAAAAGTACTGGTTGCATGAAAAATACGCTCGAGCGTGGAATAGAGCGCTCGAACGGAAGACCTGTCTACAAAACTCCCCACTCGAGCGTGAGATATCCCGCTCGAGCGGACATCCAATTCTGCAAAAAGTGCTGGGAGCACGATTTCCCCGCACAAGCGTCATGTTCCCCGCTCGAGCAGACCTCAAAATTCTGGAAAACCCAAAATGTGTTCTTGAGCTCAACTTCGACATTTCAACCACATTACTTGCATGCAATGGCTCAAATTACACATTTACACATGTTCACATGCTACCAATACAAGATTACAACATTAGGAGGCTAAATTTCAAGGATTACACTCTTGCATGTTTTAAATTGACATCAACTTCAACTCTATCATACATATTCATGCATTTCAAGCTTATATATTCTCAAATTGTACATGCGTGTGATGAATTAGCCACATTCTCTACTTAGATAACACAAAGGGTGATCAAGACATGAGTTTCCTTTTACATTTCACATGGATTATACACATTTATGCTCAAACATGCAATATCAAGGTGATTTCCTACATGCATGCACATATTAAGCTTCAATTCAACAAATATAACCCAATTTCATTTCAATCTTACTCTTGATCACCAAATTAGTTTGAGCACACAAAAATTACAAACTATAATCCAAGAATTACTCACCTAGGAGCTTGATTCTCACAATCTATGATTAAATCTTGAATTAGACTTCCAACCTCCAAGTTTCAAGACCACAATTGCACAATCCCTCTTTCTCCCTCTCTATAGTCGGCTCTCTCTCTCAAATTGAGTCCAAGAATCAGTCAAAATGAGCCAAAGGAGAGGAATGAGGTGTAGTGCTCAAATACACCAAGTCCCACTAAGTCAATATAATAATAATAAGGTAATTGGGCACTAATCCACCAATTTAATCGATTTAATCTGACCCGACTAAATTTTTCAATTAAATTTCACCGTAGGCTCTAAAAATTATGCCATCCACAATGGCGTAATCAATTTCGGGTTCTGTGGCCGATAAGGCCCTCAATTTAATTTCCAAAGCAAATAATCAAACAGATATTCCTACGGTGAACAGATAGAAATTCAAAACCACATATTTTCACATAATGGTACACAAAATCATAACAAAATACATAATCACATTCATGTTAATGACTAATTAATATATTACGGAATAGGGGTATCACACATAACTAGCTTTTACCCATTTCCTTCTGGCCACATTATATAAGAGTCTTTATACCTTGATCAATAAGGAAATAAACGTCAATTATGGTGGCCTCTTCTAGCTTTTTCAAGCCTGGTTAGATGCTTATTTCCCTAAGATTATGCCTACTCAACAAACACCATATTCCTCCCCATATGAAAGCTATGCTAAGCATTTCCTATGCTATAGACCATCCTCTAATATGACATTCACCAAACCCTTCACCACTTTTTATGAGCTCCCTGTCGATAGGGAACCAGCTCTGTTTATTCATTTCCATGACTTTCATTTCACCTTCTCTGGGCTCATCTATGTCTCTACTGACCCTCAAAAATTGGATGACACATTAAGGAACAAACAAAAAGATTTTTGGACCCAAGTCCTCACTTCAAGATACATTTTTGAGTGGGGGTTCTATTTCTACTAACAAAAAGTCCAACTGCAGTTTTGAAAGCTATAATCCTTGTCAATTGTAACAACCCTCGTCACTGTTTACCGATTAACTACCGAATATTGCTAAACTGAGACTGATTATGATAAGTAATGGAACTGATTGAAATACTGAACTAACTGACTGGAATCCGAAATGGATTGATTGACTGTATCTGTTTAAATGCATTTCTATCTGTTTGACTGTTTGATTATCTGTTCATATTTTTATGTTAGACTGCAAATTGAAGGCCTTATCGGCGGCCGAATCTGAAATTAATTGATATTCTGTGCTAATTAGATTTTATGTAATTTTATAGTTTAATTATCTGAAAACTGATTTGGTATGATTAAAATAGATTAAAATAAGCTAATTTCAAGAGTTGGCCTTAATTACCATATTGCCATGTGAGTGGGCCACTTAGCCATCATACTTGAGCCTTGTTATACACTTAGACACAAACATTTCCTCAGCCTATTTCTTGAGAGCAACCGACCATAGAGAGAGAGAGAGTGAGAGAGAATTGAGTTCACTTGTAGATTTGCTTGGAAATTGAAGGGATTGAAGTATTAATTTGCATAATTGAGCTTCTACTCTTGAACTACAAGGCTTAAGGTAGAATTTCATCTTCTCATTCTTGTGTTTAAGTTGATTCTTGCATGATTCATGTCAAATTGTAGAGCTAAGGCATGATTTAGTTCTAGCATGTTGAATTGAAGCTTAATTGTTGCATGCATGTACATATATTGAAGTTTTGAGGTTATAGTTCATGATTCCTCACATGCATGTCCACATTTTGAGAGTAAACCATGATTTCATCTTGTTTTGCAAAGAATTGGCTCACTAGAGCATGTTTTGAAGCTTCAAAATGATTTGAACTCATGCATGTCGTGTTTCTAGCATGTTCATGAAAATTGGGTTTGAAAATGGATTTAATTAAACTACCCTTGGGCTTTGATTTCACAAATTGAGCTTTGAATCATGTTATTCTATGTGTTTACAAATGTTTTCCAGAAATTTGGCCCAAGAGGATCGAATTTAGTGCATTTAAACTTAGTTTTTGGCTTGGAGGTGCAATCTGGATTTTCCAGATTTTGCACTCCCGCTCGAGTGGGGAAAGTAGCGCTCGAGCAGGGAATTCGAGCATCCAGTACTTTGCACTGTTTTACAGTTCGCTCGAGCGTGGTATTGTGCGCTCGAGCGGGATCATGTGTCTCACGCTCGAGCGGGCGTCGAGCGTCCGTCGAGCGGAGATTTCACCCATCCAGTACTTTTTGGTCCGCTCGAGCGGGGGAGTTGACGCTCGAACGGAGACCTTTGTTGCATGTCTGCTCGAGCGGGGAAACCTGCGCTTGAGCGGGACTCTGTTTTTCTGAAAATTCTAAAAATATTTTCTGAGTGCATCTTTGCATCCTCATTTCACCCTAGGCATTCTTAGGCCTAGTTTAAGGCATCTTAATGAGGATATAGATGTAGAACACAGGCAATTAGGGATTAAGTTATTATCTTTCCCAACTGTATAGCTTAGTGTGTGTTCGATCTGTTAACTGTGTAGGGTTGGCTTCCGAGGAGACGCTCTAGCTTACTGTAGCCCAGAACTCTGTGAGTAACAACTGTGTAAAGATATGTTCAAAATGATTATCTTCTGAACAATTGAACTGTACTGCTTTCTGAACTGATATTGTTAATTGAATGAATGTATGTCCTATATTCTGAACTGTATTGTGGCATCCTTAGCAACTACTGTTACTGACTGTTACTGTTACAGAGATCTCTGTCGGTTCCCTTGTTGGAACCACTACTGTTTACTGATTGATGGCCATCAATGACTGTTCGGTCTTTTTAGACCTACCATTTACTGTACTGCTATGCTAATGGATGTACCACATATGACTGTTTACTGTACTGAACAATTGATAAACTGATTGAAACAACTGTTTTCAATACTGAAGGACATTCATTCTAAACCCCTTTACGCTTTATGTTATTCACTGGGCTTTAGCAAACTGCTCATATATATATAGGTGTGCAGGCACCAGACCGCAGCTAGGAGCGTGAGGTAGACTCCCCTTTTTGTCAAGCCAACTACTGTGCCTCACTGCGAGGTTCCGAACCTGCCAAGCTATGGCTTAGGGGTGTTTTTATTTCCCCCATCTGTCCCCGTAACTGTTTTGTAATCTGTATAGGCTGTTACTGTACTATATAGTAGGGATTAGGTCCCTGTTTCTGACTGGTTGTAAATGTTGTATATACTGTTAGCACTGACTGCATATATGTATGAAAAATCTTTTTGCATACAGACTGTCACAGCTCATTGGACATTGTTTATTTACTGTATTGGCTTCCGCCATGCCCCTGTATTCTGTATTACTGTCTTACTGTTAAGCAGGCCTTCGGTAATCTCGGATTACTGGCCGGTTACGGTGCTAAACCCATAGGGGCGGGTTTGGGTCGTGACAGAGTGGTATCAGAGCGATACTTATCACGAGTTATACCGCACACACGTGTCCAAATGAGCTATAGGTGTCCTAGAGAAGCAATTAGGGCATCGCATGAGCATGAAAAGTGTGTGTGGACATGATTGAATATGTGTTAATTTGATAAACTGTTTAAGTATGCAACTGCTTATGTTGATAACTGTTATAACTGCTTATAGTGAAATGGATAATACAAGAACTGCAAATGAATCTGAATCCTCATCCTCTGAAGCAAGAATGGCAAGACTGGAAAGAATGATGGAACTAATAACTGAAAGATTAGATCAACAACAGAACCAACAGCCCCCACCTCCTTCTCCGGTACAGCCGGAACAGAATGTCAATGTTAATGATGGGGACATAATTGCTCTTACCCAGAAGTTCAGCAAACTGAAACCATCATCCTTTCAGGGAGGCCTTGAACCGTTAAAAGCTGAAGCATGGGTTTTGGAGACCGAAAAATTATTTGAGGTGTTTTCGTGCTCGGAGGCACATAAGGTACTGTTGGCCACCTTTACCTTGCAAGAAGAGGCTAGAAGGTGATGGATGCTTACCCGTGATGATAACACTATTATGACTTGGGCTCAATTCAAAGTAGCCTTCTTTGAAAAGTACTTCCCTCAGTGTGTCAGGGACAGAAAGGTGACTGAATTTGAACAGCTAAGACAGGGCACAATGTCTGTTGCTGAATATGAAACAAAGTTCACCGGGCTTGCTAGATATGCACCACACATGGTGGACACTGATTACAAGAAGGCCAGAAGGTTTGAAGGCAGCCTGAATGTTGCAATACTGGACAGAATAAATGTTCTGAAATTACCGACTTATGTGAATGTTCTTGACCGAGCCTTGATGGCTGAAGCGAACATCGAGGCACTGAAAACTGAAACACCAGCGTCTGAGTGGTGTGGTAAAAGGCAGAATTTTAAGTTCAAGAAAGGCAAGCATAACCCATTGAACAAGAAACAGAATACGGGGTCAACAACCAGCCCCAGCCAAGGGAGTGGTTCCATACCGCCCTGTTCCGAATGTGGTAAGAATCATAAGGGAGTTTGTTATAAACTATCTGGTGCTTGTTACAGGTGTGGCAAGGTGGGCCACATGGTGAAAGATTGCCCTTCCACTGCTCGGGTGATAGTAAAGCTGCAGGCAGCCGCAGCATCAACTGTTGCACCAAAACCGAACCCCAAAGCTACCGGGAAAGAGCCTATGAGGCAACCGAGTATTCGCCCTAGTACCGAGGAGATGTACAAAATACTGAGACCGTTGTGTCAGGTATCCTCTCTATTTGTACTCAAAATGCATACGTACTGATTGATTCGGGGTCTACACATTCTTATGTATCGCATGCTTTTTCGCGAAAATTGAATAGACCCTTAGAACCCATGAATTATCTGTTAGCGGTATCATCACCCGTTGGGGGATCCATGACTTGTGCATACATGTACCCTGCTTGTGAAATTATTGTCGGAGATGCACATTTGTTTATTGACTTATTACCACTGAACATTGACCATTTTGATGTAATATTGGGGATGGACTGGTTAACGAAATATCATGCCACCATAGACTGTGTAACGAAACAAGTAGTTTTCCGTCCACCGGGTTTACCTAAATTTGTGTTTGATGGGGTTGGAGTAGTACCTCCTCCGTATTTGATTTCATCTGTGAAAGTTGTTGAATTGCTTAGAAATAGGTGTAAAGGGTATCTGTGTTCTGTATTGATTGTATCTACTGATAATGATACTAATGTGAACAGTATTCCCATAGTCAGAGAATTCCCAGATGTTTTCCCAGATAATCTGCCAGGGGATTTAATTGACAGGGAGATTGAATTTACCGTTGATGTGATTCCGGGAACCCAGCCGGTATCTAAAGCTCCTTACCGAATGGCTCCAACTGAATTGAAAGAACTGAAAGTGCAATTGCAAGAACTGTTAGACAAAAAGTTCATCAGGCCTAGTACTTCACCGTGGGGCGCACCTGTCTTGTTTGTGAAAAAGAAAGACGGCTCACTGAGACTGTGTATTGACTACCGTGAACTGAATAAGGTAACTGTGAAAAATAAATATCCATTATCGCGTATTGATGACCTGTTTGATCAGTTACAGGGTGCTCAAGTATTTTCTAAGATTGATCTCAGATCCGGATATCATCAGTTGAAAGTTAAACCAGAAGACATTGACAAAACTGCTTTTCGAACGAGGTATGGACATTATGAATTTTTAGTTATGTCTTTCGGGGTTACCAATGCACCTGCTGCATTTATGGACCTCATGAACAGAATCTTTAAACCGTACCTTGATGACTTTATTGTTGTATTCATTGATGACATTCTGATTTATTCAAAGAGTAGAGAAGAACATGAACATCATCTGAGACTTGCCCCACAGACCTTAAGAGAACAGAAATTTTATGCTAAACTGTCTAAATGTGAATTCTGGCTTGACCATGTTATGTTTTTGAGACATGTTGTTAGCAAAGATGGAATTTCAGTTGATCACAGAAATTGAAGCTGTAGTAAACTGGCTAGACCGCAAATGTGACAGAAGTCCGAAGCTTTTTGGGTTTGGCTGGATATTACAGGAAGATTTGTCAAAGATTTTCCAAAATTGCCTTACCGTTGACTTAATTAACTCAGAAGGGGATATCATTTGACTGGACTGACCAAAGGGAATCAGCATTCCAAGAGTTGAAAACTCGGCTCGTGACTGCACCAGTTCTTACCTTACCTTCAGGTACGGATGGTTATACTGTATTTAGTGATGCTTCTCATAAGGGTTTGGGGTGTATTTTAATGCAGAATGGGAGAGTAATTGCCTATGCTTCCCGACAACTGAGACCGCACAAAAAGAACTACCCCACCCATGACTTGGAACTTGCCGCAGTGGTATTTGCATTGAAAATCTGGCGCCACTATTTGTATGGAGCGACATGTGAAGTATATACCGACTACAAGAGTCTGACATATTTCTTCACACAAAAGGAACTGAATATGAGACAGCGGAGATGGCTAGAACTAATTAAAGATTATGACCTACAGATTCTGTACCATCCGGGAAAAGCCAACACTGTTGTCGATGTCTTGAGTCGGAAATCGATTGGAAACTTAGCCTATTTGCTCACTGGGCAGAAAGAATTGCTTTGTGACCTTGAAAGATCTGAAATTGAAATTGTTTTGCGAGAACAAGGTGGAACAGTAGCCGTTATTTCTGCTCAACCGGCACTGATTGAAGAAATTAAAGAGAAACAGCAACAGGATGACTTCTTGAAGAAGATCATCGAAGAAAGGGAATCTAAACCGAAACCGGGTTTCAAATTTGAGAATAATGTACTGAAATTTCAAGAAAGACTGTGTGTACCGAATGACACTGAGCTGAAAAGAAGAGTTCTGCAACAGGGCCACAACTCAAAATTTTCTATTCATCCGGGGAATACGAAAATGTACCAAGACCTGAAACTAAATTTCTGGTGGCCGGGAATGAAGAAAGAAATTGCTGATTTTGTATCGAAATGTCTTCATTGCCAACAAGTTAAAGCTGAACATCAACGACCCGCAGGCTTATTGCAGCCCTTACCGCTACCGGAGTGGAAATGGGAACATATTACTATGGATTTTATTGTGGGATTGCCTCGCTCCAGTAAAGGTATGGACTCAATTTGGGTTATTGTTGATAGACTGACTAAATCTGCTCACTTCTTACCTGTTAAGACAATTTATAATGCGGAAAAATTGGCTATACTCTATATTGATGAAATTGTTAGACTGCATGGAGTGCCTGTGTCCATTGTTTCTGACAGGGATTCGAAGTTTACATCGAGATTTTGGCAAAGCTTACAGACTCCATTGGGTACTGAACTGAGACTAAGTAGTGCCTATCATCCTCAGACAGATGGTCAATCAGAAAGGACCATCCAGACTCTGGAGGATTTATTGAGAATGTGTGTCCTTGATTTTCAGGGACACTGGGAAAGCCATTTGCCTTTAGCTGAATTCGCCTACAACAACAGCTATCATTCAAGTATTTGTATGGCGTCTTTTGAGGCATTGTATGGCAGGAAATGTAGATCTCCGATTTGCTGGGCAGAAGTTGGAGATGGGCCTTTGCTTGGGCCCGAGATTGTTTATGAAACGACTGAGAAAGTGAAACTGATACAACAGAGACTGAAAACTGCACAGAGCCGACAGAAAAGTTTTGCAGATGTCAGAAGACGAGACAGAGAGTACGAAGTAGATGATCACGTTTTTGTGAAAGTAACACCGATAAAAGGCCAGACTCGTTTTGGAGTCAAAGGCAAGCTAGCGCCAAGATATGTTGGACCGTATGAGATTATTGAGAAAATCAATCCGGTGGCGTATCAAGTTGCGCTTCCTCCTGAAATGGAACATATGCATAATGTGTTCCATATCTCTATGTTGAGGGATTACCTCCGGGATCCTTTTCATGTGATTGAGCCGACTCGTGTAGTGCTTAGTGATGACTACACTTACGAGGAACGGCCTATACAGATTGCAAACAGACGGATTAAGAAGTTGAGAAACAAAGAAATCCCGTTAGTGAAAGTTGACTGGCAAAACCACGGTGGCGTGCATGCTACCTGGGAAAGGGAAGATAACATGGCTAAAAGATATCCTGAACTGTTCCCACTGAATCCTGTTTTCTTCCAGAACGAAGGTAACTCGAGTTTAGAGGACTAAACTCTTTTTAAGGAGGGGAGACTGTAACAACCCTCGTCACTGTTTACTGATTAACTACCGAATATTGCTAAACTGAGACTGATTATGATAAGTAATGGAACTGATTGAAATACTAAACTGACTGACTGGAATTTGAAACGGATTGATTGACTGTATCTGTTTAAATGCATTTCTATCTGTTTTACTGTTTGATTATCTGTTCATATTTTTATGTTAGACTGCAAATTGAAGGCCTTATCGGCGGCCGAATCTGAAATTGATTGATGTTCTGTGCTAATTAGATTTTATGTGATTTTATAGTTTAATTATCTGAAAACTGATTTGGTATGATTAAAATAGATTAAAATAAGCTAATTTCAAGAGTTGGCCTTAATTACCATATTGCCATGTGAGTGGGCTACTTAGCCATCATACTTGAGCCTTGTTATACACTTAGACACAAACATTTCCTCAGCCTATTTCTTGAGAGCAACCGACCATAGAGAGAGAGAGAGTGAGAGAGAATTGAGTTCACTTGTAGATTTGCTTGGAAATTGAAGAGATTGAAGTATTAATTTGCATAATTGAGCTTCTACTCTTGAACTACAAGGCTTAAGGTAGAATTTCATCTTCTCATTCTTGTGTTTAAGTTGATTCTTGCATGATTCATGTCAAATTGTAGAGCTAAGGCATGATTTAGTTCTAGCATGTTGAATTGAAGCTTAATTGTTGCATGCATGTACATATATTGAAGTTTTTAGGTTATAGTTCATGATTCCTCACATGCATGTCCACATTTTGAGAGTAAACCATGATTTCATCTTGTTTTGCAAAGAATTGGCTCACTAGAGCATGTTTTGAAGCTTCAAAATGATTTGAACTCATGCATGTCATGTTTGTAGCATGTTCATGAAAATTGGGTTTGAAAATAGATTTAATTAAACTACCCTTGGGCTTTGATTTCACAAATTGAGCTTTGAATCATGTTATTCTATGTGTTTACAAATGTTTTCCAGAAATTTGGCCCAAGAGGATCGAATTTAGTGCATTTAAACTTGGTTTTTGGCTTGGAGGTGCAATCTGGATTTTCCAGATTTTGCACTCTCGCTCGAGCGGGGAAAGTGGCACTCGAGCAGGGAATTCGAGCATCCAGTACTTTGCACTGTTTTACAGTCCACTCGAGCGTGGTATTGTGCGCTCGAGCGGGATCATGTGTCTCATGCTCGAGTGGGCGTCGAGCGTCTGTCGAGCGGAGATTTCACCCATCCAGTACTTTTTGGTCCGCTCGAGCGGGGGAGTTGACGCTCGAGCGGAGACCTTTGTTGCATGTCCGCTCGAGCAGGGAAACCTGCGCTTGAGCGGGACTCTGTTTTTCTGAAAATTCTGAAAATATTTTCTGAGTGCATCTTTGCATCCTCATTTCACCCTAGGCATTCTTAGGCCTAGTTTAAGGCATCTTAATGAGGATATAGATGTAGAACACACCGAGGCAATTAGGGATTAAGTTATTATCTTTCCCAACTGTATAGCTTAGTGTGTGTTCGATCTGTTAACTGTGTAGGGTTGGCTTCCGAGGAGACGCTCTAGCTTACTGTAGCCCAGAACTCTATGAGTAACAACTGTGTAAAGATATGTTCAAAATGATTATCTTCTAAACAATTGAACTGTACTGCTTTCTGAACTGATACTGTTAATTGAATGAATGTATATCCTATATTCTGAACTGTATTGTGGCATCCTTAGCAACTACTGTTACTGATTGTTACTGTTACAGAGATCTCTGTTGGTTCCCTTGTTGGAACCACAACTGTTTACTGATTGATGGCCATCAATGACTGTTCGGTCTTTTTAGACCTACCGTTTACTGTACTACTATGCTAATGGATGTACCACATATGACTGTTTACTGTACTGAACAATTGATAAACTGATTGAAACAACTGTTTTCAATACTGAAGGACATTCATTCTAAACCCATGTACGCTTTATGTTATTCACTGGGCTTTAGCTCACTACTCATATATATATGTAGGTGTGCAGGCACCAGACCGCAGCTAGGAGCGTGGGGTAGACTCCCCTTTTTGTCAAGCCAACTACTGTGTCTCACTGCGAGGTTCCGAACCTGCCAAGCTATGGCTTAGGGGTGTTTTTATTTCCCCCATCTGTCCCCGTAACTGTTTTGTAATCTGTATAGACTGTTACTGTATTGTATAGTAGGGATTAGGTCCATGTTTCTGACTGGTTGTAAATGTTGTATTTACTGTTAGCACTGACTGCATATATGTATGAAAAATATTTTTGCATACAGACTGTCACAGCTCATTGGACATTGTTTATTTACTGTATTGGCTTCCGCCATGCCCCTGTACTCTGTATTACTGTCTTACTGTTAAGCAGGCCTTCGGTAATCTCGGATTACTGGCCGGTTACGGTGTTAAACCCATAGGGGCGGGTTTGGGTCGTGACATCAATGGGCAAGGCAATTTGGACTGATTTAGATCCTCTATTGCCCTTATTTTTATGCCACCATCCCTAAGTATGTTGGAATTAGGGACCAATTCAAAGAAAGGGCTAATGCTGAAGCCATCTTAACTGAAAATCAGTAATTGTTTGATAAATTTAGCTTCTATTTCTACAACATGGTATGCCTCTAGGTGGTTTCAGCAAGGATGGATTCTCATGGGTGCCATTATTTTTCACAAAAGTCTGGCTAGCTGACTTTGGGATCTTCACCCAGATAACAGAAAAGGGTCAGAGAGAGTTGTTGGTTAGTCTCTTAACCTCTCTTTTCTTACCTATGCATACTTTCTATTTTTTGTTTTCTTTATTCCACTAATGTTATCACTTTCATAGATCCCATGCCATTAGTCATTGAACCATTGGCAATTGAAAAGCCAGACTCCAAAGGCAAGGAGAAAGTGATTCAAACCAAGAAAACCAAAAGGAATCCATTGGACACTTCTTGTGCCTCTTTCATTCCCTATGAACCACCTTCAAGAGGCCAAGAAGGAGGAAGCTCTACTAGAAAGATCCTTTCTCCAGTTGCCATTTCTAAACCAACTCTTCAACCTGCTGTTAGCCATTCTTCTTCTTCATTTTCATTAGATTGGGATGTGCCTATCAGCCATATCTTTGGCTCCCCAAAAACCCATTATTCAGAGTCCAATAAAGACTACTGAAGTGCAATACCAGGTTTCAACTATTTCTTTTACCTTTCACTTAAGTATTCCTTGTTGGTACATATCCAAGACTGACTGATGTTGATTTGTTTTGTCAAAGAAAAAGGAAAAGACTTATATTTTCTTCAACTAGTTCAGAAGATCAAGAAAACCAACCCAAACCTTCTCTTTAGCAAGAGAACCTATCAACTTCACTTGGCTCTTTGCTTGTTGGTATTTCTCCTAGTATAGCTCTCGAGAACCAACTTGATTTCCCTGTCAAAGGTGTTGCCCCTGGTTTAACTGAGATTTTTGAATTCCCTAATATTGATGACATCGTGAATAAACCAGAGGGTGGCAAAGAAGACAATGTAGCCATGGATGCACCCCCAACTAGGGAAGGACAACCTAAAGAGGCCCATATTATTGACTTGGAAGCCAACTCCAATGAAGACCAACCACCTATCAACATGGCTTCTCCTAGGGTTGACCAAGCTCAAGGGCAAAGTAGGCATGATGCTGCTAAAGATGTTCATGTCCTTTAAGTTGGCATCACACAGCCTCTCGGGCCTGTTCCTTCTTTCTTTGATGCGTGCCAGGAGAACACGTCATCTCCACACCTTTCTCATTATGTCAACACATCCCTTGTGTCTTCTCCATCACAACCTAGGCCAACAACTCATTTAACTGAAATTGAGACTGGCCAAGGTACAACTGCTGCTATCCCAAGCATCACACTATCAGTTGCTACCACTGAAACTATTGGTTTGAAAGAACCAACTACTTCTTTTGCTGGCTCTCACCAAAAGGTAACTTCCAAAACACTACATGTTTAACCCTATCTTCATATACATTCTAACTTTGAATTTTGACAGGCTGGAGGTATATCTCATACCCCTACAACTGCTAAAATCGGTGTACAAACAACTCCACCTCACAATCTACACCAATGGGGCAATTTACCAACAACTTTCCCAACAATGTTTGCCACTACAATCACATGTCAGATGGAAGTAACTCTCCTACCTCTAACTCATAGAGACAAGTTACTACTTTTCCTAACACTTTTGATTTGCCCATGTAGGTTGAAACAACTCCTGTCACTACCTCATCCCAACCTACCATTGAAAATTTGTTGTTGGAAGCCTATAATCTCCAACAATCCATCACCAACTTGAGTTTTGAGGAAAGATTCAAACAGCTTGCTCAAGAAGAGCAAGAGGTGATTAATTAATTTTTTTCAATTCCTTGAGCTTCCATTTAATGAACTGGCTCTTAAAAGATCTCCAGACCTCCTCAAATGCTTTGAAGCCATTCAAGCTTTAATGCCAAAGCTCTTTGATTCAGATCAAACACAAATCTTTCAAGACTTCTTGACGGTCCTTCCTTAACACATCTCAACCATTAACAAACATCATACTAAGTCAGAAGCCAACAAGACTCAAGTCAATCAATTGAAGTCAGCGGCTGCTTCTTTGACTAATGCTTCACAAGCCTTCAAAGACACCATTGCTCAAGATAACCTTTTCTCAATAAAAGAAGCCCATTTGGAGGCTCAATTAGCAAAAATCAAAGCCAAAAGAGCCATCATCAAGCAAGAACAATCCAAAATCAAAACCAACATGCAAGATTTGTTGACTCAGGCAAAAAATGGTCCTGCCAGCATCAAATCTGCCCAAGCCAACCTCCAATAGAGCAAGGCCAAACACAGAAATATACTACAAGCCTGGAACAACTTCATTTTGTATTTTCAAACAGACTGAAGTTTTTGTACATCTATTTTGATTTGTACATTCCCAACAATTATTTAATAGAATATTTTGTGTATATATGCATGTGTTTGATTTTCTTATCTCATGCTTTCCCACATGGTAGGATAGTATTTCTTTAAATATTTTCCATTGATTATTCTTCTGTGTGGTTCTCCTTCCAAGGATGCAAGATGATATGCTCCTCCTTTAAGGACCTTGAACACTTTAAAGGGTCCTTCACAATTAGGAGACCATTTCTCATACTCTGGTCTCTTTGTTCCGAGAGGCAAAATAGTTTTCCAAACTAATTCTCCTTCAAAGAACACTTATGCTTCACTTTCTTGTTATAACTCCTCTCCACCTTCTTCTTTTATGCTATCAAATGATTGAAAGCATAGATCATTTTTTCTTCTAAGTCTTGCAACTCAATTAACATGGCTTCATTATATTCATCCATTGGGATGTTTAGCTGTTGAGCCAATCAACTGGATCTCATAGTAACTTCTAATGGGAGTATAGCATCATGACCATACACAAACTCATATGGAGTTGTTCCTGTTCTATTTCTCCTAGAATTTCTGTAAGCCTGTAATACCTCAGATAATAAGTTGTGTCAATCTCTGGAATTATTATCAATCATTTTCTCCAAAGTATTCTTCACAATTTGGTTTGTTGCCTCAGCCTACCCATTTGCTTGAGCATAACAGGGGGAAGAATTTAGAATTTGGATGCCATGCTTTGTGGCAAACTCTTTTATCTCATCCCCATTGAACATAGTTCCTTGATCGATAGTAATGGACTAAGGCAAACCAAACCTATGGATCACATTTTTTTTAAGGAACTCAATAACCTGGGTTTGTGTGGCAACTTTCAATGGGATTGTCTCCACCTATTTAGTGAAGTAATCAGTTACTACCAAAAAATATAAGTGTGCCTTAGAAGAATGTGGAAATATTTGGCCTATCAAATTCACTGCCCAGCCTCTAAAAGGCCACAACCTTAATATTGAATTCAAACTTATAGCTGGGACTCTTTGGACACTGCCATACACTACAGGAAAAAATATTTTTGGCGACCACCTTTTTTGAGTTGGTCGCAGATAGTTAACTTTCTGCGACTAACATTTTTTTGGTCGATGATGGGTTGTGTTTTTGCGACCAACAACTCTTTGGTGGCTAATAGGTAATTTTTTTAGACCAAAAAATAAAATTTAGTCGCAGAAAGTAATAGTGGGAAAGAAATAAAAAAGAAAAAAGGGAGATGTCAAAACCTTTGGTGACCAACTTATTGTGGTCACAAAAAGAAAAACACCATATTTTATATCAAAACTATGTATTTGAATGTTTCCTATATCAAAACCACAATGTATCCATCTGTTTCTCTCACTCTCTCTGGCTGTCCATATGTTTCTCTATCTCTCTAACATTCACACAAGCACAAATCCTAGGCCACCATTCAAAACCACCACCACAAAAAATGTCTCTCTCTCTCTCTCTCTCTCTCTCTCTCTGTTTTCCACTTTTAATCCCTTTTTCTAACAAAAAAAAAAAGTCTCTTTGCAGAAGATGAGAAAAAAATAAAGCATCTAGAAGCCCCAGAAGGAGCAGAATGGCGTCTCCGCCTCTTTTAGATCGATCTCCTCGATTACGACTCCATCGTCGCCGACATTACTGGCACCACGGGCATCTTCCATCTCACTTCCCCTTGCATTGTTGATCAAGTTAAAGACCCCGGAGGTTCGTATAACGCATTTACATATCTATAATTCTTTTCGTTTGATTATCGTGTCGATGTGCTATATGTGTCTCTCTGTGCTTGGATTTGATAACAGAAGGAGCTATTAGCACAGGCAATTAAGGGGACAAACAACGTCCTCACGGTAGCTAAGGAATTGGGGGTTCGGCATGTGGTGGTGACGTCGTCTATATCCGCTATCACCCCAAGCTCTAACTGGCTGGCCGACAAGGTCAAGAACAAGGATTGTTGGACTGATGTTGAGTATTGCAAGTAGAATGGAGTGAGAACCCTTTTCCCCTTTCTGTTTGTTCATACATTTTTATTTAATAAAATTTTTATTGCTTTAATTTTACAAATGAATTGGTTTGAATTGAAGGCACGCCTAAAATTACGAAAGATGTATTTTTTTTTTATTTTGTTGCTATTGAAATCTTATATTATCTTAGCGATAAATTATCATTTTAGTTTAGAAATATGAATTCTCAAGCGTCTATATTAATCATAGTAAGGTTGTGCTGCAATGTTAGCAATTTCAGGTAGGAAAGAGAGATGTAAGAATGTATGGCAAAAAGAAAATAAAACTAAGGAATATGTTTTTGTTGAAAGAAAAACTATTTAGTTTACTGGAAAAAAGTATGCCAGAAAATAAAGCGTGGACTTTCTTGTGATTCTTTGTTATGTTAAATTAACATGAAGCACTCACTTAATTTAATTAATTGAAAAAGTTGTGGCTAATGAGATATGCCCAGTTTTGGATAGATGCGATGTTCATATTTTATTGAAGAGTCATGAAATTAGTGTATGATCTTATTGGATAGATGTGATGTTCATGTTTTATTATAGCATTGCCATGTTGTTGTATGATCTTATTATTGCTACCAAATTGGCACGAATCTCCTATGGATGATGGTGGAGTGCCTGAGCTTTTAGTCTTTGTAGAATGACACATGTTCATTCACAGTTGTATGTTTTTGAAGAGCTATAGAATGACCATAGTGTACCTTGTTTATCCTAGTCTCCTCTACAGCTTTCCTTGACTGGTTGGGCTTAATATTGGCTTTCTCAAACAAAGCCAACAAATCATCAACCATTACTTGGTTCTCATGTGCAAACATGGAACCAATTGTTTACTGAGTGTGCAGCAAAAGAGTCTTCCTTGGATCTGTAGGAGGGCTACTCGTATGACCTGCAAAGGCCATCTTCTGGCCATTCCCTTGGCCCACCTTTTGTCCAGCCACTGAATGGCTATCATCAATGTTGTCTTTAATCCCTTCGAACTCACTATGAAGTTTTTCTCCATCAATAACCCTTTTCCTAGGGTCTTCAAAGCTCTCGTGTTGTTTCTTCTTAGCCATCACTCCAAATTAAATAGGTCCCACTAGGCGTGCCAAAATATGTTAGCAAAAATTTAGTTTGGATCAAATCGACAAGGACGATTCGATAGGAGAAATCGATTTTCAAAAACAACAAACAGACCAAGCAATAATGGTTGGTGTCCTATGCCTTGACAGATTCAAGGACTTCTTTGGAGGTTGTAATGTGAAGAAACAAATACAAACAAACTGAAATTCGATTGAACAACACTAAAACTTGTCACTTAATTACAAGAATCAAATTACAAGTCTAGCTAGCATTACAATCGACAGGAATAAACTGGGTTACAAACACTGAGTTACAGATGAACAACTCTTAAGTACAAGAACTACTCCTACATAAGTTACATCACTCCTAGATTTCATATGAATTATGAATTTGGTTGAAGGTCTTCTCCTCTTCGAATTTTCAGCTTCTATATGGTTTCACTGGCCATGCCATGCTTCCATGTGTCCACTTGTTGGCTTATCATATCTATCCATGATCTGCAACTATTGCAACTGTCTTGAACTCTCTTTGTTTCTGAGATTGCCAAGTGTCACATCCTTAATTTTCTTTCTTGAGCCACTAACTTCATGCCCTTAACTCTTGAACCTCTTCTGCATATATCCATACCCTTATCGATAGAAGATTTCAAATTTATATTGCCAACAGCCCTATAAAAATTTCAATATTAAAAATGGTTTTTGGAGCTCATTAGCATTTATCAAAAAATTTATATACATAAATGATAGGATTTATTTTGATTTACGATCAGTTGAGAGCAGAAAACTCATAACTTGAGCTCAAGATTTCAAGCTGCCAGATCATTTGCATGAGATTTTCTTTATAATAAAAAAAAAAGAAAAAGAAAAAGAAAAAAAAAGCTAATTCTAATTTTGTGAGATTCTAATTTTTAGGTTGCCTCTTTTTATTGTCATTGCTTTTTTGTTTAAGAAAGCATGTGTGCATTGAACCATGAGATAAATAAATAAGTATGCAAGTTTTCTGGTTTCAAAGGAATTATACATACAGTAATTTGGATTTACAACATTGTCAACTTGAATTTATGTGAAATTATTAATGCTGTCTCATGCCTTTTTGGAATTTGGATCTTTTTGACTTTGCAATGATCAAGTGGAACCCTTGTTGGTCTACTTTACCCAAAAATTTCCACTCTCACTCAAAAATATATGTATATATATATAGATAGAGAGAGAGAGAGAGATGCATGTGTTTGATGGATGCCTGTGAAATCACAATGGCCACAACTTTTTATTTATGTGATGTGTGTGTACAACTTGACTAAAGACTAAAAATAAAAATAAAAAACATTTGGAAGGTCATTTAGACTATTGGATTGGATGGGAAGGATGCTCAAGGCAGGCTTGATATTGTAGGAGTACTATCACTAACTGTTATGTTAAATATTGGACCCATGACCTGAGGGCATTCAAATTTGGGATCCGGTTAATTAACTGCACATTGTCTTCTTGAATTTTTATTTATTTATTTATTTATTGGAGAGTGGGAGAGAGCACCTTTTAAACGAGCCACGTATGCTTCAAGCAGTTTTTGAGATTTATACAAGTGATGAGAATCCTTTACTATGATTTATCATTATACTTTTATTATAACAACACATTTAGCGAAATATCACACAATTAATCTCAATTTTTGGGATACTGAGTCCCCTGTTATGATTTTTCATTATATACTATGCAATAATTTAAAAACACACTTCAAGCATTATTGGAGAAAGGTCCATGACCCCATAAACTACAACTGGTGCCAATAATCCACAACTGGTATTCCACTGGGACCATTTCAATAATTGCAGTTACTATTTGCTAAAGCCACTAGCAAAAGAATACACATTTTCATTATATAGTAATTCTTGTGCTAATTGATTGTTTCTAGTAAAAAAAAAAATCAAATGGATCAACTAATAATTAACTTGAACTGTCCCAGATCGTAGAATTTTTTTTCTTTTCTTTTTTTTATGCTGAGAAATTAATTTTTATGACTCAAATATATACTGTATAGTGACGAGGGAGATGAACACTTGCCACCTCGTCACGTCATGAAGTGTATAGATATCATTATGTATTTTAATGGATAGATATGTAACTTTCAAACTTTATATATGATAGAATGTCTTGCAGGACTAGCAAATTTGAATAGCTTGTTAGATCAATGTCAACTAATTTGCTTAATTATTTTTTTTATCAGCAATTTTTTTTTTATTAATGATAATCAAAGATACAAAAGATACAATCATTAACAAAGAAAGTGGGTGCAAAGAGTATCACAAACTATACGATCCCAATTAGGTTGGCACCGTATAACAAGAAAACCAACATTGATGCACTTGCCCTCATTTTAAACATAATTTTGAAGATAGCAATCAGCTTGTTTGGTTTGGTTTTTAAGATTCACTTTTCAGAAAATTAAAATTGTTTATTTTTAGTGTTTTTATGTTTTTACTGAATTTTTTTAATATTTTAAGTAATTTTTTAATTTTTAGATACATCTAACATAAATACACTTAAAAAGTATAATATTTGTGAAAAAAAATTTTTTAGAAAATTCACTAAATACCAAAAATACAAAAAACAAAAAAAAAAAAAACAACAACAAAAAGAGAATTCGGTACATTTTTTGAATTCTTGTGTATTTATTGATTTTTTAAAATATTTTTTTACAAATATTTTATTTTTTAGATACATCTAAGTAAAGTGCATCTAAAAAAAAATGCTTAAAATTTGAAAAAATTCACTAAAAATAAAAAAATACAAAAAATAAAAAACTCAATTTTCAAAAAATTAAATCTAGAAAATTGAAACCAAATGCTTCTCATACCAACTAGCGGTAACCCATGCAATGCACGGGTGTATATGATTTACAATGAATAACTTAAAAATAGGATTGCAAAATATATGATGTGTTATGGTTTTAAGTTTAATATCATCTGCACTAATTGTCTTTTATTATTTATTTTCGATGAGATTTTGATAACCAAAAACATAAAAGATAATTCAATTAAACAAACAAATAAATCAAAAACAACTACGGATAGTGAAACATCAGTAAGTATCATATAATTGAGAGTTATGTTTTGCTATAATAAAAATAATATTCTACTGCCAACTCACAAACAAAACAAAATAAAAAACTCAATTATTCAAGTATTTTTTATCAAAAAAATAAAGTTAATATCAAATGTAAAAGAGAAAAATGCATTAGAATTGCACAAGGATACACAAAATTAAATTACATAAAAACATATAAATCACAAAACTATGTGAACTCATCACCAAAATATTCTTGAAAGATAAAACTTTAAGCAAAAAAAATATAGTGAACACTCAATGGCCAAGTTAAATATTCTCAAATAGGAAAGAGTTTTTAGTTTGGTGGGAAATTCTTTATAAGAATGATACACACAAATAATTTTCTTACACTTTTTTTTTGCTTTTCAATTTTGGTACATAATATTTAACATTGATGCAATAAAAAGAAATTCAAAAACTCTCTAACCGTCTAGCTTTGTATTATATTTATAATGTCACCTACAAAAAAAAATTAAAATTTAGACAAAGAATGTTAATGTATGAAATATTTCAGCCATATCTATAACAATATAAAATTATATATAGAGAGAAAGAGAGGGGGAAAGAGAAAGAACAACATAATAAGCTAATCACGGAAGACCAAGAACATTGGGTCTGAGCTCAAAAATAATGAACAATTAATTATTTAGTATTCATGTTGGTGACCAAATCTCTAGACTTGAATACAAATGACCTTCTTTGATTTCATTAATAGTTTTACATGTGTTTATAATTAATTGAAACATAACTGTTTATATAGGAGGAGAGAGATGTGAAATTGGATAAATAAATATAAATTATCTTTATTTATATTCACATTCAAATTCAAATTCAAATTATCTTTATTTTGAATTTTGAATTTTATTGATAGATATAGATTATCCTTATACAGATTTTCAATTCAAATATTTTTGAATTTTTTGATAACTTTTTTTTTTCCCCTTTTTTTCTTATTGATAAGTTTGTATTTGGATAACTATTATTTTAATAGCATATATTATTAAATTATTAAAAGAATACTAGATTTTATTTTAAATGGAAGTGATGGGAGAGGAGTGAGTTTAAACTTCAGTGTCACATAATTTTTTTAACTTTTATAAGAAATTAAGAATAAAGATTTGGAGGCTAAGAGGACGTCTATTATATTTGTTTATATATATAATTAGTGGTCACCCGTGCGATACACAAGTTTTTAGAAAGTCAATAATTACTAAAAAAAAATTTGCTCTTTGTTTATATTTCTTGACATTTTTATTTGGTTTGTGTATATAAATCTTACTTCACATCATTAAAAATATTTAATATTTCACATTATTGAAAATTTTAAAAAACTATCATACATTAGTAAATCATCACATATATAATAACTAATTTATTTAAGAATTACTTCAGACAACCAAAAATAGAGTAATAAAGGCATATTATAATTAATCAAAATGACTATATTAAATAATCAATAGTAGATATTACATTAATCATCTCATATATAAATAAATTAAAATAAAATTAATTTTAATTCCCACTATATTTAGTTAGTAGTTAAAATTTTTTACATGCTATTTCTTTTTTCGTTATATTGATTCATTAAACACAAATAGGTTTGGAATTGATAAAAAAAAATTTAAAAAATGTTTGAAAATGCATTATACTTGAATTGACAAACATAAAGAATATAAATATTTAAATTATTCAAAAAAAATTAACATTTTAAATATGAGATATCTTCCATTTGCTCAAACTCTGAATCTAAATAAATAATTTAAACAAAGAAGAAATTTGTGGTTTAGTTCTCAAAGGAAATGAGTTACTAAAAATAAATTTAATCATGAATTATTTCAATAGGATAATCAACAATAAAGAATCAACTAATGAATACATTTAAAGTATAACCCATATCCAATAAATTTTGATGTGTTCTTCATTTTGAATCTAACATCTACACCAAAAAAAATTAAACACAAATAATCAATAAGTGGGAGAGTTACAAATTGATAATTGCAGTGCTTTTATAAATATAAAAAAAAATAAAATCTCAATTAAATGACACATTATTAACAAAAAGAAAGAAATAAGGAAAAATACATATTGTAACCAAAAAAAATAATAATATCCATTTATATGAACTCACTTTCTTACAAATGCAAAAACTCATGCAAGTACACATTTCAAATGTAAAGCAAATATTTAAGATTTTTAGGCACCGAAAAGGGATCAGAAATGGCTCAATATTGATTGTTTTCCCCCCAATTTTCTATTCATGGTTTCTTTTGCAGGAACTTGTTTTTATATTAAAAAGATTATGCTTAAACAAAAGATATATATGGAATTCTATCATGTTTAAAATTTGTATGGATAAGTAATTGATGATTTTAAAAGATAAAATATTAAGTTCCACTTAAAGATAAACTTTAAAAAGATTAAGTTGAAATATAGAGAAATTCTATAACAAACTAACAAAAGATAAATATATATCGTTAAAAAAATTATCATCTTTTTGGGATATTTATATCCCAATCTTATTCTTTTTTTATTTAAATATTTTGTTATCTTTTATTTGAATTTTCATTAAATAGTTATATTTTTATTTTTGTATATTTTTTCATCTATATTTATTTGTTATTCATATATACATAATTACCTTTATATTTTAAAAATCATTTGACTCGTAATATTTTTTTATTTAAATTTTTTTTAATTGTTCATATATAAATAGTTAACTTTTTATTTTTATAATTAATTGACATGTAATATTTTTTATTTATTTTTTTTTTTATCTTTTATTTGACTCTTTATATTATTTTGTAGTTGAAATTTGAATAGTTATCTTTTTATTTTATATTTTTATCTCTACCTCTTTGTTGTTTATATTTAAATATTTATCATTTTATATAATCCTTTTGGCTTTTGAGATTTAGATAATTGACAAATGATTAAAAATAGGAAAAGTGGGAGGGGAGACTTGAGAAGTGACACGTAAGAGAGAGAATCCATAAGAATTTAGTATTAAGAGTTTGGAGAATTCTCATACTCCACTACATTTGTTTATATATATAGTATAGATAGATAGATAGATAGATATAGATAGATAGATAGATAGATATAGATATAGATATAGATATAGATGCACGATCTCAATAACGGTAATCATGATTTGTAGTAGACAGTATCAACTAATATGTCAGTGTATATCATATGCATTGACCTATGTAATATGTATTGACTAGGGGTGGGCAACGGTTTATGTGAACCGCTCAACCCGCCCAACTCGTATATAAATGGGCGGTTTCGCAAACATAATGCAAGTGAATGCAGTTTGAAATATGATAAATTTGCAGGTTGCGGGCGGGTCGCGGTTTAAACCCACAACCTGCAAAAACCACCCGCACTTTAATTATTATTATTATTTTTTTTTTTTTTATATACCAACTTTGTAATTTTAACAGGAGCACCATTATATTTTCTATGACACTAAGATCCTTATTTTTAAGTATTTCTCAACTTTCTTAATACCGTAGAATTATCAAGTCCTAACTTGGTTTCTTATATGATTTTCATTGGTGACTCATCCACTTTTTCCTAATAAAATTTTCCTTTTGGTGGTCGATGGAACTTCTAGTTTGATTATTGATTACTGAACTGGCAATTCTAATTAAGTACAACCTTTAATGCATTGATATACATTTTTTAATGCATTGATATACATTTTTTTTTCATGGCAAAAATGCTAGTGTAAAGTCTCTTTGTTTTCGGTACTTTCATTTAATGCATTGATATTCAATTTTTATTTGTAAACTCATCAGAAAATTGTTGTCAAATGATCACAAATATATAAAATGAATCTGATGCCTAAATTCGATGGAAAAAAAAAAAAAAAACTCAAAAATTAATTTTTAAAGAAAAAAGTGTAAACCGCAAACCGCCCGCACATTTGCAAACCCTATCCGCACAAACCGCAAACCGCACTGCGGGCGGTTGCGGGTTGACTTTTTTCCAAACCGCATATATGCAGGCAGGTCAAAACCGAACCGCAAACCGCACAAAACTAATCCGTGAACACCCCTAGTATTGACTAATATTCATCGTTGAATAATTAAAACCTTGCCAAATCATTCTCAACTTGAGAATTAGCGACGATTGTGTTGAACAAATTATGAAAAGAGCTAGAGAAGAATAATTCATAAAACTAATTGTGTAGGGGCTTAGTTCTTTTTAGAATGAGTATTGTTATTTAGGTCGTAAAAGTTAGATTTATTGATTTGTTAAGAAGATGAATGATTAATATTATCAATCAATCATTTTCTTAATATATCACTAAGTCTAGAAAATGGTGTGGTCAATTTGGAAACTTAGAAATAAGTGTGTTTTTATGGCTGTTAACCCAAACTGGTATGAGGTGTGTAGTGATTAAGACTAGGATTGCTATGTGGTTGAATCCACATCTGAAAGATTTTAATTTTACAATTAATGATTTAATTTGTAATATAAGGCAGGTCAGATTGTGCCTTGGAGGAGCAGTGATGCTGTGAGTTTGAATTGAGCCCAGTTAAACCTGCATTGATTGATGATCTGAATGGTTGGTGTATTTAATGGACATCATGGCAGCATTTGCAATGGGTTACCATGGGGTGTTTTGGTGGACTGTAACTGAAAGGTGCCTTTAGGTGGAATGCATCTAATATGGTGAGGTCTGCAACTGGTTTTTTGGTGGTCTGTAGTGAGGTAGCTCTTTGCTGGTCTGCATCTGTTATGGCTGCAGCTATGCTAGTATGGCTGGTATGGCTGTAATGCTGGCTTTGTTATGCTCTGGTTGCTACTCTGTAGCATTTGCAATGGGTTTCTGTGTCTGGTTGCTGCTTAGCTCTGCTGATATGTTGGTCTGCTGGTGTGGTTTGGTTGTAATGCTGCTGTTCAGTTTGCTCCAGGTTCTGTGTTGATGTTTTGTTTGGTGTGCTTTGTTTGTTGGTGGTTTCTCACCAACTAGAGCTTGGAGCTTGTGTTAGTTCCAAGCTCCTCTTTATTGATGTACTCGTTCATCTTTCGCATGTTCTCATCAATAAAGCTTTTGTTTTGCCGATAAAAAAAAAAAAAAGTCTAGAAAATGAATCTAAAAAGATGACTTGTATACAGTGGCGGAGTCAGAAATTTAATATAGAAGGGTACCTATTAATTATAATCTCAAAATTTTTCTTCCCCAATCAATAACAATAACATAATAATAATTTTTCAAACTAATATTAAACATTAAAAATTAATATTCATTACAAAAAGTTTTTAATTTTAAACTTTTACAAATGACCCCGATGAATTTTCATCTTTTGAAATCTTTCTATGATAGTATCATTGTCAATACCATCAAAAATATCTCTCAATGTAGACAACCAAGGTCTGTTAAGTTGATTTCTATGCGACTTTGTTTTGCGAAAGAATAATTATCATCTTCATCTTGAGGAAAATTTGATTCCAATTTTGATTTTCTTTTGAAATATTTCTCCATGAATGATTTAAAAAATAAAAATTCATAATCAAAATCACAAACCCCACAAATCAAAATCTCTAATTTTAATACAAATATTAAATTTTAAATTTAGCACAAATCACAACAAATCAAAATTTCTAATTTTAGCACAAATTATAACAAATCAAAATCCCTAATTTAAATATTAACCACTACAAATTAATAATTTTAATTTTAGCACAAATCAAATCCCTAATTTTAGCACAAACAACAACAAACCAAAATCCATAATTTTAATATAAATCACCACCAATTAAGATTAATAATTTTAGCATATCAAAATCTCTAATTTTAACATAAATAATAACAAATAAAATTACAAAAAATAATAAATAACTATAAATTAATACTCATAATTTTTATTTAAAAGTAAAAATTAATAAATAAAGTTACCTGTAAATAATGAAGAAAAGATACCAAGGTTGTAATGTGCTCCCAAATCTGTGTTGTGTAATCCTAATCTAGTGAATCGCAAGTCAGTAAATTGTAAAGCAACAAAAAGGGGACAAAGAAAATATGAAGACACTTAACAAATACTGTGAATAAATAAATAAATAAATAAATAATTTCATACACTTTTAGATTTTAGGGTTTTAATCTTGCCGTAATTGGAGTTGTATGTACTCACCCAAAAAAAAAGTTATGTGTCAATGTTTGATTCGGATTGGAACTCAAAAAAAGCAAAACAAAACATGGGTGCATATATCAGTGTGTTTGGATAAAACTGAGAGTGCTGTGTATAAGAGATGCAGGACTGTGTGTAAGTTAAGACTCCAAAAAAAAAATTGAAAGTCAGGAGGGCACGTGGCCCCCCTCGCTCCTATGCCCCTTCGCCCAGCTTGTATATCATTTTCTTTTTAAAGTATGGGGAAATTACTGGGAGGTCCCATGTGAAACATGTGGTGACCATTTAATCCCAAAACTTTTTGAGTGCCCCAAAAAGTCCTTTCCTTTATCTCTCTGGTTTTTGCCTCTCTTGTTACGTGTTCATCATCAACAATGGGTTCATCAACATCAACAAAAAAAAATCTTCAGATCTGGAAATTTTCTGCAGATTTTTCATCATCATCAACAATGCGTTTTTCATCAACAATGCGTTCTTCAGATCAATTTCGCATCCCAAAATTCGATGCTCTGTTTCTTCTTCTTCATCATCGACACCATCATCGTCAGTGTCGACGAAATTCGATCTTCGAACCTATTGGATGACTCTGATAGAAGAAATCAACCAGAAGCTAGATGAGGCCGTGCCTGTGAAGTACCCACAGCAGATCTACGAAGCTTGCTGTAGCTGTTGTAAGAATCTGCCATGAATATGGTTTTGTCAATTTCTCTCTCTTTTCTCTCTATTTACAGATTTTTTTTGGGATAGTTGTTGATCTATGGTTGTTGTTGTTGATGATAAAATAGATCTATAATATCATTGAAATAGATCTGTAATGACTTAGATTTGTACAGCTATTACACAGATTTGTAATGAGAAAATTTTCGAATTCTGAACAAGTAATTTTCGAGTTTTAGTTACAGGCGGTGAAAACTGTAAAATTTTGCAGTTTGAATTTTTTTTTTGGTGCTGGAATGAATCATGGTTTAAAACTGTAAAATTTTGCAGTTTTATAACATGCAAAAAATTTTTTTTTTTTACAGTTTCATAACATGTTTTAAACATTCCGACGACTTTCCGGCGATGTTGAACATTCCGACGAGTCTCCGGCGACCGTTTGACGGAAGTCCGACGATAGTAAGATGTGAACAGTGTCTGTAAATTAAAAAAAAAAAAAGGATTTTTTGGTAACAATTAAAAATGTGTTGGACTAATTGGTGCAAGTATTTTGTTTTGGGATTAACTGGATCTTGAACTTAGTACATGGGACTTATCAGTAAGTTCCCCTTAAAGTATATATGCTCCCTTTTTTAGGCCTAGGGAGTTTCTTTTAGATAACGAAGTTGGACTAGGCATGTCAGAATTTCAGTGGACTATGGCCTGCACTTTTTGTTCTAATAATGGACTGGAATTTTCCATGTATAAAGGCCTAGGCCCAGCTATACGTTTATTTATTTTATGCTCTTTTTTTTTTTTCAGTTGTCCAAATAATTTTCCAGTATTTTTTAAAAATATAATACAAAAATGATGCCAACAAAAAAATAAATAAAAAGTTTTCCATGTTTTCAAATTGTCTCAAAAAATAAAAACAATAACTGTTTTCAAGTGTATTATTTTTTTGTTTCTTAGAAACTTGAAGTTGAAAACAAAAATGTTATAGGCCCATATCTTTTGCAAATTACTTTCGTATTCTTTCTATCTATCCAATTCAATATGGCCTACAACAATAAAAAGGGTTCATTGTCCCCTTATTATCATCTCTATTGTAAACTTTCAATGTTGGACTCGACACATTCCTATATAATTTGGATCATTTCAAACTCTATCTATTTTCTCCCCAACATCTAAGGCTCACTAGACACAAAAACCATAGTGCCTCCAAATTAAGAAAAATTATTGGATGCAGATAGAATATATCACATGGTAATGTCACGTAATACCAATACCTTATTTGAATATAATATCGTGTAATACCAATATAATATAATAGACTTAACAATTTAAGTCAATCATAATTAAGGAAGTATGCAACAATTACTCCCAAATTAAACCCACATGATTGTGTGAGTAATTATCCAAGTCCTACCGCTAAAAGGTATATCAATTGAGTTTAATGTTTCCACTCATACATGGAAATTAAATCTTATGTACACACTCACCTATCATGATGGGTATTACCTCCCCATTTTCTAAAACACACACTAGGAAATGTGACGGTATAACATCAACAACATGAGCTCAATTTGATTAAAGATTTTGTCCAAATCCAATAGTACCCAATGAGAACAGACCTCGTAATCAAGCTTGAACATATTAAAAAAATTATGGTCCAAATCTTGACCAAATCAAGTTTTTGATAAGCTTAACCTAAATTGCAAGGAAAGGTAGGGCTAGACATGGAGATAGTTATGAGCTTAAATGTTTGAGGGGGGTTGCATTCAATTATTTCACTCCATGATGCAAAATTTTCATATAGAATTTGTATTCAATTGATGTTGAAGTGATATTTTAGAAATTATGATCCGCCTGGATTTGTCTAGTGCTACATCTTGTTTGTGAAATATTAATATGAAATCATATCAACTAATACATATCCTATCAATTAAAAGTATGAGTGTTTTTCTCAATAATTAAAATTGGTCAAATGAGTTATTTGACAATGAAAATGAATACGGTAGTGCTACATGTACTAATTAGTATACCAAATAGTGTACAATATATGTTATGATATTATTACTAACTCCACCTATTATACAAATTACAAATATCAAAAATCTCTAAAATCATGCTATAGTGGAGTGAAGGTTCTTTGGCCTCTGGGCTGAAATCTCGAGGCTTGGTTACTGCTCCGGAGGTACTGGAAAAGGGTGTGGCCGCTGCGGGCCTTGGTTGGGAAGGGGGAGTGGTGGTGACCATACCGACCTCAGAAGTCCTTGTGTTTGCAGCGCCACTCGGGCCTGCGTTGTTATTGCGGTTGAATGTCCTTCGGGGCTGCTCCCGGTCCTGGTCGATCAAACCTTGCTTCATTGCATTCGATCTGTACCCCCATCTCGTGTAAATCTGAGAAAGTTGGAAAGGGGAGTACAATCATTCTGCATGAGTTTCGGTTGGAGATTGCGCACAATCATCCGGATTTGATCTTTGTCTGTAGGCCTCAAGGTCATCATCGACGCCTTTGCCCTCCATCTAGTTACAAAATCGGAGAAAGACTCCTTGGGTTCTGCCTCGTCGTTTCGAGATCACGTGTTGTAATCTCGATCTGTGTATTATACGAGTACTGCGCAACGAAGGCCTCAGCCATCTCATCCCAATTTCTCTTCACATCATCTTCTAACTTTGCGTACCAGATGGCCGCCACCCGACAAAGTTCTGCCAAACAAGGAAAGCTTTTGTGGTCGGGTTAGGCCCATTGGCCTCAGGATGTCTGAAAATAGCCGGAGATGGACCATAGGATCCCGGACCCATCAAAACGGTCAATCTGTGGCATCTTGAATCTGTCTGGCAATGTTACGGCCACATCAGTGTACCCATCTTCGATGTCTGGGATGGCCTTCACCCCCTGCGATTTCTTGAAAAGCTTTCCACTTACTCAGTTTCAGAGCTGTATGATCTACCTCGAACTCGAATGGAGAGTCCGGGTGGTTGGGGTGTAAGATTCTTGGACAGTTGAGGCAGAAGGGGGGCGGAGCCAGCCCCGTTGGAAGGTTGGTGTCCTCTTGGATATTTTGGACATTGGGTAGGGTGTTCTGGGTGTTCGGGAGGGTATTCTGAGGGTTGAGGATTTGGCAAGGTATTCTGACCATAGGTGCCTGCTCGGGTAGTGGAGCCGCTGGTGGAGGAGGAACCTGATGTGAAGCAGACGCTGCATTCTGCTGTTGCAGCCTAGTGATCAGCTCGGCCTGCTGGGCCATGACTGCGGCTTGTTGTTTAGAAAATTCCGCTTGGCGGATGGCATCCTCTTGCATCTGCCTCATGCTCTCTTGCATCTGGCGCATCATCGCCTCTACCACTGATGTATTCTGCTGTTCCATCTGGATGACCGGTAAATGTACTTCTATGGCAGACACAGAAATCAACCAGCTGTTTACTGTCAAAGTAGCCCTCTGTCCTGGTAATCCCTGCTCTGACACACTGCGCCTCCTTGGCCTTCTTCTGGCAACTGGGGGTAGGGAGTGGAACACTGGATGTCCGTCAACGAGATCCTCGGATCGGTTGAGTCGGCGACCTCGTGTCCAAAGTGCTTGGGGAGTATCTACTGGTTCGGAAGCAATCGTGCTAAAAACTGCCCTAGCAAAAAGATAATAAAGCGAAAAGGAAATAAATAACCAGATAAACGGGCAGCATAACAGCTTAAATTAAATACACACAACACACAGTCGGGCATACAACACGCAGTTGATAAGCTGAAAATACACTGTCCTCAATCACTGATCACTGTTCCTGTATCACTGTTCCCCAAAACTGAATCGATATCCGCAGACAACTGATTCTCAGATACTGACTGATGCCCGCAGGCCTGATGCCCAAACTCATAGACTGATACATGCATTCCTGTAGAGACGCACTCTAAAGCACATAACAGATAAGTGAGAGCCAAAACACCCCTATGTTGGGGTAGGGTTTCCCTGTCCTATTTTGTCAGGAGCTAGGGTTTCACTACGCACGCAGCGGTTTCAAACAACCTATAAACGGGTAAGCAACCTGTCCTAGTTTGGAATGGTCACTATGGATCCGAATATGCACTAGGTCGAATGGTCAAAAAGGGTGCCCCGGTAAAACCGGGGTTTGTGTTCCCATACTGGCAGAGCCCAACCGATCAGCCTTATGGACATGCCTTGACAAGACAAGCCTCCGGCAAATCAGGAATAGCATATGGCAAACACGGTGTCCTAGGCGCACCAATGCAAATGCAATGCAAAGAAACACACAAGTGTAGTCAAAACAGATATCATGAGTTCGAGTCAAGTTCTCTAAATCCCCAGCAGAGTCGCCAGAAACTGTAACAAGCCCGCGGGGGACCTCGCTACAGCTCGGACTCGATTTGTGTCACGGTTCTTAATCTTGAACCAAAGAGTCCAAATCCGGCAAATCGTTTTGGAAAACAGATTTTTGAAAGAAGTGCCAAACATGGACTGCTTTGCCAGATACAGAGTCGCCACCTAAATTTTTATTTTTGGGAAATTTAGGAAACCCTGACTCGGTGCCAAAGGCCACGTGTCCGTCATCACCAAAGTTGCCTCGGCTCGGGAACTTGGGTACGATTGGGGAAGGTCACTTCGTGAGCACCCGCTCGCCCGGTCAGAGACGGCCTCTACTAACCATGATATCTTATTTTGAAAACATTGTATGTTCTTATTCGGTTATTAGCCTAGGTTACTATGGCCTCGTTGGAAGTGGCTATTTTAGTAGGCTATTTGGCTTTTTGACTATTTTAGTGGCTATTTTAATTTTTGTGTTTGGGAAGATGAGATGATTTTTTAGTTGAGTTATTGTATTGAAAAGTGTGTTGAAATGATGTTTGAATTTGAAATGAACAATTTGTCCCTAAAATTATTATTTTTTTAAATTAATTAAAGGGACAAAATGGTAAATTTGCCTTGATGATGACTTTTTCGGCTGTTGACAGTGTAGGCTGTGCCTACACTGTCTGCCGCAGGCCCTATTTTTTTTTTTTTTTTTTTTTTTTTTTTAAAATCAAGTAAAAGTTGCTACAGTGACCCGCTTTTGGGCTGATTTTGAAAAAGTTGCTATAATAGCCTAAAAGCTATGTTGCCAAACAGCGCCTATGTGATGCTCGCAGCAAACAAGTATAGACTGGGCCGCCTGAATTGGTACAAAACATTTCATGTTTGTTTGTTTGAAAATGGTTTGATGGTGCTACCCCGGGTAGGCTAAGACGTGGATTTGCACCCTCAGGTGGGCTTAGAAAACATGATTTTGCCACTATCTAGTGGGCTTAAAACAAACAATCAATGCATTGTCCCACTTCAAATAACTCAACCTCCACCCACAGGCATTCAAGGCAGTTATATCACATAAGCAGTTAGCCTCATGGTAAGCATGCTATTCATGGCAACACTCACACGCATGCAAGGATGCTAAAGCATAAAACTCACCGAGTACTCCAAGCCAAAAACAAAAATTGATTAGAAATCATGCATGATCCTAATTATACAGAAATGCCTAATGCAACACATGCAAAGATGCAACTATAGCAGGCTCGACTATTCTAAACATGGCATATGGAATGCTACAACTAACACGTATTCAATTTAGAATTGAAATACAAATGCAGTTTGTATGATGCGCCGAGCCCGGTGCGTACAAAACAGATGAATGATACAAACATGCTGTCATGCTGTATGCTAATTAAAATATGCCCTATATCTAACCATCATAAGCGGGTAAATAAAAGGGAAGAAAGACGTGGGGTTGGAAAACATACATCACACTCACCCACGCTTATTACAATTATGCCCTCGCGCAGAGGGTCCGAATAAATGATACAGTCCGAATAAAAGAATAATACAGTCCGAATAAATATACAGATTCCTAATTAATTAACAGATTAAGCTAAGAAAGCTGTAGACTGGCATGCAAGCCAGGGGGTGCCTTGACTCTGACGAATGATGTATGCTGGGCTGCCTTGCGCGGAAATCCACTGGGATGCCCCAATTAACCTCTGTTTGCAATGTTCCTCGAAATGCGTGTCAGACTCCGAAAAGTTGCTGATTCTTTATTTTGCTGCAACAGAGAGCAAGAAAGGGGCATAGCAATGTATTTCGCAAATATATGCATGCCTCGATCCTCGTGCCACCAATCACGCATATCGATGCATGATAGCCGAGGAGTCGGATTGCACAACTCAATATAGGATGAATGCAGATGAATGCTACAACAAAACCTAACTCCATCATGGGTAATCCGGAGCGTCGGTGACTTGGGATTTGAGACCCGTTCCGTCACTCGGAGTACGGAACGTGCCTCGTTTCCCGTGCCCGGGCTAACTCCTATCCCGAACACGATGCAGTATGTATGATATGCATGAATGCAACTAAAATACAATCCTAGCATGCACAATGCTATGAAAATGAGATGTCTCGAAATGCGTGCACACGGGCACGCAAACCGAGGCGATGATCCTAAGGGATGAAATGGCATGAAATATGATATACAATGAGACTAAAATGAGATGTCTCGAAATGCGTGCCCACGGGCACGCAAACAGAGAAAATGGCATACGGAATGCAAAATGGACTTACACTAACATGAGAGAGCCTCAGCCACACTCACATAAGAGGCCGTCGGATGAAAATGAAGCGCCTCGAAATGCGGGCACACGGGCGCGCAAACCGAGGCAATGACATAAAGCATGAAATGGCACTCCAAATGCAAATTGGACTTATACTAACATGAGAGAGCCTCAGCCACACTCACATAAGAGGCCGTCGGATGAAAATGAAGCGCCTCGAAATGTGTGCACACGGGCACACAAACCGAGGCGAGGGTCGTAAGGCATGAAATGACATGAAAATGATACGCAAACATGCAAATGAAATTTCAGCACTCACAAATGATGCAAAACAGTCCCGAAAGGTGGGGAAATGACACCAAATGTACGGAATGGTCCCGAAATGCGATATTAAGCACCCGAAATGGCCTACAGCCATACTAAACATGCATAATATGGAAGTGGAATGAAAATACAGTAGCAAGGAAGCCCCAAGAAAAGCATTTTTCAGTCATAAAAAGGGCTAAACAGCAAGCACACATAGGATTAAACAAGAATGCAAAAAAATGGCCCCGCAAGAGGGGTATTGAAGCAAGTGATACATGCGATGCCCAAATGGAAAAGTACCCTTCTACAACACTGATGAGGGACTACAAATATGAACATTTACAGTAGATGACATCCCCCAACTCAGTATGCAAACATGCTAAAAATGCCATGCAAGATTGAGGATACATAAGGCTATAACATGAGGTACCCCAAACATTCATCAAACCAGCAAAGACCCTTAATGAAATATGTCAAGAAGATCAAAATATGGATATTTTCAGTACTGCTCATGGCCGAAAACAGAAGCTAAATAGGCCTAAGAAAGCATGCAAAAATGGGGGCCAAAGGGGGATATAAAGACAAGCACAACATGGAGACCCCCAACAAGGTTGATCCCTTCTACAATGTTGTATAGGGACACAAAATAAGCTTACACACAGTTCATGACATGCTCCAAAACAGACTACATGTAGGTCAAACAAGTCACGCAAATTTACGGTAAATATGAGAGATTATGAAGCAAGTGCATGATAGAGAGGCCAAACAGGGTTGAGCCCTTCTTCAATGTTGAAGAGGGGCTCAAAATAGGCCCTCTTACAGTTTACATCATGCTCGAAAGCAGACCACTTATAGGCTAGAAATAGCATACAAAATATTGGCATATAAGATGATATTGAAGCAAGTGCACCATAGAGGGCTCAAACAGGGTTGAGCCCTTGAACAAACATTAAGAACAGCTCAAAATAGACCTAGTTTTAGTTAAGGTCGGAGCTCAAAACAATAAGCAAATGGGCTATAAAAGAGGGAAAGGGAGACTTACCCTTGAAGACACCTCTGGCTGCCTTTTGCTTGAAGAATGGGAGCCTCTTAGCTGCTGGAAAGCTCTCCTAGCTGCTGGAATGGAGTTGTGATGGTAGAGGTTGAAGATGATGAAGAAATGGAGCCTAAACTTGAAGGAAATGGAGTTGTGTGTATGTATATGCTCAAGCCAATTTTTTCTAACCCTAGGGACAGAGCTGGGAGGCTCCTTATATGGACAAAAGGAGGGGTGTAAAGGGGAGGGAAATGCAGCCAAGCTTTCCCTCTAAGATATCCCCGGATACAGATATTTTCTGGGGGAAACAGCTATACAGTTGTAAAGTATGCACTGAGGGAAGCATGGCCGGCTAGGCACTTTTGCTGCAGGTGGCCGGCAGGCCACCCCATGGCCGGCCGACTAGGGGTCAAAAAGGTCATGTTGAATTAATGGCCGGCCACCAAGTATTGGTGTCCTCCCATGTCTCCTGATCACAACCTGTGGTTCAAATTTGACAACTCTAAAACAGGAGAGAGAATAGGCCAATTTAAAGAGGGGTTCAAAAGGGTCAAGTTGAGTTATTGGCCGGCCATATGCTTTTAGGGTCCTCCCATGTGTGTACAACACAAATATGTGGTTTTGGCTCGAAGAAAATGGCCCTAGGGTGTTCAACATTAGCCCGGAAGTGAGAAAAACGGGCGTCGGAGGGCGCCGGAAGAGCATAACTGCTTGCTGAGACAATTGCTGGCCTCCCACCCTCCAGTGATCTTCCTGATGATAAAACAGAGGTACCTGCCAAAAATGAACAAAAACCGATGCAAAACGAATGCTCGGGGACCAAAACACGCGGTCCGGGATCCCGAAAATAGGCCGTTAAGCACCGAAAGTGGCATTCGGCCACGAAGTGGGTATCTAAGAACCCAGTGTCCCTCGAAAGGGAGTAAATGAGATGCATGCCAAAAATCGGAGGATCGGATGGTTAGATGGTCCCGAACCGAGGCACACGGCCTGACGGCTCCGAAAACCGGGAACCGGGCTCCGAAATGGGCAAAATGGCCTACGGGCACCAAAATGTAGCCCACGGCCACTGAGAGATGGTCTACAGGACCTCTCCCTCGGAAGAAAACAGAGAAAACGAGTCGGTTCGCAAACCGAGGCAAGGTACCGAAGAGAGTTCGGAAGTCCGGAGGCAGGGCGCACGCCGCGACTCTGAGACTTCTGAACGAGCACAATATTCAACATCACCGAGCGCTCAATCGGTGACGTCTGAGTCTTAAGGTCGGTCAAAAATGGGGTGTCTACAAGTACTATCAGTCTATACAGTCATTACAAAAGCAGAACAGAAGGGGGAAAACTAAAACACCCCATAGCCTAAGCTAGACAGGCTCGGAACCTCGCAGTGAGGCACAGTAGTTGGCTTGACAAAACTGGAGTTTACCCCGACGCCCCTAGCCGCGGTCTGGTGCCTGTACACCTACATATATATATGAGCAGTGAGCTAAAGCCCAGTGAATAACATTAAGCGTAAAGGGGTTTAGAATGAATGTCCTTACAGTAATGAAAACAGTTCATTTCAATTAGTATATCAGTTGTTCAGCACAGTAAACAGTCATATGTGGTACATCTATTAGCATAACAGTAAACAGTAGGTCTTAAAAGACCGAACAGTCAATGATGGCCATCAATCAGTAAACAGTAGTGGTTCCAACGAGGGAACCGACAGAGATCTCTGTAACAGTAACAGTCAGTAACAGTAGTTGCTAAGGATGCCACAATACAGTTCAGAATATAGGACATACATTCATTCAGTTAACAATATCAGTTCAGAAACAGTACAGTTTAATTGTTCAGAAGATAATCATTTTGAGCATATCTTTACACAGTTGTTACTCACAGAGTTCTGGGCTACAGTAAGCTAGAGTGTCTCCTCGGAAGCCAGCCCTACACAGTTAACAGATCAAACACACACTAAGCTACACAGTTGGGAAAGATAATAACTTAATCCCTAATTGCCTCGGTGTGTTCTACATCTATATCCTCATTAAGATGTCTTAAACTAGGCTTAAGATGTCTTAAACTAGGCTTAAGAATGCCTAGGATGGGATGAGGATGCAAAGATGTATTCAGAAAACATTTTCAGGATTTTCAGTGAAACAGGTTCCCGCTCGAGCGTAGGTTACTCCGCTCGAGCGGACAGGCAAACAAAGGTTCCCGCTCGAGTGTCAACTAACCCGCTCGAGCGGACCAAAAAGTACTGGATAGGTGAAATTCACGCTCGACGCCCGCTCGAGCGTGTCACCCAATCCTCCGATCAAGCGTACATTCCTTCGCTCGAGCGGACTGATGAACAGTGCAAACTACTGGGAGCTCGAATTTCCCGCTCGAGCGTCGTTCTCCCCGCTCGAGCGGAAGACCAAAATCTGGAAAATCCAGATTTGAGCTCCAAGTCAAATCATGTTTTCAAACACCAAATTCGATCCTTTTGGGCTAATTTTCTAGAAAACACTTGTAAACACATAGAACAACATGATTCAAAGCTCAATTTGAGAAATCAAAGCCCAAGGGTGTTTAATTCAAACTCAATTTCAAACCAATTTTCATAAACATGCTACAAACATGACATGCATGAGCTCAAATCATTTCAAAGCTTTAAAACATGCTCTAGTGAGCCAATTCTTTGCAAAACAAGATGAAATCACGGTCTACTCTCAAAATGTGGACATGCATGTGAGGAATCATGAACTATAACCTCAAAACTTCAATATATGTACATGCATGCAACTATTAAGCTATAATTCAACACTATAAGACCAATTCAAGCCTTAAATCAGTAAAGACCCATTAATCATGCAAGAATAAACTCAAATACACAATGAAGAAGGTCAAGGATTCTACCTTAGGTCTTGTAGTTCAAGAAGGGAGCTCAAATATGCAGTCTACACTTCAATTTCTTTAAGATCACCAAGCAATATTAAGAAAAAGGGAGATGAAATCAACTCTTCTAATTTCTCTCTCTCTAAGGTCGGTTGCTCTCAAGAAATGAGCTGAGGAAATGTTGAATCTAAGTGTATCAAGCTTCAAAATGTTGGTGTAGTGGCCCACCACAATGGCGTTATGGTATTAAGTCAAACTATGCAATTTATCAATATTTAATCTAATTTAATCATACCAAATCAGTTTTCAGATAAATATATATAAAATCACATAAAATCTAATTAGCACAGAACATCAATCAATTTCAGGTTCGGCCGCCGATAAGGCCTTCAATTTGCAGTTTAAACATAAAAATATGAACAGATAATCAAACAGTCAACAGATAGAAATGCATTTAAACAGATACAGTCAATCAATCAGTTTCAGATTTCAGTCAGTCAGTTCAGTATTTCAATCGTTCATTATCATCATAATCAGTCTCAGTTTAGCAATCGGTAATTAATCGGTAAACAGTGACGAGGGTTGTTACAGTCTCCCCTCCTTAAAAAGAGTTTAGTCCTCTAAACTCGAGTTACCTTCATTCTGGAAGAAAACAGGATTCAGTGGGAACAGTTCAGGATATCTTTTAGCCATGTCATCTTCCCTTTCCCAAGTGGCATACACGCCACCATGGTTTTGCCAGTCAACTTTCACTAACGGGATCTCTTTGTTTCTCTTCTTGATCCGTCTGTTTACAATCTGTATAGGCCGTTCCTCGTAAGTGTAGTCATCACTCAGCACTACACGAGTAGGCTCTATCACATGGAAAGGATCCCGGAGGTAGTCCCTCAACATAGAAATGTGGAAGACGTTATGCATATGCTCCATTTCAGGAGGAAGCGCAACTTGATACGCCACCGGATTGATTTTCTCAATAATCTCATACGGTCCGACATATCTTGGCGCTAACTTGCCTTTGACTCCAAAACGAGTCTGGCCTTTCATCGGTGTCACTTTCACAAAAACGTGATCACCCACTTCATATCTCTGTCTCGCTTCTGACATCTGCATAACTTTTCTGTCGTCTTTTCAGTGTTGTATCAGTTTCACTTTCTCAGTCGTTTCATAAACAATCTCGGGCCCAAGCAAAGGCCCATCTCCAACTTCTGCCCAGCAAATCGGAGATCTACATTTTCTGCCATACAATGCCTCGAAAGGCGCCATACCAATACTTGAATGATAGCTGTTGTTGTAGGCGAATTCAGCTAAGGCAAATGGCTTTCCCAGTTTCCCTGAAAATCAAGGACACACATTCTCAATAAATCCTCCAGAGTCTGGATGGTCCTTTCTGACTGGCCATCTGTCTGAGGATGATAGGCACTACTCAGTCTCAGTTCAGTACCCAATGCAGTCTGTAGGCTTTGCCAAAATCTCGATGTAAACTTCGAATCCCTGTCAGAAACAATGGACACAGGCACTCCATGCAGTCTAACAATTTCATCAATATAGAGTATAGCCAATTTGTCCGCATTATAAATTGTCTTAACAGGTAAGAAGTGAGCAGATTTAGTCAGTCTATCAACAATAACCCAAATTGAGTCCATACCTTTACTGGAGCGAGGCAATCCCACAATAAAATCCATAGTAATATGTTCCCATTTCCACTCCGGTATCGGTAAGGGCTGCAATAAGCCTGCGGGTCGTTGATGTTCAGCTTTAACTTGTTGGCAATGAAGACATTTCGATACAAAATCAGCAATTTCTTTCTTCATTCCCGGCCACCAGAAATTCAGTTTCAGGTCTTGGTACATTTTCGTATTCCCCGGATGAATAGAAAATTTTGAGTTGTGGCCCTCTTGCAGAACTCTTCTTTTCAGTTCAGTATCATTCGGTACACACAGTCTTTCTTGAAATTTCAGTACATTTTTCAAATTTGAAACCCGGTTTCGGTTTAGATTCCCTTTCTTCGATGATCTTCTTCAAGAAGTCATCCTGTTGCTGTTTCTCTTTAATTTCTTCAATCAGTGCCGGTTGAGCAGAAATAGCAGCTATTGTTCCACCTTGTTCTCTCAAAACAATTTCAATTTCAGATTTTCAAGGTCACAAAGCAACTCTTTCTGTCCGGTGAGCAAACAAGCTAAGTTTCCAATCGATTTCCGACTCAAGGCATCGGCAACGGTGTTGGCTTTTCCCGGATGGTACAGAATCTGTAGGTCATAGTCTTTAATCAGTTCTAGCCATCTCCGCTGTCTCATGTTCAGTTCTTTCTGTGTGAAGAAATATTTCAGACTCTTGTGGTCGGTATATACTTCACATGTCGCCCCATAAAGGTAGTGACGCCAGATTTTCAATGCAAATACTACTGCGCAAGTTCCAGGTCATGGGTCGGGTAGTTCTTTTCATGCGGTCTCAGTTGTCGGGAAGCATAGGCAATTACTCTCCCATTCTGCATTAAAACACACCCCAAACCCTTATGAGAAGCATCACTAAATACAGTATAACCATCCGTACCTGAAGGTAAGGTAAGAACAGTGCAGTCACGAGTCGAGTTTTCAACTCTTGGAATGCTGATTCCCTTTGGTCAGTCCAGTCAAATGATATCCCCTTCTGAGTCAATTGAGTCAACGGTAAGGCAATTTTGGAGAAATCTTTGACAAATCTTCTGTAATATCCAGCCAAACCCAAAAAGCTTCGGACTTCTGTCACATTTGTTGGTCTAGGCCAGTTTACTACAGCTTCAATTTTCTGCGGATCAACAGAAATTCCATCTTTGCTAACAACATGCCCCAAAAACATAACATGATCAAGCCAAATTCACATTTAGACAGTTTAGCATAAAGTTTCTGTTCTCTTAAGGTCTGTAGGGCAAGTCTCAGATGATGTTCATGTTCTTCTATACTTTTGGAATAAATCAGAATGTCATCATGAATACAACAATAAAGTCATCAAGGTATGGTTTAAAGATTCTGTTCATGAGGTCCATAAATGCAGCAGGTGCATTGGTAACTCCGAAAGGCATAACTAAAAATTCGTAATGTCCATACCTCGTTCGAAAAGCAGTTTTAAATGTCTTCTGGTTTAACTTTCAGCTGATGATATCCGGATCTGAGATCAATCTTAGAAAATTGAGCACCCTGTAACTGATCAAAGGTCATCAATACGCGGCAATGGATATTTATTTTTCACAGTTACCTTGTTCAGTTCACGGTAGTCAATACACAGTCTCAGTGAGCCGTCTTTCTTTTTCACAAACAAGACAGGTGCGCCCCACGGTGAAGTACTAGGCCTGATGAACTTTTTCTAACAGTTCTGCAATTGCACTTTCAATTCTTTCAGTTCAGTTGGAGCCATTCGGTAAGGAGCTTTAGATACTGGCTGTGTTCCCGGAATCACATCAACGGTAAATTCAATCTCCCTGTCAATCAAATCCCCTGGCAGATTATCTGGAAAAACATCTGGAAATTCTCTGACTATGGGAATACTGTTCACATTAGCATTATCATCAGTAGATACAGTCAATACAGAACACAGATACCCTTTACACCCCTTTCTAATCAATTTAACAGCTTTCACAGATGAAATCAAATACGGAGGAGGTACTACTCCACTTCCCTAAACACAAATTCAGGTAAACCCGGTGGACGGAAAACTACTTGTTTCGTTACACAGTCTATGGTGGCATGATATTTCGTTAACCAGTCCATCCCCAATATTACATCAAAATGATCAATGTTCAGTGGCAGTAAGTCAATAAACAAATGTGCATCTCCAACAATAATTTCACAAGCAGGGTACATGTATGCACAAGTCATGGATCCCCCAACGGGTGATGATACAGCTAACAGATAATTCATAGGTTCTAAGGGTCTATTCAATTTTCGCGAAAAAGCATGCGATACATAAGAATGTGTAGACCCCGAATCAATCAGTACATATGCATTTTGAGTACAAATAGAGAGGATACCTGACACAACGGTCTCAGTATTTTGTACATCTCCCGGTACTAGGGCGAAACTCGGCCCTGCCTCATAGGCTCTTTCCCGGTAGCTTTGGGGTTCGGTTTTGGTGCAACAGTTGATGCTGCGGCGCTGCCTGCAGCTTTACTATCGCCCGAGCAGTGGAAGGGCAATCTTTCACCATGTGGCCCACCTTGCCACACCTGTAACAAGCACCAGATAGTTTATAACAAACTCCCTTATGATTCTTACCACATTCGGAACAGGGCGGTATGGAACCACTCCCTTGGCTGGGGCTAGTTGTTGACCCCGTATTCTGTTTCTTGTTCAATGGGTTATGCTTGCCTTTCTTGAATTTAAAATTCTGCCTTTTACCACGCCATTCAGACGCTGGTGTTTCAGTTTTCAGTGCCTCGATGTTCGCTTCAGCCATCAAGGCTCGGTCAAGAACATTCACATAAGGTAATTTCAGAACACTTATTCTATCCAGTATTGCAACATTCAGGCCGCCTTCAAACCTTCTGGCCTTCTTGTAATCAGTGTCCACCATGTGTGGTGCATATCTAGCAAGCCCGGTGAACTTTGTTTCATATTCAGCAACAGACATTGTGCCCTGTCTTAGCTGTTCAAATTCAGTCACCTTTCTGTCCCTGACACACTGAGGGAAGTACTTTTCAAAGAAGGCTACTTTGAATTGAGCCCAAGTCATAACAATGTTGTCACGGGTAAGCATCCACCACCTTCTAGCCTCTTCTTGCAAAGTGAAGGTAGCTAACATACTTTATTTTGCTTCCGAGCATGGAAACACTTCAAATAACTTTTCGGTCTCTAAAACCCATGCTTCAGCTTTTAACGGTTCAAGGCCTCCCTGAAAGGATGGTGGTTTCAGTTTGCTGAACTTCTGGGTAAGAGCAATTATGTCCCCATCATTAACATTCACATTCTGTTCCGGTACAGCCGGAGAAGGAGGTAGGGGCTGTTGGTTCTGTTGTTGATCTAATCTTTTAGTTATCAGTTCCATCATTTGTTCTAGTCTTGCCATTCTTGCCTCAGAGGATGAGGATGAGGATTCATTTGCAATTCTTGTATTATCCATTTCACTATAAGCAGTTATAACAGTTATCAACATAAGCAGTTGCATACTTAAACAGTTTATCACACTAACACATAGTCAGTCATGTCCACACACACTTTTCATGCTCATGCGATGCCCTAATTACTTTTCTAGGACACACTATAGCTCATTTGGACACGTGTGTGCGGTATAACTCGTGGTTAAGTATCGCTCTGATACCACTCTGTCACGACCCAAACCCGCCCCTATGGGTTTAGCACCGTAACCGGCCAGTAATCCGAGATTACCGAAGGCCTGCTTAACAGTAAGACAGTAATACAGAGTACAGGGGCATGGCAAAAACCACTACGGTAAATAAACAATGTCCAATGAGCTGTGACAGTCTGTATGCAAAAAGATTTTTCATACATATATGCAGTCGGTGACAAAACAGTATGTACATTATATACAATCATTCAGAATAGGGCCTAATCCCTATTAAACAATACAGTACTATCAGTCTATACAGTCATTACAAAAGCAGAACAGAAGGGGGAAAACTAAAACACCCCATAGCCTAAGCTAGACAGGCTCGGAACCTCGCAGTGAGGCACAGTAGTTGGCTTGACAAAACTGGAGTTTACCCCGACGCCCCTAGCCGCGGTCTAGTGCCTGTACACCTACATATATATATGAGTACTGAGCTAAAGCCCAGTGAATAACATAAAGCGTAAAGGGGTTTAGAATGAATGTCCTTACAGTAATGAAAACAGTTCATTTCAATCAGTATATCAGTTGTTCAGTACAGTAAACAGTCATATGTGGTACATCCATTAGCATAACAGTAAACAATAGGTCTTAAAAGACCGAACAGTCAATGATGGCCATCAATCAGTAAACAGTAGTGGTTCCAACGAGGGAACCGACAGAGATCTCTGTAACAGTAACAGTCAGTAACAGTAGTTGCTAAGGATGCCACAATACAGTTCAGAATATAGGACATACATTCATTCAGTTAACAGTATCAATTCAGAAACAGTACAGTTTAATTGTTTAAAAGATAATCATTTTGAGCATATCTTTACACAGTTGTTACTCACAGAGTTTTGGGCTACAGTAAGCTAGAGCATCTCCGCGGAAGCCAACCCTACACAGTTAACAGATCGAACACACACTAAGCTACACAGTTGGGAAAGATAATAACTTAATCCCTAATTGCCTCGATGTGTTCTACATCTATATTCTCATTAAGATGTCTTAAACTAGGCCTAAGAATGCCTAGGATGGAATGAGGATGCAAAGATGTATTCAGAAAACATTTTCAGGATTTTTAGTGAAACAGGTTCCCGCTCGAGCGTAGGTTACTCCGTGTAGACACCCCATTTTTGACCGTCCATAAGACTTGGACGCGACTGATGGTTTACATGGTGGAGAAAATTGTGCAGGGGAAAGGTCCAATTTCTTCTTCAAAGAAGAGAGAGTCAAATCTCAACTTCATACCCCTGTTCTGGACCAAAACAATCTTGATCAAAAGATTTTAGACTTAAAACCCTCTCTTCAAAACGTTTTGAAAATAAAGTTTCTGTGATGTTCCGATGCTCGCATTTGTCAAACGTCGCGCTTTTCGGTAAACCAAGCAAGGACAAAGTGGAAATGAATGAAAGAGAGATGAAATCTTTGAAAAATCTTTCAAAACACCTTACTTAGGGGTTTGGAGTTGAAGAAAAGAGGAGAAGAGGGAAGAAATCCAGTTGGGGGTAAAACGGGCATGAACCGTTAAGAGAGAGTCGAGCAACCCTCGCCGAATCGGGCCTATTCATTTGGATACTTGGAATCAAGAATTGAGGCCACCACCGTTGGAAATCTTACTCCCGGGGCTTCATTTTGCACTCAAGAATCTCCTAAATTCAATTCCGGACGGAGGAGATATGGTTGATTGAAGTAGGGCATCACTCCGGTTGGACCGAAATCTGCGCGGCTTCACGGAAACTGGCATAACTTTTTCCACAGGAGGAATTTTGATGCAAGGTTTGCGCCATTGGAAAGATAACTTCCGGCGATTCAATTTGGACACTTTAATGGCCACATTTGGACTTCCCAAGCACCCACCGGCCACTTTTATTTCCGGAAGCCCACTTTTTTTGCCCTGAATGTAGCTGGCCGGCCAGAAATGCCAGAAAAAGTAGCTGGCCGGCCAGAAAACCCAGAAAAAGTAGCCGGCCGGCCACTTTTCTAAAAAAATGATTTTTTTTTCCTTTTTAAACTAGCCGACCATTCTTGCCCCTGGGAGTGTATTCTAGCCATATATTTTGTTTTCCACTACACCCATGTCCGAGGGTTTGGCCATTTTGGGGGGAAACTTGGTTGGTTTTCCCCCCCTTTTTTCCCCCCATTTTCCCCTCTTTTTGCCTATATAACAGCAGCCCCAGCTCTGGTTTTAGGGTTCCAAAAAATTGCTTAGAGCCCTTGTATACACATCTCCCTCCATCTCTCTCTTTCAAGCTAAAACACCAAGTTCCAACCCCATTTCTTCATCACCACCAAGCACTACCACCACCACACCATTTCCAGCAGCTTGGGGGGCTTTCCAGCAGCTAGGAGGCACCATTTTTCAAGCAAAGAGGCAGCCAAGGGATAGCCTTCAAGGGTGAGCACTCATTTCCCCTTTTGGTTCATTTTTTTTGCCACATTTTTTTAGCCTATTTGCTTGCTGTTTTGAGCTCCGATCCTAACTGAAAGGGTCATTTTTTGAGCCATTCTTCATGTTTGTTTAAGGGCTCAACACTGTTGAGCCTCCCATGTTGCACTTGCTTCAATACCCCTTTGAATGCCACTATTTTGCATAGTATTTTTGGCCTATGTGTGATCTGTTTTGGGGCCTGATGTAAACTGTAAATAGGCCTATTTTGAGCCCCTCTTCAACATTGAAGAAGGGCTCAACACTGTTGGAGACCTCCATGTAGCACCTACCATTATACCCCTCTTTGGTCCCCATTTTTGCATGTTTTGTTAGCTTATCTTGCTTCTGTTTTTCGGCCATTATCAGAACTGAAAATGGCCCTATTTTGACCCCTTATACATGTTTCATCAAGGGTCCATGGCTGTTTGAGACATCCTTTTTGTACTTCATGTTATGGCCCTCTTGTGGCCTTAATCTTGCATTGTATTTTGAGCATGTTTATATACTGATTTGGGGCTTGTCATCTACTGAAAAACATCATATTTTTGGTCCCTCTTCAGTGTTGTAGAAGGGTATTTTTCTGTTTGGGCTTTGCATCTACCACTTGCCTCATTGCCTCCCTTGCGGAGTCATTTTTGTATGCCATTTTAGCCCTACTTGTGCTTGCTGTTTGGCCATGCTTTATACTGTAAAAATGCTTATTTTGGGGCTGCCTTGCTTATTCTTTTACACTTCATGTTTGAATTATGCATGTTTAGTATAGCTGTAGGCCATTCCGCATGCCTAGTTTTGCATTTCGGGAGAGATTCCATGCATCGGGTGTCATTTCGCCTTGTTTCGGGGCTGTTTTGCCCCTCATTTTGCCACTGATTTTTGCATGTTCGTATACCATATTCCATGTCTTTGCCATGTCTCATTAGAGTGGCATTTCGGTGCCTGAGGGTCCGTCCTCGGTTTACGTGCAGCGGGCACGCATTTCGAGTTGTCTTGTTTTCATCTGATGGCCTCTCATGTGAGTGTGGCTGAGGTCCACTCATGTTAGTGTAAGTCCATGTTGCATTGTGTATGCCATTTCATTCCATAGCATTGTGTATGCTAGGTTGTATATCAGCGCATCGTGTATGCCATCTCATCTCGTGCATTGTGTATGCCATTCCATAACATTGTGCATGTTAGGATTGTATCTTAGTGCATTTCATACATGTCATGCATATTGCATCGTGTTCGGGATAGGAGTTAGCCCGGACACGGGAAACGAGGGCGTTTCGTACTCCGAGTGACGGAACGTGTCTCAATTCTCCAGTCACCGACACTCCGGATTATCCATGATGGAGTTAGGTTTTGTTATAGTTTTCATGTGCATTCATTCCATATTGAGTTGTGCAATTCGACTCCTCGGCCATCATGCATCGAGATGCGTGATTGGTGGCACGAGGATCGAGGCATGCATACATTTGTGAAAATACATTGCTATGCCCCTTTCCTGCTCTCTGTTGCAGCAAATCAAGAATCAGCAGTCTTCCGAGGCTTGGCGCGCTTTCCAAGAATAATTGCAAAACAGAGGCTAATTGGGTCATCCCAGTGGATTTCCGCGCAAGGCAGCCCAAACATACATCATTCATCAGAATCAAGGCAGTCCCCGGCTTGCATGCCAGTCTTTCTTTTCTTAGTTAATTTGTAAATTAATTAGGAATTTGTATTATTTGGACTGTATTATTTGGACTGTACTATTCTTTCATTCGGGACTGTATATTCTTTTGGACCCTCTGTGCGAGGGCAATTGTAATAAGTGTGCGTGAGTGTGATGTATGTCTTCCAACCCCACGTCTTTCTTCCCTTTATTTATCCGCTTATGATGGTTAGATTAGGGCATGTTTCAATTAGCATACAATATGATAGCATGTTTGCATTCATTCATCTGTTTTGCATGCACGGGCTCGGCGCATCATACTAACTGCATTTGTATTTCAATTCCAAATTGAGTACGTGATAGTTGTAGCATTTCATATGCCATGTTTAGAATAGCCGAGCCTGCTATAGTTTGCATCTTTGCATGTGTTGCATTAGGCAATTCTGTGTATCTAGGATCATGCATGATTTCTAATGAGCTTCTGTTTTGGCTTGGAGTACTCGGTGAGTTTTATGCTTTAGCATCCTTGCATGCGTGTGAGTGACTGCCATGATAGCATGCTTACCATGAGGCTAACTGCTTATGTGATATAACTGCCTTGAATGCCTGTGGGTGGAGGTTGGGTTAGTTGGATTGGAACAAATCATTGACTGTGTGTTTTAAGCCCACTAGATAGTGGCAAAATCATGTTTTCTAAACCCACCTGAGGGTGGCAAATCCACGTCTTAGCCTACCTGCGGGTAGCACCATCAAACCATTTTCAAACAAACAAACATGAAATGTTTTGTTCCAATTCAGGCGACTCAGTCTATACTTGTATGTTGTGCGCATCACATAGTAAATCTAGGCTAATAACCGGAATAAGAACACACAATGTTTTCAAAAATAGATATCATGGTTAGTAGAGGCCAGTCTTTGACCGGGCGAGCGGGGGTGCTCACGAAGTGACCTTCCCCAATCGTACCTAAGTTCCCGAGCCGAGGCAACTTTGGTGATGACGGACACGTGGCCTTTGGCACCGAGTCAGGGTTTCCTAAATTTCACATTTAAAAAATATTTAGGTGGCGACTCTGTATCTGGCAAAGCAGTCCATGTTTGGCACTTCTTTCAAAAAATCTATTTTCAAAATCGATTTGCCGGATTTGGACTCTTTGGTTCAAGATTAAGAACCGTGACATTTGAGCCCTTGAACTGTAGTGACCCCAGTATGAACGGAACGGGACCTTAACCCTCCCGGGGCGTTCGGGGACGTCTACACTCCGCTCGAGCGGACAGGCAAACAAAGGTTCCCGCTCGAGCGTCAACTAACCCGCTCGAGCGGACCAAAAAGTACTGGATAGGTGAAATTCACGCTCGACGCTCGCTCGAGCGTATCACCCAATCCTCCGCTCAAGCGTACATTCCTTCGCTCGAGCGGACTGATGAATAGTGCAAAGTACTGGGAGCTCGAATTTCCCGCTCGAGCGCCGTTCTCCCCGCTCGAGCGAAAGACCAAAATCTGGAAAATCCAGATTTGAGCTCCAAGTTCAAATCATGTTTCAAACACCAAATTCGATCCTCTTGGCTAATTTTTTGGAAAACACTTGTAAACACATAGAACAACATGATTCAAAGCTCAATTTGAGAAATCAAAGCCCAAGGGTGTTTAATTCAAACTCAATTTCAAACCAATTTTCATAAACATGTACAAAACATGACATGCATGAGCTCAAATCATTTCAAAGCTTTAAAACATGCTCTAGTGAGCCAATTCTTTGCAAAACAAGATGAATCACGGTCTACTCTCAAATGTGGACATGCATGTGAGGAATCATGAACTATAACCTCAAACTTCAAATATGTACATGCATGCAACTATTAAGCTAAATTCAACACTATAAGACCAATTCAAGCCTTAAATCAGTAAAGACCCATTAATCATTGCAAGAATAAACTCAAATACACAATGAAGAAGGTCAAGGATTCTACCTTAGGTCTTGTAGTTCAAGAAGGGAGCTCAAATATGCAGTCTACACTTCAATTTCTTTAAGATCACCAAGCAATATTAAGAAAAAGGGAGATGAAATCAACTCTTCTAATTTCTCTCTCTCTAAGGTCGGTTGCTCTCAAGAAATGAGCTGATGGAAATGTTGAATCTAAGTGTATCAAGCTTCAAAATGTTGGTGTAGTGGCCCACACACAATGGCGTTATGGTGATTAAGTCAAACTATGCAATTTATCAATATTTAATCTAATTTAATCATACCAAATCACTTTTCAGATAAATATATCATAAAATCACATAAAATCTAATTAGCACAGAACATGAATCAATTTCTGGTTCAGCCGCCGATAAGGCCTTCAATTTGCAATTTAAACATAAAAATATGAACAGATAATCAAACAGTCAAACAGATAGAAATGCATTTAAACAGATACAGTCAATCAATCCGTTTCGGATTTCAGTCAGTCAGTTCAGTATTTCAATCAGTTCCATTACTCATCATAATCAGTCTTAGTTTAGCAACATTCGGTAGTTAATCGGTAAACAGTGACAAGGGTTGTTACACTTTTCCTTAGACTCTTTCCTCTGGGCCTCAAGAACCTTGTTAATGGCTTCAGCAAGCACCTGTTTTTTCATCGGCATTGTCCTTAGCTTTGATGGCAGCCTCAGCCTAGTCTTCCAACTTTTTCATTTTTTATTGTAAGCTTTTGTTAGCCTTTTGAAGACTGAAGACCTCCCTCTTCTTTTCGGCCAGCTTCTCCCGGTTCTCGAAAGATTGCACTAAGAAAGAATTGGCATGCTGGATCGCCTGAGAAAAAATAAAACAGAGCAGAAGTTATTACAAAATTTTCTAAACTATAGAAAAGGAAGAAAGAAAAACGACCAAACAAAGACACTTACTTGAACGGAGCGCTGAAGCATCAGAGCATAGTTCTCATATTCACTCAACTCGGCGTTTCAGTCGAGATTACCGGGAAGAAGCAGAGCGGTACTAAGGGCAATGCTGACATTAATGTCATCGGCGTTATCACTGGCCATAACTGGCTTATCTTCCAGAGTGATTTTGGGGGCCCAGGGGGCATCGTGTTTTTGGGACCCCGAGGTGGTTGTAGAGGATGACCTCGGCCTCTTGGATTTGGGGGATTCGGATGGTTGTGTTTCAGCAGACCTCTTCTCGGGAATGGAGGTGGTTTTCTCACTTGAAGCCAATTTCGAAATTGGCAAAGTATCCTCAGTGTCAACCTGAGTCACCTTTGGTTTTAGCTGAGCCTTTTTTATTCTTTTCGGCTTCAAAGGGGGCTGGGATTGCGCTAGTGGAGCGTCAATAGTTGATGGGAAGCTGGCCAAGAGATCTTTGGCAACTGCTTTTTGACGGCCCATCTCGACAACAAAAACGGTTCGTCGCCGGCGTTGGCGTTGGGATATCGGGATCAGATATGGAGCCGAGGTTGACGGCTGCACGGATGGATCAGAAGTTGATCCTTGATCTTGCCAAGATGTGGAGGCAGCTTGAGGAGTTGTAGCGGAAGGAGGAGACAGACTCTTCTTCTTCTTCTTCTTGGAGACGTCGGGAAGAGGTGACTTGTACGTAGGAATGAAATTAAGTAGAAAGGGGCCTTCCGTTTATGGACTGGCAGATCCAAAAGTTTCCTCAAGTCTTTGCTGGGAAAAACAGACTGACGGAAGCCCTTTGGTGGCTGAGGAAGAACTGCAAGAAAAACAGACGTTAGAAACAAACAAGGTATTGAAGACTTTGAAAACAAGTAAGTATGAACACAAGGCTCTTACCATTGCCCTCTACAAAAACTATTCGAGGAAGAGGATAGAGATGGAGGTCCTCGTCTGGAGCAAACTCTCAGTTCCCCGAGGTAATGAAGTAATCGTCTCCAGCTCCCTTGTTGGAGTCTGGGAGGTCGGCTATGATTTTATACTCTGTAGACCTCGGCTTAAGGTAGTAAACGTAGCCTGTATCTTTTTTGAGGCCACACATGGTGTAGCAATATTGGATGTCGGCTAAGGTGATCCTAACATTTTCTTGTTTGGCTAAGGCAATTATACCGTTTATGACTCGGTAGGAATTGATGGCAAGTTGCATTGAATTCAACTTATAATAATGAATGATCTCACGAAAAAGAATATTAAGTGGAAGCCGAAGTCCGCACTCGATAAAAGCTACAACAGGGAGGGGCATGGAAGCAGCTGTGGGCTTGATAGAGTCATCCTCCCCAGCCACCCTCAGATGAACGTCGGCCGGGATGTCAAACTCTCGCCTAAAGTGCTCTAACTTGGATGGGGTATCTACCCTATGTTTCCACATACCCATGATATCGGCTTAACTAAAGGGGTTGGATTTCAGAAGGGTGTGTTTCTAAAGGGTTTTAAGGACCTCGGCTAAAAACCTAAAAATGTACTATGGTAAGGGTTTGTATGGATCTAGAAGGAATTCATTTCAGTTTTTCCTAAAAATTTGTGGGAACAAAGATTGAAGGCATGAATCTGAAAAAAACACAGAAAACAGAAAACAAGAACGTGTTTCAGAATCAAGAACAAAGATGAACTACCAAGAACACTGTGACAGAGTGTGTGAAAAGGTACAAGGCCAAGAACAATGGCAAAAGTGGACAAATGTGTGTGCAGGTTGTGAATACTCAAGAAGAGATTGAGCAAAAATAGAATCGCGAAGCAATCATACTCAAATACATGAACAGATTAAACTAATTAAAGTCACAAGCAAGTTCGCAAAAATGACAGGAACTCAAGATACCATCAAAAACTGAAACAAGATATTAAATCGGAGGAAACAGTAACTCACCGAAGAAAAGAAGCCGGTGTTGAGTTCGCCGAAATCAGACGAACGGCAGCTGCAAGAAGGATTAGCAAGAACTTCGCCGGAGGAGGTAGACGGAGCAAGTTGCAGAACTTTAGAAGCTTGAATGATGAAGAAAAGTGAAAAAATAAGGAAAGAGGGAAAAAGTTTTGTTAAAACTTGAAACGGCGGCAAAACAGAATTAATGAACCTAGAACGACGGATCTGTCAGTCGGCTCACGTAAGCAGAATTCGACTTAAAGGCGCGTCACAAACAAGATCTAGTAAGGAGAAGGCATGTGACCGAAACGGTTGAGTTGTTATGTATAACAGCTCATACGCGTGAAGAAACTCTTGGAATTCTTGATCTTTAAGAAGATATGTCGGCCTATAATGATGATTTCGGCTGAAGCCGATGTACTGGCAGGAAGTACCGATGTAGGTTCCATCACCTCAGAATGCCGAGGTAATAGAACCTAGGGGCAGTTGTGGGGATATATTTTCTGAGTACCAACACGTGGCCAAGGTGACGCCGACGTGTCAGCCGAGGTGCCACGTATCTTGGTCATGATGCCGAGGTGATCTCGGCAAGGCCGAGGTTATCTCCGAAGATATCGGAATTCGAGATAAGCGGATAAGGCACAAGAGTCCTAGATGATGAGGGGACTTAGCCTGGATAAAGATAAAGCTCTTAGGAAGTTTGTCTCTATCTATTAAAGAGTCCTGTATAAGCATTGAGCTAAAATCTATTGAAGCTAGGCTTCTGTTGGGACAAGGATTGAGTTAACTATAAAAGAAAGGCACCCCCGATGGGTCTAAGGTACACAATTTATATTCTGAACAGTGAGTTTAGCACCATTGATTATCTTTGAGAGATATACTGACTTGATCGTCGGAGTGCCCCCGGGTGGACGAACCACCGCCGGAATCTTCTCTTTCTGTTGCAGGTCAGCCAGGTGTCATCTATTCTGCCAGTACTCTCTAGCTGAATACTGAGTTGGCAGTGTGGTCGGAAAATCACTCACACAGTAACTTAAAAAATTAAAAAGATAAGTCATACCAACAATATCTATAATTTCAAATCAATATAACTTCACTGGAATTTTACTTTAATTTTTATAATTTTCATTTAAACAATAGGCATGAGGGCATCCAATACTCTGGTTAATATATTCTTTTTTTTCTTTTTCTTTGGAAAATATTGAATATTTTTTAGGGAAATTTAATCAAAGCACCCTCATAATAAAATTTTAATGTATTAAGGATAAATACAAAAAAAAAAAAAAAAAAAAAATTAATATCTTGAAAGTCCAACATATCATTATTACCAAAATATACGTAGTGAGTAATTTACACTACAAGAAAATAGGGTATATAACACGGAACTTTTTGCGACGGTGTAGGTGCCGTCGCAAAATATGGTTTTTTGAGACGGCGTGTAGCTGCCGTCGCCAAAAATGACTTTTTGCGACGGTAGTGACCCCGTCGCTAATAAATGTACAAGAAAAATTCAGAAGCATTTGCGACGCCTGGTATACCGTCGCAAAAAAAATTTCTTGAGACGGAAAAAAATTATTGTCGTAACAAAAAAAAAATTGAGACGGTAAAAAGTTACTGTCGCAAATAATGGACATTTTGTGACTATAACAGTCCATCGCAAACTAAGTCATGCTAAAACGACGTCGTTTTATTTGTTAATGTTTATCATTTGTGACGGTTTAAATATGTCGTCGCAAAAAATGAAAATTTCCTCACCCGCTCATTTTATCCCATTCATGGTGAAATTTTCCCCTAAATCCCTAAAACACTTTTGAAACCAAAATCCCCAAAATCCCTAAAACTTTTGAAACCAAAATCTCCAAAATCCCGACCTCTGGGTTCCAGCATTCAGCATTGCTAGTGACGGTGAACGACGACGAGGGTGGACGAGGGTGAACGACGACGAGGAACGAGTGACGGCTAGCAGCGAGGGTGAACGACGACGAGGGTGAACGATGACGAGCAGCAGCGAGTGACGGCCTTCGCAAACCCTTCCACTCATAACTCCCTCCTGTCTATAACCTCTGAAGACTCAGGCCGTTTCATAGGGGCGAATGGCTGCGGGATGAGCTTCATAACTTCAACAAGAAGGTCTGTATATTCTCTATTACTATTTCATATTAATTAATATTTACAAAAATAACTACTCACACAAAAAGGGCCTCTCTCTCTCTCTCTCTCTCTCTCTCTCTCTCTCTCTCTCATACACACACTCTTGATAATGACGGAGAATAAATCTAAGTACACTACAAAGTATCACTGCTCACGTGAAAGTACCACTTCATTTTTAATTTGGTGTTGAAGGTTGTTAGAATATTTTGTTTAATGTTCTCTATTTTGTTTCCATTGATGGAATACTTTATTGAGGACTTATTTAGTTGATCTATCATTTACTTATCTCACTTTGAGTAGGTATGCAACAGCAAGTGCATGCTCTGATGGTCTTCTTCTGCTCCATGGAGGGAGGAATGCTAATAGTGCGGTAAGTTAATGTATTCTTTGCATGCTTGATGGATTCAAAGTATTGAGATATTATAAGCCATGTACTTAAGCTAGCTTATTGCCATTCTGAAACGGTTTACTTTTTCCAGGGCATTGATGAACTTTTTGCCTTTATATGTTTTCTCCACTTAAGTTGGTTGTTGGCTTTCTTTTTTACTTTGGGGAGCCGACAGTAGCACTCGTTGAAAGATCTGTATTCTCTTGTATTTTGGTTCCTTTCAAGGAGCAAAACCTGGAGTGTTCAAAATTTTCATTTTAGTTTGTCTATGAATGGTTAATTTGGCATTGTTCTGTGTCTACTTGATAGTGTCTCAGTTATTTGACTTTCAGGAGCTTTCATTTTGGGCCATGCAGCTATATATAAGAAAAAAAATTGGTACAGTTCTGGTTTAATATGCATGTCCTACTAATTGGGATGGATTGTCAAGTTGAATGCATGTGAGACAGTTTATCCTTGGGATGGCTTTGGGAAGAGACTGTTGTCCAAGTTACTCCCACGTTCTACCATTTATGAAACTTAACATTTTCTTCATGGTTAAGATTAGTTAAAATTTGGTTAATGTAAATATGAAAAATGTTATAGTTGATATTGAATTGAATGGGTCTAACACATTATTTCCATGTCGAGATCAGGTAAGATTTGGTTAAGGTTAACATGAAACAGTTGCTGAAATTGAATTGGAGTGTGTTTAGCCTATTAGACTCCATGCCACCAATAGATTGGGTGATGGTATGTGAGACTTTTTAGCCAAGAGAGGGTTCCATATCTTGAGTGTGTAAGGTCATCACCCATCAGTCATCACTTCCTCTATTTGGGTTCTTGGGCTTGTATCTGTTGGGGTTTTTATTCTGTTTTTCAATTTGTTTTTTCTTTTAGGAGTTAAGTTTTGTCCATTTTTTTACATGTTGACTTGACTTTTTGGAAGATGATGTCTAATACATGCATATATGTGTAGTTATGCGTGTGTGTGTGTGTTTTTTGGTGGAGTTTTATGGCAGTATGTTTGCTCTGAACACACTGTTATAATCTGCTATGAACATTAGTTTTCAATTTTATCTATATGATTTATTCTCTCTAATGATATCAAGATAAATCACCTCCATTGTTGTTAATGCTTAACCTTTTACGTCCTCTTTGAATATTTTTGCAGCCACTGGCAAGTGCATATGGACTTGCGAAACATAGAGATGGTCGGTGGGAATGGGCAATTGCTCCTGGTGTCTCACCATCTCCTAGATATCAACATGCTGCAAAAAAAAAAAAAAAAAAACCACTGTTGACTTCTTTCATGTAACTGGAAAACCAATCTTTCACATGTGCTCCACTCTTGTAGGTTTTTGTTAATGCGTGGCTCCATCTTTCTGGAGGTGCAGTTGGACGCATGGTGGAGGACTCATCAAGTGTTGCAGGTATGTTCCTTGAAACCTTGCAAATATGTTGACATCGTTGGTGTAAAAAAGCTACACTTTTATATGACAGTTTTTAAATCACAAGGATCTTTATTTAAGTACACAAGGGTTTACCTTTGAAAATCAAAGATGGAGTGCCTACCTAATTGTGGTAAGCAAGAACACCAGAAAGCTACTCGATGTACAACGTTCATTTGTTCCTTATATTTGCTCGTATACTTGCACTGAGATTGAGCTTTTGCTGTGGGTATTATCTAACGGAAATAAGGTTCTGCAAGTGAACTCTTATATGCTTTGATGGGTGAGGCTGATTGGTTTCTGACGAGAATGTAGCAAATGGCAATAAAATGGTTACTATATACACATTATTTAGAGAAAATCTGTCACATAATCAAGTGCAACTCTCATGCTTTATACATTTTATTTGCTACTCAATGATATGATAACTGATCAAAAGGTTGGCTAGAATATTTGGTTTATAGATTCAGTTGACCTCCTCTACATATGATTGTGCAGAGAAATCATTATATACTGGATTTGTTGCTGAACTATTGGAATTTTCACTTATGGATGTTAGCTTGAATTTTCTGGCTGAGATATAGATTGGTCATTTGGGTCGTAGGTGGGCTGTTGATTATTATGACACAACGTATATATCCTGGGAAAGTTGTCTTGCAATTCAAAAGCATAGTGAAGGATGATATTAGGCTTAATAATTTTATGTTTAGGCATTTACCCCCCCTTTTTTTTCCCTTTGATATGATTTTATTAGAAGAAAAGATACCGAAGGGATGCCACCCCGTATAAGCTATAAGATAATCTAAACAAATAATCTATTCATGAAACCATTTAGGTTGGATGCTAGAACATTTACCTTTGACGTTACTGTTTACGCAATACCTGCCACCACAATATTGTTTGATGGATAATTGAAACGTTGTTTGTATTGATTTGTCAAACAAGTGAAAGCTTATTTGTAAATCATCCCCCTTTTGATTTTTCAGTCAATCTTTGTTTTCAAACCCAGGCGGGTAAGACTCCTTTGTAAAGGGTTGTGAACCTCCCTTGGTGCCTCATGTAATAATATTATTCTATACTACTATATATGTGAAGCCTTGAGATGGTCTTGACACAAAATGTCTCATATTTTTGGCTTTCCCAAAATACCCCTATTGTTGGTGTTTTTGTAAAAATTATATTAAGAGGGGGGCGTGACTTGAAACCAAGATCATGGGTTTGGCAAAGAAAGCCCTTGCCACTTGAGCAACATGTACTATGTGTGCTTTCCTTGTTGTCATTATTCTTATACTATTACTTTTTCTAGAGTGTGCAAACCGCTAGTTATCCTAATAAAAAAAGGCATGCATTTTCCTTTGAGCAGGAAACTGGTTAATATATTCTTGATGAATAATACTTCATTTAGAAGGGTAAAAGAAGAAAGTTCATGTACGGAGATAGTATATACAAAGACTAACACATTTAAAGAGAAAAGCCTATTAATACAATCAATATTGGAACTACCCTTCTCAAGAAATGCAGATGGGGGCTCCAAAGGAATAACTGACCAGTTTCTCATTGTCATTGAGTGAAACCAAATTTATGAGTGATTCAAGAATCTTCTATTTTTAACTTTCTAGAAACACGAGGGCACATCATATTTGACCTCTCTTCAAATCAATATATTCTATTTATTGTGGCCTAAATCATGGACGTACATCACATCAACAGCTGGGTAATGTGTCTCTGCCTGCTGCCAACAGTCGTTTTGGAATTATACTGTATGGGTCGATCCTCTTCTCCCTTTTTTTTTTAGCAATTTATCCTAAGGCCTCCTTGCCAAGAGCATTCCAAATGAGAACATGAGAGAATTTTTTGAAAATTGCATACCAGGGTGCCACCTTCTAACAAAAATTTATCTTCTTCCAAAGACAATGGACCCTTATCAAGAATTTAACCGAGAGCTTCTTCACTTCTGATCTTAAAAATGAAAAAGCTGTTGTCAAGTGTAACCGCTTTATCCACTAGAAGCAGTTTTATTTATGATTTTTTATTGAAAGCTTCATGGCATCAATTTCTCTCATATCTCTTGTTTCTGTGTGTCTAGTCCTGGATACTGCAGCAGGAGTCTGGTACGATACAAAATCTGTTGTTACTACTCCCAGGACAGGCAGATACAGTGCTGATACTGCTGGTGAAGATGCTGAAGTTGAGCTGACGAGACGCTGTAGGCATGCCGCTGCTGCTGTGGGTGACCTGATATTTATCTATGGTGGTCTACGTGGTGGTAAGACATGAACATGTGATGGAACTTCAATTTGTTGCATTTTGTTTTAGATTTCAAGCTGGCAAGTACTTTCTAGCATCTGATATGGTTTTGCATTTTGATACCCCAGCATACTATGGTGGATATGTTCTAATTCACATTGTCCCAGCATAATATTCATCTATCCTGATTTGCACGTAGTAACGTGATATAGCCTTTCAAAGTGCTTGAAGTTGTTGTCTATGATGCTCAATTGATGGTTCATCCTTCTTTCGAAAAATGTTATATTTGATCATAGTTGTTAAATAAAATTAAGATTTGAATTATGAATCAAAATCTTACTTTTATAAATCATGAATCAAATCAAGTTGTAATCATAAGTTCTGGAGACAAATTTTAAGAGAGATAAAAACCACATGTAGACAGGTTAAAAAATCAATGTGGAAATGAAGGATTAGACATACAATCTAAAAAAACTTGATGCGATCACATAGACAAAAAGCTTACGTATTCCGTTAACTATCAACTCCCCCTTTTGTTATAGATCAACTCAATACATTGTTTGGCTATTTGAGATTGCCCATATGATTCCTATTTTCCTTTCTACTCAATTAAAGGCTAAAGCACAAGCTAAATCTTAAGCGACCTTGTTTTCTCTTAATATCTTATCTCATGTTTAGTTTGGTCTTCCTCTTTTTTAGCATCACCCGTAATATGGACAATATTGCTCTTCCATGTTGGTGCAATGGTTGCCTATTGTGCGCATGCCCTTTTTTTTCTTTTTAAAAATCTGGAGAAATATTCTTATTTACTGTTTCATGAACTAATGCAAGCCATAAATAACTTAAGGAAATTTACATCTAAAGATATTGAAAAAAAAAAGGAAGCTCTTTGGTTTCAAGTTAGGGCCCACTTGGGACTTGCACAGTAGAGTTTTAGGATTTAGTTATGTTTTATATGTGTTTTAAGAGTTGGGGGTATATTTGACAAAATTATTTAAGAGTTAGGAGTTAGAATCGGATTTCCGTTTAACCAAAATTATTCACTTAATTATCTTTGTAATTATATAATAATTAATTTTTTATGTTTTTTTGTAATTAAAATATTAACACATAATTATATTGTCATTAATTATTTTTATTTTTTGTTTTCAGATATTTCCCGAGTAATAGTTTGCTTCTTGTGGAATGCAGGCGTGTGAAGATTGCGATTAACTTTTATTTTTGTTACCCACGGAAGAATTATGAGGGAAACTTTTGTTTTTTATTTACGTTATTTTGAATTGTGAACAACATTATGTATTTAAACATTGTATATGTATTATGCAATATTATGTAGTGGGATAATTTTGCTAATGTGTTGTAATGAATGCAAGAATATTTTTATTATGAATGAATTATTATTTTTATACTGAAATTTTTATATTATTATGTAATTATTAGTTTCTTTTTCAGTTAATTTTCATTTAATACATGTAATTTTCATATTTTTTTAATTTTTTTGTTTTTTTTTTTTTTTGAGACGGCACCACATTGCCGTCGCAAATGATATTGGCAGAGTTGAGACAAAAACCTTTTAAGACGGCACCACATTGCCATCACAAATAATCTTTTAGCGACGGCATGTTATGCTGTCTCAAATATTTTTTAGCGACGGCAGGTATCCCGTCGCAATAAAAATACTTTCGCGACGGTATTTTTGTCGTTGCAAATAACACTTTTAGCGACAGCAACACAATGCCATCTCAAAAAATCTCAGATTTTTTCATATTAATGGCGACAGCAGAATTTCGTCGCAAAAAAGCAACTTTGTCGTCGCAAAAAAAGGCGACGGCATTGTGCCGTCACTAAAACCTTTTAGCAATGCCCTTTGTTGCGACCCCCTACTTGTCGTCGCTAAAGTCATCTGCCGTCGCAAAAAACTTTTGAGACGGCATTTTGAGTATTTGCGACGGCATTTCGCCGTCGCAAAAAGTCAAATTTTTTGTATTGTTAATATTTTATGTAAAATACTAATAGATCCTAATAGTTGGACTTAGTTCTCATTAAATCTTATTAAAAGTTAGTCTTAGTAAAATCATCGCTAAAATAATTTTTTGTAACGATTTTTTGCACGTTGGTAAAAATTGATAATTAGTGACTTTTTCTATCACTTTTTTTATAAATTGTCGTTAAAACTTACAATTAGTGACTTTTTTTGTGACAAATTTTTTAAATTGTCACTGAAAACTGAAAATTAGTGACTTTTTTGTGACGATTTTTTTATACTGTCGCTAAAATTTATAATTAGTAACTTTTTTGTGACAGATTTTTCAAATTGTCGCTGAAAATTAACAATTAATGACTTCTGATAGTATTTGATGAAAACCGCCGTTAATTATCACAAGACCTATTAGATAATAAGTTCACCTATTAGAACCTACACTTAAATTTTAAAATAATATAACTTTTGATCTAGATATCAATTTTTAATAAAATTAATATTTTTAGAACTCTCTTATCAAAATCTATCAAATAAGATCCATATTGGTTATGAAATTCTTAAAAACTAAAAAATACCATCAAAATTAACGTAAATAGTAACATGTTACTCTGGTTTATAATAACATTTTACTAGATGAACCAACTAAAAATACACATACATAACATTTTTAAACTTATATAAAATAAAATAAAAGTGTTCATTGTCAAAAGAGTTTTGTGAGATAGATAGATATATATATATATATATATATATGCATGGGCAATATTGTTTAAGAAAAAAAAATTTACTATATCCTTGTTCAATTATATGCCTTATTTTTAGGAGATTTATAAAACAAAACAAATTAAGTTGTCATTTTCACTAAATAAAAGTTCAATAAAGAAGTTTTTGCTAAATTTTTCTATTTTTTAATCCATTTAAAAAGAACTTCCTATGTTATACTGTTATCAACAGGGCAATAAACATCTTTCCCATTTAACACTATGATATTATTGACCCATCTCTCTCTCTCTCTCTCTCTCTCATAGTCAGGCTTAGGTCCTTTGGTTGAAATTTTAATGGAAAGGAAAGGACAATTCTGTCATTTTGGCTCTACATTTATTCTATGAAAAATACTTGGGACTCCTTTTTTTGGGAACCCTACAACCCCTTTGGATCTCAACCATTAATGCATGTGTAGAACTCACTTATATATGTATGAAGTCCATATCATCAATAGTTGAGATCCAAAAAGAATTATGAGAAGGGTCATGCTAGGTTTCATGAAAACCATCATGAAAATCCATCTGCACCGTTGGATTATGAGATCATATCTGATCTAACGGTACAGACAGTTTTCATAGTAATTTTCCTTAAAAATTTTCCTTAAATCTATCATTTCCCTTATGAGAATCTCAAAAAAATAGGTCTCCATCATTATTGTTATTCTATTTCAATCTCGTTTGTTTGATGGGTACATTATATTCATATTTAAGTCACGACGTATATATACATCCAAGCTGGGACCTACCATTGATTGGTTATTATCCCAATAAACATCCAAGTTCATGATTTATTGTTGAAAATTGTTAACCATAATTTTATTTTGAGTCTCGTTTTAAAGGAATTCATTTACAAATCAATCATAATTAGTATATTCAAATAGAAAATTATTGCTTATTTCTTTTTCTTAATGATTAATTTCAACTCAATCTTTTACGCATTGAACACATTATCCAACAATCCACATCCACGTAATATGAAGCAGCTTTAACCCCCCAAAAAAAAAAATGAGATTTTATATTAATTCTCACATATTAGATTAATGATAGATAAATATAATTTTTGTATTAAAATTTATAATTTCAGAATTATCACTATCACATTATTCTGATTGAATTTTATATATGAAAATTTTGTTGGTAAATTATTTTTCTTTTCCTAAATGTTATGTACCCATCATTTAAAAAAATAAATAATTGAAACCATCCTACCACATAAGAAAAATCAATAAATATTCCAATTATTCGTATCCTTTTATGTAATGGAAGAGAGGACCATGTAAGGAGAGCAAAAAAATCAGTCACACACACATAAATATATACACACCTATTATACCAATTTCTTTTTATTCTTGTGTGTTTTTATAGTAGGCGTTTATGATTATGAACCATGCGTACCTTTGCGAGGTCTCTATATACTCTTCCCTCTTGAAGCAGACCATCATGGCTGACCCTTCTCTTTTCTCTTGTATTTTCTTGTAGAATTTTCTCGGAAAAAGGAAAAAGGCAAACAAAAGGGAAACCTAGGCTTTATCTTTCTTTCTTTTTGTTAATTTTCTTTTTGTTTCTCATGGGTAGCGGAGACAAGAGCCTGCTGAGCTTTCACCAACACCAACACCAACACCACCACCACCGCCACCGCCACCAAGGGAAGAAACAAGAAGAGGAGGTGGTGAGAGATGTGCCAAAAGGGTGTCTGGCAATCAAGGTGGGACAGGAAGAGGAGGAACAGCAGAGATTTGTGGTGCCTGTGATGTACTTCAATCACCCGCGGTTCATGCAGCTGTTGAAGGAAGCTGAGGAAGAGTACGGGTTCGATCAGAAAGGTACTATCACCATCCCTTGCCACGTGGAGGAGTTTCGATACGTTCAGGGTATGATTGATGAGGAACTACATCACCACCATCACCACCACCACCTATGCTGGTTGTTTTGAGGGTTTCACAGATTGATTAAATATAACACTCAAAACACTCTAGTTAATTAGCTGGTTGTTGAATTGAATCTGTACATTTTAAGAGATTTAGGTGTCTTTTTCTTTTCTTTTCTTTTTTATGTAGAGTAATATATTTTGGTGAGGTTGGTGATAATATTGATGACTGTTGTTGATGATGACCACGAAAATAAAGTTGCTTGCAGTTGGAGCTTTTATTCCAAACCATATTAATTGGATAAGTGAATGAAACTAATAAAAATCTTATATACAAATGAATTTCTTAATCAATTTAATAATCATCATTATATATGAAATAATGGATCCTGTTTGTATTTATTAATATGATCTTACGTAAAAAAAAATTAAGTAAAAAATCTATTTATGTATTATATTATTTGACACTTCTATAATAGAATTTACATTTTAAATAAATCTAAATTATACAATAAATATTAAAAAAAATAGCATTATCTTCTTTTCATTGGTTAAGGATGTAAGGATAGATGAAAATTTAATGCATGCCCCCAATCGTCTTTTTGGCCAAACTCACTTGTAGCAATCAGGAGCTTCTAACTGCCCTCACGCAACTTCTTTGATCCTCCATTAATTTTCACCAATGAAAGAAGTATCATGAAACACTACAACATATAAGACTTTGGCGACTAATTATTTTGGTCCCTAAAATCATTATTTTGGTCTCTAAATAGTTTTTGTGACAAAATTAAATTTGTCACTAACAAAGTCACTAAAAGTGCGTCTAGAAAAGTCTTTAGCGACCAATTTTTGAGAATGTCGCTAAAAATAACAATTAGCGACTAATTTTATATTGTCACAAAATGTTTGATTTTACAAGACTAAACATTTAGTCGCTAATACTTTGTCACAAAATATCCTGATTTGGTCGCGAAAAACAAAATAATGACATTTTTAACGACAACTAGATTTGGTCGCCAAAAGACAAATAACTTTCCCTACCACACATTTTTGTCGCTAAAAGTCAATTTAGAAAATATTTTGTAGCCATTTAATTTCATAGCTTAAAATGCCCAAAAATTAAATTTGTCATCCAGGTGAGAGAGAACTTGGAAGAGAAAATATTTTGTAACCATTTTAACAGTCTAGAGAGTACTGACCTAGGGTTTTCGATACCAGGTGAGAGAGAACTTGGAAGAGAAGTAAATCGACAACCGAGATTCTTCTTCAATGAATCGATGATGAAATCTTCCATTGATTGAAGATTGTGATGTAGAAAATGATGAAGAGAAAGAAAAAGAGATGATCGGATCAATATTGTAAATCATATATATGTGTATATGCGGAGAGAGAGAGAGAGAGAGAGAGAGAGAGAGAGAGAGAGAGAGAGAGAGAGAGAGAAACGCACCAAAATTTGAAGAAGGTTGAGCAAATCTGCCATGGATGCTTCCAATCTGTATTGGAGCTCTAGAGAGAGAGCAAACTCGTTGAAGAGAATGAGAGTTGCAACTTTTTGATTGCTAGCAAACCCCGTTAGGGCTGCAGTGAGGTCCCGATTTTTTAATGGTTAAAATGATTAAAATATTTGGTCCTAAAATTTTTAATTGATAATGACAAAAATATTTAGTCCCTAAAAAAGTTAATAATGTATTAGTAACCAAATTTATTAGTCTTAAAAAGTTATGTAAATATTAAGTGAGAATATTAATAGTCATTTTTACAATCATATAAGTAAATTATCATATATTTAAATTTGTCCCTAAAAGATTATTTTTAGCGACCAAATTCAATTAGTCCTTAAATATTAGTCCCTAAAAGACTAATTCTTTGTAGTGAAAAGTCTTCATGAAGATTCTCCACCATTGGATTAGTTTATAGTGTTTGTAGTGTTTTATTGTATATTATACAATCACTCTTGGATTAGTTTCATGAAACTTTTCATGATATTTATTTCATAATGCATAGCATTATACATGAATAAATTTCAAATTCTGGCGTTGTTTGAAAAGAAAGTTGGGCTAAAATAACTCATTAAAATAGTCAATAAGACAAAATGTCATATCTAATTCATAATTATTTTATTTTTTCTCTCATAATCAACAAATCAACTACAAAAGAAAAACTAATCAACTTTCCAAACACAATTTTTTTAACCAAACTAATATAGTCAAAAAGTCAAATAACTAACTAAAATAGCTAACTTTCCATATAAGGACCTCAGAAAAATAAATAAATAAATAAATTTGAACATCCCACTTAATATCAAAATATACCCTACGCTCGCTCCCATCCACCACCACCACTGCTAGCTCTGGCCACCCTTAGCCCCACCCCTCAGCCACTTACCACCTTCGATACAACCCTTTAGCTCTTCCCAACTTCGGCGCAACTCTTGAGTTAAATGTATCTACTGATATATTTATATTAAGGGATTAAATTGAATATTTTTTTATTGTATTAGAGGCTACATTAACACAATTTAAACATAAAAAATCAAAAGGATACAAATTACATAATATAGAGATTAAAAAGGCACTTAAACCTTATGAATATTCACCAAAAGTTCCAAATAAGATGTCAAAAATATTTTATTCATCATAATTGAAGCATAAAAATTGAACTAAAATTTTGAAAGAAAGAAGAAGGTCTGAAGCAAGTGGTGCCAAACTGATATTTGTTTGTTCGACTGTCAATATCTCAACCCAAACTTTCTAACCTTATTGCTATTGTTTTTTAGATAGCAACTTTCTGTCCTTATTTGAAAAATACAAAAACGTCCAATCCTTGTGAATAAAATCAATTACAAAAATTGAAAGACGTGTTTGGTTTGTATTTTAAGATAAATTTTTTAAAAAAAAAAATTTGGGAAGAGGGTTTATAAAAAATTTTGATTTGTTTGGTTATATATTTTGAAAATAGTTTTGGAGTTTAGGATGATTTAATATTTTGTTGTAGTTGAGTAGATATGTGTGAGAGAAAAAATGATTGAGAATGAGAAAAAAGAGAGAAAAAGTGATTAATTAATGTATAGAAGAGAAACTGATTTTGAAAAAAAAACAAATTCAAAAAATTTGAACCAAACAATATTTTAGACCCATCCAGTGAAGCCATTGATGCATCAAAAAATTTGAACTAAATAAAATTTTAGCAGCCCTGAGCTTCCTTGAAAAAGTCAAAAAATCTCAAAACGCATCCAATGAAGCCATTGACGCGTCTGATTAAATTTTATGTTTGAATGTACTCTTAATTATTAAATTATAATTAATTTTTAAAATTTACAAGTGACATGATTTTTGACACAATCTCAAGATTTATTTCTATATACAAAATGAATGGAAGTATATCACATATCATTACATGCATGCCTCATGTATAATTATACCGATATTTTTTTAGTAAGATTAAAATGATCGAAAGATGACATAATAAAACAAAAGTAAATAAGATGAAATACAAATTTCAGTATAAAGAAATGACATCATTTTATCAACAATATGACTAACTAATAACTTATAAAAAGAAAACTAAGTATTGTGTAAATTAAAACTTTAAAATAGTTCAATATAATTATACTGAATTTATTAAACTTAATACATTCTCTCTAAATTTCAAAGAAAGTTATTGTAATCTATCTTAATAAGAACAAGAAGTAGTAATTAGTCCAGCAGAAGCAAACAACCAAAGAAAAAACCAAAAAAAAAAATAAGGCAACGCAATAATAGGCGAAAACAGCAACAAAAACCAGAAGAAGCAAACAACCAAAGAAAACTTGTGTTCTTTTCTCTAAATAGTTTTTATTTTTGTCTTTTTTCTTTTGTTGGAACTTGTGGCAAGAATACACCATGACACAAATGTATGTACATAGCAAAGAAAATGGGACAAACATCATATCATTCTCTCTCTCTCACTATTCCTGAAAAACAAAACAATGCTCTCTCTCACTATTCCTGAAAACAAAACAAAACAAAACAGTGCGTTACCTAGCACCACTAAATTTATCACAACATATGCATTCCATAACCTGCCTACAACTATATCATCGTCACGGAGAAAGTGAATCAAAACAGACAGGATAAGAATGTTCGATCACCAAATGTCCCAAGAAGTTTAAACCCCGTTAAAAAAATGAGCCTAATACTGTTTATCAGGGTCTCCAACATAGAAAAATAATATGCTAAAACTTGACAAAATATGGAAGGTCTCCAACAAGGGCATGGTTGGAAGCTACATTCATATTTCCAAAATGATAGCAGTGTCGCTTGTCACTGCCACATTACATATCCTTCACACAACATTTACATTCCACCACCAACAGCTAACTTTACAGTCATGGAATTATAAACTATATGAATTAACACAACACAATCTGAGCAGATAGAAGTTAAAACCATTTTGATTTCTAAAATAAACAGAGGTTGAGCCAGACAAAACTAAAAATTTCATAAATTTCTTTGGAACCAAAAAACAAAATTAAAATTCCGAATTTTACGCTCAAACCCAAGTAACTTTGGAATATGCAGAGGGAATGAGCATGGAGAAAATCCAACATAAAATTGCCTCACCAAACTCCCAGCTGACTTAACTACTATTATATTCATTTGTACACATTTTTCTAACCCCCACCACTAAAGGGGAAAAAAAAAAAAAGGAAAAAAAAAAACTCCAAATCCTTTGAAAGCCATGAATTCTAATTGCTATCATTTGTCAAATGCTAAAAAAACCTATTGTTGTCTTGTATTTGAGCTCCGAAGCGTCAGGCCATGCAAAAATTTGGTATACCCAAGTAAACTAAGCTTCCCATCAGAGCTCCGAATCCAGTCTTTGATATGCGAATAAGCTGATGGCCCCACGTTCAATTCCTGCATCAATAGAAGAATCTATCGACCAAGACTCTTTTCAACATTAAAAGGAAAAATAATAATTAAGAAATTGTTCTTAAAGCTTCAGATTTAAATACCCGAGCCAATTCCTCCACTGAGATGACTCGGTTACCCTCCTGCTCAAAATGCTCAAATGCTGTTGATGCAATCTGCTCCCACCCTTCAACAGCCTCCAGTTGATATGTGCTAATTGCAGCTGCACAAAACTCTTCAAACTCCATCTTTCTATACGCAAGTGGTGCCATCTGAAACCAATATGAGCCATAAATTCAGGAACCATAATGCTCCCTCTCACTCTCTCTCTCTCTCTCTCTCTCTCTCATGTGTGCGCGTGTGTGTTAACAAACTGTGATGTTAATATATAACAAAAGGACATTAAAAGGCTGTATTGTCTAAATTCACTAGACATAAAACAGCAAGAAAGGAAGGTAGGCAGTAGAAGTTGCGAGAAAGCACCGCACAAGTTTGGAGTTAAATGCAGGTAATTTATTATGATTAAAGATAAATCCTCTTTAAATTCACTGTCATAGCAAGACATAAAGCAAATGCAGAGTGCAAACAGTTACATTATGGGTAACTGAGGCATGTAAATGAGCAAAAGGCGTTCTAATTCTAAAATAAATCAAACACATTGATCAATGGTTTCTACTGAAAAATAATAATCTCATATGCCTTACCGCATTAAGAATGTCAGGAACCCTTGACTCGTTCATTGCATCAGTTGCATTTCTCACAAGAGCCTGAAAATTTAGTTTAAGTTCTTCGTTAACCAAAATCTCAACCATAGACAAAAGGAAAATGGATAATACAAAGCATTTAATATCTTTCCTATAAAGCAAGGATTCCCTGAAATGATAAACCACATCTTAACTTCAAAGATAATAAGAAAGAGAAGTAAATAACCATTTTGAAGTTATCAAGAGAGATGTATCCATCTTTATTAGGTTCCAAGAGCAAAAATTGAGCTCTAAGAAAATCCAACTCATTCACTGTTAAAGCTTTCGAAAGAGCCTGCAAGCAAACAGCAATGATGAGAACTATAAATCAGATCAGAAACCTTAATCGATCACTTCAATTCACAAAATTAGATTTTCCAAATTCAAGTCTTTTTTCCAATTTTTTTTAAAAAAAAAAGTGGTTCAAACATTTGCTTGAACTGCCACTAGATGAAGGTGTTCAAAATGTATAAATCTACTAGTTGATTGACAAGAAGAACAGTGAAACAAATTACAAGGTTGATGATGTGAGTCACACAATCAATCCTCAAACGAAACTCAGTTTACAGATGTAAGTTCGTAAAGCTAACCAGCATTAAAAATTAAAATACGATTCCTTCCGAAATGAAACATCTGGTTTTCAATTGCTGACCACAAATTCTAGATTCTAGCCTATATTTCAGAAGCATACATTGAAATTTGCATAAACAAATGAAGGATAACAATTTAGTTTGCTAAACATCAAGGGGTGACAAAAGGTTATATTGATGTGATTAGGGACATGTATGAAGGGGTGGAGAGACAAATGAATTGAAGTGATCGCCTGCTAGAGAGACAAATGAATTTCCTATCACTATAGGATTACACCAAGAATCTACCTTAAGTCCTTATCTTTTTACTTTAGTCATGGATGAGTTGACGAGAAATATTCAGGATAACGTGCTATGGTGTATGCTTTTTGCAGACGATATAATGCTAGTGGATGAGACTAGAGAAGGAGTTAATACAAAATTGAAAATTTAGAGAAAAGCTCTTGAATCTAAAGGATTCCAGATAAGCAAAACTAAGACAGAGTACATGGAGTGTAAATTTAGTAACAGTAACAATAACAATGAAAGCAAAGAAGTGAAGATTGAAAACAAAGAACTGCCTTAAGAGTGAACATTTTCGTTATTTAGGGTCGATCATCACAATAGCAGGGGAGATTGATGCGGATGTGGCCCATAGGATTAAGGTGGGATGGTGTAAGTAGAGAAGTGAGTCTAGGGTACTGTGCAATAAACGAATACCCACTAGACTTAAAGACAAGTTCTATAGAATGGCTATTAGACCAGTTATGTTGTATGGGATGGAGTGTCGGGCAACCAAGAAATAACATGTAGATAAGATGAGTGTGGCTGAGATGAGAATGCTAACGTGGATGTGTGGCAAAACTAGACAAAACAGAATTAGGAATGAGTGTATTCAGGAATGGGTAGGATAGGAGTAGCCCCGATAGAAGTTGAGAGAGAATCAATTGAGATGGTTTGGTCATATTCAACGGAGACCAACAGAGGCAGTAGTGAAGAGATGCAATGTTGTAACGGTAGATGGAAATGTTAGGGGACGGGGTAGGCCTAGATTAACGTTGGTTAGCATTGTAAATAGAAATATGGATATACTTAATTTGACTAACGAAATGGCCTTTGATAGGGCCGCGTGGAGAAGGAGGATTCATGTAACTGACCCCATTTGATGGGACTTAAGGCTTAGTTTGGTCTTGGTTTTTTTGGTATGGATATGAAATCATTTCAACTTATTCTTAATGCAGAAATTCATCCCCTTGAATAAAGCATATTTGTATAATGAGGCCAACATAGACAGATGGAAAAAATCTTGTTAAGAAAACCAAGGACAACAATCAAAATGCAATAAAGTACATGCATAGCTAAAAGAATGAAAAGAGTTATTTGGCTTACCAATCAATGAGTTAAAAGCCATGTATATATAATATATTCATGATAAAATTTAGGAAACAATATATACAAGGCAAAATTCCTAAAATCAAAATAATTCATATTCTAATTCTTATTCTAATTTCCATATTCAAACATAATATTTTGATTCCTGTATTCAACACTCTCCCTCAAGCTAGCATGAAGATATTCAACAAACGTAGCTTGTCAATGGAAGACTGGAGCAAAGTTAGTCTCACAGGTTTTGTGAACATATCTGCCAACTACTGAGAAGAAGAGACAACGGATAGACGCACAATGGCAATCCGAACATTTTCTCACATGAAATGTATGTCAACCTCAATATACTAGGTACGCTCATGAAGTACAGAATCAAAGGATAACATAAAAGCAGATTTGTTATCACAAAATAACGAGGAAGGAACAGTCTCCTCAAAACCCAATTCTGCCAGGATAGAGCGAATCCAAAGAATCTCACATGTCCCATGTGCCATAGCCTAATACTCAGTCTCTGCAGAAGACCTAGAAACAACTGTCTGCTTCTTACTTTTCCATGAGATAAGATAATTAGCATAGAAAGTACAGAAGCTAGAAGTGGAACGCCAATCAGTCTTAGATCCTGCATAGTCGACATCGGTGAAACAAGAGAGCCCAGATTGGAGGCCAACGGTAAAGAACAATCCCAAGCCAGGAGAAGTCTTCAAATACCTCAAAATGTGATGAACCGCGTCAAGGCGCTCTTTACGAGGTGCATACATGAACTGACTTACAACACTAACTACAATTGTCAAGTCAGGGCTAGTGTTGGTCAAATAAATAAAGCACCCAACAAGACGCTAATACATGCTTAGATCATCCAGCAACTCACCAGACTCTGATGTGAGTTTGACATTAGGATGTGTTGAATGTAAAAACCTATAACTTACTCTACCTACCACTACCACCTACTACCACCTACAACCACCTACCTACTCCACTCCATTAGTGCTCCACAAGAAGCAAGTGCTCCATTTACCCTAGTGCTCCATTAAGTTGTTTAGTGCTCCATTAAGTTGTTTAGTGCTCCATTTTAGGTTAATTTAATTCCTCCATTTGTAACTCATTCTCCCTATAAAAGAGAGATCATTCTCTCCATTGTAAATACACAATACACACAAAAATGTATATTGATATCAATCAATAATATCAATACATTAATTTCCTACATGGTATCAGAGCTATAAGATTTAGGCCTATATTTATTTTTCACCGGCGGGCAGCCGGCGGGCACCTTTGCCTTCGCTGCCCGCTGGAATTTGCTAAACATAGCTTCGAGTTCTTCGTCATCAACGGCGGCAACATACTTGCTGAAAGTGAGACAGACAAGATTATCCTTGAGCAGTGACTGGAACACAGTATCCAGGGGCAGTTTCATGTGCTACAGATACACTGTTTTGATGCTGCTACGTTAGAGAGGGAGTATACTCTCCTTACAAATCCAATAGTTACTGGGTGTTCTGGATTTGGAGGTATAGGCTATGAACCTCTTGCAGTGGGACCCAGGTGGCTGGCTTACAGTGGAAGTCCAGTTGCAGTTTCAAATGCCGGCATGTTAGTCCACAACATCTCACCCCATCTGCAAGTTTTTTCTGGTTCTTCAAATGGGAGCCTGGTTGCACACTATGCAAAAGAGTTGAGCAAGCAACTTGCTGCTGGGATTTTGATCCTAGTGGGATGCTTTTGGTGACGGCTTCAGTTCATGGCCATAACATAAATGTATTCCGAATAATGCCTGGACCATTGGGAAGTTCCTCTGACCAGATTCTGGTGCATCTTATGTACATCTTTATAGGCTGCAACGTGGTTTTACAAATGCAGTTATACAGGACATCTGTCTCAGTGATGACAGCCACTGGATTATGATAAGTTCCTCAAGAGGGACAAGCCATCTGTTTGCTGTATCTCCTTCAGGGGGTTTAGTTAATTTCCAGTCGTTTGATGCTTGTTTTATCGATAAAAATTGTGGATCAGGTGTTATGACTAGGCCTGCTGTACATTGGCTACCAAATTCAAGTTCACAGATGTTTAATCAACAGAACCATTGCAGCTGGGCAGCTTGTCAAGAGCCACATGAAATACAAAAGATCAAGCAGGGATGTCTGCCATTGCAGCTGGGCAGCTTGTCAAGAGCCACATGAAATACAACAGATAAAGCAGGGATGTCTCCAAAGTTGTCTCTTAAGAGGAAAGATGTTGCTGGACTAGCTATGGTTTTCTCACAAAGGCCAAAAGTGTTAGATCGTGGGTACAGACATTACTGTGGCAGGTATGGTTCTGTTGCTTCTCTAAACCCATGTTTTGAGAAGTTTGGGATTCTTTTTTTGGCGAGCTGGTCAGCCTTTTGGATGTTGAATGTTTCTAGATGCGATTATGTTCGTAGTTGCAGTTACATAGTTCTATTTGCACACCAACTTTATTTTATTCATGCCAGGGATCAAACTCGATCACCATTTTACATAAAAAAAAAAAAAAAAAAAAAAAAAAAAAAAAAAACCAAACAATCTCCAACCACAACCTACTACCACCACAACAAAAACCGGCCTTATTTTTTCGCCTCTTCAGCTGTTCTCTTCTTTTTGCCTTTGTCTTGGACGTCCCTTGCCGGTGCTGCCTCCGTGTTTCCCATGCCACCGAGCACGTTCACTTCCCGTTGCTCCTCAACTGTCACATATGGCGGACCTCCAAATCTGAGCATCACGGTGGCTTTCCGCTTTAGTTCCTTGTTTTCTGCCTTCAGCATACATATCTCTGCTCGGGCATCTGTATACATGCGCTGGAGCAGAGCCAGTTGGGCTTTTACCTGCTGCACCACCTCATTTGTTCTACTCTGAAGCCGGTGCGACAGGTTGTTGACCGCCGTCATGGTCTCAACGCATGACCTTAATGTATAATAATTGGCCTCAATATCAGATTGAGCAGCCATTATCTGCTCAACTGCCACCATCGGATAGTTCAGCGGTGCAAAACCAGGGGGGCTTGGTCCAAGGGCACTTGGTTGCGGTTCCAGGGCAACTGCCCCGGTTATCTCTCTTGTGCACTCATTGAGGTCGGGAAAGAGAGTAAGACCCCGGGAAGAAGAGGCTATGTTCTGGGTAGCGGAACGGGAAGAAGAAGCCATTTTCTGGGCAGAAGTGTTACAGAGTATATCTCTCAGCAAAATGAAGAGGTTTTTCAGAGTTTTTTGCAGATGTTTTGTTCTGCATAAGCGGCTGCCTCGCCTTGGTTTAAATAGGCAAGGCAGACACGCGCCTCACGCGCCTCTCAGCGCAAGACGACAAAGCGGCGCGCCTTTTGATGGCTCGACTTTTGATGGATGTCGGGCACGCCTTTTGATGGCACACCTTTTGATGGCACGCCTTTTGATGGCACGCCTTTTGATAAGATTGGGCACGCCTTTTGAGGGTGCGACTTTTAAGGGTCCGACAAGACTCTGTAAACTGTCCCGACATTGATTCCGGTTAGCTTCTATATGGGTCCGACAAGACTCTGTAAACTGTCCCGACATTGATTCCGGTTAGCTCCTATATGGGTCCGACATGACCCAGTAAACTGTTTTCTACAACGGTCCGACATGACCCAGTAAACTGTTTTCTACATCGGTCCGACATGACCCAGTAAACTGTTTTCTACAACGGTCCGACATGACCCCATAAACTGTTTTCTACAACGGTCCGACATGATCCCATAAACTGTTTTCTACATCGGTCCGATATGACCCCATAAACTATCTTCTACAATGGTCCGACATGACCCCATAAACTGTCTTCTACAACGGTCTGACACGACCATACAGTGTCTCCTATCCTCTTTTATTTTATTTGTCATTTTATTTTCCTGTTTTGTTACTCTCTCCAAACTCAAGTTGGTTAGTTCCTAACCCCCTTGAGTTTGAGGGGGGCTGTTGAATGTAAAAACCTATAACTTACTCTACCTACCACTACCACCTACTACCACCTACCTACTCCACTCCATTAGTGCTCCACAAGAAGCAAGTGCTCCATTTACCCTAGTGCTCCATTAAGTTGTTTAGTGCTCCATTTTAGGTTAATTTAATTCCTCCATTTGTAACTCATTCTCCCTATAAAAGAGAGATCATTCTCTCCATTGTAAATACACAATACACACAAAAATGTATATTGATATCAATCAATAATATCAATACATTAATTTCCTACAGGATGAGTAGAAGCAGGTTTACACTAACATACCAATATCCCAAAACAAGTCAAGGGTGTACTTTCTTTGAGACAAGGAGATCCCCTCCCTTGAGCGAGCCACCTCAATTCCCAGAAAATATTTGAGACATCTCAGATCCATAATATCAAAAGTTTGGCCCAAGTTCTTCTTTACTTGACCAATGCCGACAAAGTCATCACTTGTGAGAATAATATCATCCACATAAACTAACAAGATTATATTGCAGAATTCCGACGAATGAAACAAGTGTGATCGGAGTGGCACTGAACAAAGCCTATAGATATAATAACAAAGCTGAAACGACCAAACCATACTCGTGGAGACTATTTCAGACCATACAAGGAATTGCGTAACCCGCACACTTTCCCCGAATACTTCCCCTCAGCCCGAAAACCGGGTGGAAGAGCCATGCAAATCGCCTCAAGAAGATTCCCATGGAGAAATGCATTCTTGACATCAAGCTGGTGAAGAGGCCAAAAATGAGATACTACAAGGGTGATAAACGTACAGAGGTAAGTTTTGCGACAGGGGCAAAAGTGGCACCAAAATCCTTGCCAGAAATCTGTGTGAAACCTTTGGCCACCAAATGGGCTTTGCAATGGTCAACTGAGCCATCAGCGAAGTACTTTATAGTAAACAACCATTTGCAACCAACCGTGCTTTCCCCGAAAGGTAAAGGTATAAGATCCCAAGTGTGATTCTGTTCTAAGGCTTCCATCTCAGTCTGCATAACCGCTACCCATTTGGGATTCTAAAAGGCCTCAGATACAGAACGGGAAATGGACTCTGACTCAAACTTGTCAAGAAAAGAATGGTAAGAAGGGGCAACCCTATCATAGGAAAGATATTGGAAAATAGGATGATTAGTACTACTCAAATAACTTAAACAATTTGGAGGATGTCGATCCCGATGTGGGTTATGGAGTTACCTGACCCAAAGATCGGAGAGGAGGCAGGAGAGGCTGAGGGCATGGGTGACGGGAGTATACTTGTAATGGGGGAGAAGGCGAAGGTTGAGAAGAAGGAATGGGGACAACCTCATTCTTAACCTCATCCCAAATGGTTACCGAACGAACAGTGGAAGTAACAGGAGGAAAAGCTTGCAAAGAATGGTTAGTACCAAAGAAAGGAAGATCCACACAAAACGTAACATCCAAAGTGTGGTGAAAGTGACGAGACACAGGGTCATAACACCTATACCCTTTGAACATGGAAGAATACCCTAAGAAAATACAACGAATAGATTTGTCATCTAACTTTGTGTGAGTGGGACTCTAATTTTGATCAAAACAGCTACACCCAAAGACACAAGGTAAGAGTGGAAACAAAGTGGTAGTGGCCATAAGGATATGAAATGGAGTGAGACCATGCAACACACGACTAGGGGTTCCATTAATGAGGTAAACAACAATAAGGACAGCCATATACCAATAAGACTTGGAACAGTTTTTACATCCAACAACACCATTTTGTTCAGAGGTCCAAGAACAAGTAAGTTGTTGAAGAATACCGGTTTGATTAAGATGAGAATGAAATGCATTATAAATTTATTCCCCACCATTATCAGAACGGATAGTCCTAACAACTGTATGAAACTGAGTTTTAACCATCTGTAAAAATTGGACAAAAATGAAAAAGACGTCAGACTTACGACGAAGTAGATAAACCCAAGTGCACTTAATGTGATCATCAATAAAAGTCACATAATATCTATGACCAGAAAAAGCGATGATAGGGGAATGGCCCCAGACATCAGAATATATAAGATCAAAAACACTAGGAGCATGAGTCATATGAGGGATATAGCTAGTACAAGTATGCTTAGACAACTCACAAACCACACAATGAAACTTAGAATTTTTGCAAATTTTATTAAATTAAGGAAAAAGTTGACATAAATACTGAAAATTAACATGACCTATACGAGCGTGCCATAATTCTAAAGTCTAAATATCAAAAATACAAGACATGAAAGCAGTCAAAACAGAGGCCTAAAAACTAGCTACGGAAGAAGAGGAAGACTCGTCTGGTAGATCCCCAAAGTAGTACAGTCCATCACGCTCATAGCCCTTACCAAAAATCCTCTTCGAACTCAGGTCCTGTAAAAGGCAAGAAGAGGGTAAGAAGATGACAGTACAATTAAATTGTTTAGCAAGACGACTAACGGATAAGAGATAATATGCAAAATTCGAAACATGTAAAACAGATGATAAAATAATGGTAGGAGGATAAAGACACTACACCCTTGTGACAAACAGAGGATAACGAACCATCAGCGAGACATACAAATTGGGCAATAGTAGTAGGGACTGGCGAAGAAAGAAAAGAAAACTCACCCGTCATATGATCATTAGCCCTAGAATCCAAAACCCATGAGGGACTAGCAGAACGAACATAAAAAGTAGTAGAAGTACCTGTTGCAAGGGTGGCAGAAGGGGTAGATGATGGGCCATGAGAACTGGCAATAAGAGATCCAAGCTGAGCCTGAAGCTAACCAATCTGAGTCTGTAACTCCTGTAAATTGGGGAGATAAGAAGACCCAGGAGCAAGAGTAGCAGAATCAACTAGAGTCGCAATGCGAGAGGTGCCAGCACCACGAGGGCGAGAGGAACGTTGCCTCAACTCATGATGAAGCTTGAAGCAACAAGCCTTAACATGACCAGAAACGCCACAATAATGACAAGTAACTAGACCAGTAGAACCCCGAGAACTAGACTTTGCAGCAAGAGCCATCTGATCAGATGAAACTAGAGACGAAGGAGAAGGATTCGGATGAAATAGACACCTACAACGCTTATCACTATCAATGGTGGCAAAGGCCTCATCGAGAGAAGGGACGGGTGATGTGTTTAAAATCTGAATTCAAAGGGATTCAAACTCAGAGTTTAAACCCATCAGAAACTAGTAAGTATGTTGGCGAGCAAGGCGTTTAGACACAAGAGAGGCATCATCTGCTGGTAACTCAGTCAAGGGCTCATATTGAGCCAATTCTTCCCAACGGGCCTGAAGGTATCCAAAGAATTCTGACATAGAAAGACCCAAGGCAGACTGAGAAGCACAAGCAATATCCTGATAGAGCTCAAAGATGCGAGCATCGTTATGAGCATGAGCATATATATGTGACAAGGCATGCCATAGAACGAGAACTGCGTTGCAATAAAAAAACATGTGATAAATATGATCTTCCATAGAGTTGAACATCCATCCCAAAATAGTACAGTTATCAATGTCCCATTGTGCACGCGTAGGATCTGTTGCAGCAAGCTAGGTACTGGAAGATAAAAGCCAATGGGCTTTTCCCTTGCCCCCTAAATAGAGTTTAAGGGAGCGGCTCCAAGCAGCAAAATTTTTCCTATTCAACACCACACTCGTAATACGATGAATAGGAGTGTGATGAGAAAGAGAAAAATCAAAACTGATTGGGACAGGCTTGGTGGGTATATCAGCAAAGGATGGATTAGTCATAATGGGAGAAGAGGGGCTAAAAAACTCACAAAGATAGCAACATAGTCCAAGAAAAAATAAGAAGTCGGAAAAAAACTCAACAACTTATCCAAATAAATTTTACCGAATAAACCAAGTAGCCCAAAAGAATAAAAGGACAGACAAAAGGATTAAATATATCAGTCCAATCACCCCAAGAGGGGAAAAAAACAACCACATACCACCTAAAGAGGTAGCCGAAGCATGTAAGACCAAAACCAGGTCTGGTCGACAGCAACCAGAGCCTCAACAGGGATAAAGAAGGCCCGCCAAGGTGAAGACAAGGAAGGAGAAGGGCTGCAGAGGCTGGGTTGAGGCTGGGCTGAGGCTATCGGAGGGAGAAAATGAGTTAGAAAAGGCTATCGGAGGCTAGAGAGAAGAGAGAAGAGAGAAGAAAGAAGGCAGTCAGTGGTGATGGGAGGTTGAGAGAGAGAAGGCTAGGGAGGCTCTGATACTAAATTAAAAAGCCCAACCTACATTTCTTCTTAAACCCAAGTATTAAAGAGAGGAAAACTAGAGCCTTATAACTAACACAGATGGGGCAACTCCAAGCAATGTGAGACACATTCCAACACACCCCTTTGGACCACAACATACAGTAGCCGAACAAACGGCACACCAATTACAAGCCTAACCAAGCTCTGATACCAAAAAGAATAGAAAGAATTATTTGGCTTACCAATCAATGAGGTAGAGGCCATGTATATATAATATATTCATGATACAATTTAGCAAACAATATACACAAGACAAAAATTCCTATAATCAAAATAATTCCTATTCTAATTTTCATATTCAAACATAATATTTTGATTCCTATATTCAACATAACTTCCTTAAGAAGATTATAGAAAAAATCAATCCAAATACCGAGTTAAATGAGATCATAATTCATGGACAACCAAAGATGCCAAAAGTGAAACAGAGAGTTGTTATTTATGTAATAATGAGTACTAAGCTATTAAGAATATCCATTCCAGATGAACAGCAGACGTGATCATGATCAACAATTGGGATACTGGTTCTCCCATTAAAGAAACGCAAGACCCTCATTGAGTTAGAAACACAATTAATCAAAACATTTTGCATGTTGACATACCAAATGAAGAACATGGTGATAAGAAACTGAGCAGATCTGATTCAAATCTTATTTAGTAAATTTTTGGATTCAATTTGAATCTTGTTCATGACTATTTAAAGTAAAAATGTTGAATTTTAGGGCTAGTTTGCTGATAACTAAATTTGCCGGATATATGCCATGATACTAGACCATTTGCCTTGTAGGCCGTCATATCCTGGGCTTTTATTAGGTAAAGAATGTTCCAATGCTCCTACAAATTTATTTCTACATGATTAATTTGAAAAATAGTAAGCCTGTCTGTATTATATATTGATAAGAGTAGACCTGTATGCATTTTATATCAAACTATTAATTGCTCCCAATTCAGAAGTACCTTAAATTCTAATAGTTCAATATATACAAGTCTACCCCCTTTCATATTGCATTTTAGAGCAGGTGATGTGTCACATTCCCATTCCTGTTCCTAGTGCTGGAACAATTTGTGTTGGTGGGAGAGACTTAGCAAACACAAAGCCCAATGTTACAAATGCTTTAAAGACAAAATTCATTGTGACAAACATAATATGCAACATAATACAAACAGTACGCCGAAAGCAATCAAGAATAACCATGGCCAAAGGGGAATAATCTAATAATACCCAACACCTTGTTTCTAGTAAAATTAATCACAAAATAATAATAATAATGCAGCTATACAAGGTGACAAGATAGTACCTTTAGGGCTGCACGTTTGAAAGGTGAAGCATGAAGGTATGACTTGACTAACTTATACATCAATATATCTAAAGGAACAGGATGATTTTCGCTCCGCAACCATGGATGAGCTGCATTGACAATACAGGGCATTAGTCTATAAATTAAATAAACAAGAAATATGCATTACATCATTAATACCTAACAGAAAGTGAGGTCACCATTATGCATCGACCATTTAAGGGAAAGGACTGCTCCAAAAGCATTTTTATTTGCTTCATTAGTGTATGGAAAATCAAATTATTTCAAGTTTCAACAAAACAATAACTAGAATTCGCAACTTACTCAGAGCTTGAGCAGCAGTCATCCTTTTCCTGTAATCCTTGTTTAAAAGCCTTTTCACAAAATCTTTCGCTTCTGCTGACATATAAGGCCAAGGTAAATCATCAAAGTTAGGGTCAGCTCTTAGTACTGAACGAAAAATCCCTGATTCGGTTCTCGCCCAGAATGGTCTGCTTCCACATAACAAGATGTAAGTAATAACACCAATACTCCAAATATCTGCTTCAAGACTATAAGATCTGTGGAGGACTTCTGGTGCCACATAATATGCACTTCCAACAATATCATTTAGTCTTTCATCTGCATAAACAGTCATAAAAAAAGAAACATCTTATGAATTCAATGCTAAACTCTGCTGATATTAACTATTCTTTATAGCATCATATATCACAACTTTTGTTTTTCAGTGTTCGGTCCAATGAAAATATAACCATTGCATATCTATAACAAATATCTACCCACTGACACAAGTCCATGGGAACACTTCTAGCAAATAACATGGAAGTTTGCATAAAAAAAAAGAAGGTAAGTTGATCTAAAACCCCATGTGGCATGAACCCATTTTAATGGATTAATTACCTTCTAGACTCCAAAACCCCAGATGCAGCCTCAAAACTCCCATCCTTAGTGCTGTTTAACAAACCAAGCTGTTTGTCAAAGGATCGAACTCAGCTTGAAAGAGGCTTGCTTGGGCCTTTTCACTCGATCAAATGAGCCAAGCTTGACCTAAATTCTACTGATTTTATAATTGAGATAAACTGTTACTATCCCAATCCCAGTCCAATTAGGCACACATACAAAACATGCATTTTATTGAGAATTAGGCTTAGGAATAGTTCATAAACAAGCCAGATAGGCTTAGGAATAGTTCATAAACAAGCCAGATAATTGTAAAAGACACCCGTTTAATTGAATTGCTAGCTCATTTAATCACATAAACTGGCTAAACAAGGCAACCGTGACACGAGAAATATCAAACTCAACTTGATTAGGAACTTGATTAGGCCAGTGAATGTTAGGCAGAATAACTTTATTGTAAAGCAGTACTAGATGGAAATAAAACACCCACACTATATAAATCCCCCCTTTTCCCCTAAATCCATTTAATTTCAAATACATACCTAAACAACATCTTATATTAGTATTATTATATTATACAATATGCAATATATAAAAATCATTACGACGTGTCCAAGTACCCATACTTGTACCCAATTTTTGTATATATGTTCTAAGACTTAGGGTTTAAGGAGGTGAAACAATTGGACAAGCACCTACACCCGAAACTCATACCCTAGTCTATGTAACCCATATGTAATGAGGTTAAAATTACATTAGTGTAGGATTGATAACTGAGAATTCATACGGATATCTATTAAGATAATGAACAAACTTAGGATGAACTGTGTCTATTACCTGGTCTGATGAAATCAGAAAGGCCAAAATCAATAAGCTTCATATTAGCATCTTCGTTTCTAGAGGAGAAAAGGAAATTCTGTAATGCAAGCAATTAGAAAGGCATTAATTACATAAAAATATATCGACAATGGGGAATGTTTACTAAAAATGCAACAGAAAATAAGTTTTTTTACTTGGAAAGCTAAAAATAAATAAATAAATAAAATTATGTGTCCCAATAATGCAAAATACAAAGACGTCAAGTTCAAGAAGCAATAACCTCAGGCTTTAAGTCACGATGCACAACACCTTGAAGATGACAAAATGCAACAACACTTAAAATTTGCACAATAATGAGTTTTGCATCCTCTTCTGTGTATCTACCACCTCTGTAGCCAAGGAAAAGTATATAATAAATTCAAATCAGACCTACCAGGAATAAAATAATTATCAAAAGAATGTTCCTTATTACCTTGACAATATTCTGTCGAGTAGTTCTCCACCTTCACACAATCTGATAACCAAACAAAAGCTTTGTCAGATCCCCAAAAAAAAAAAAAATCCAAGAATGAAGTCAAAAGAATTGATGTGGAACTCTAAATAAAAACTTTTGAGCACTAACTCATAGACAAACATCAACATAACTAATTGTAGCAAGTAATTCCAATATTTTCAGGAAGAGTGAAACAGACATCTATCAATAATAAATCATTGATTATTAATGGAATACATGGAAGAAGAGAATGAAGAAAAGGAATATCCTAAAAGGTTTGAGGTCTTATGGGACTGCTTAATTTCGTTTAGTTACTCATGCTTATTCAAAAGCATTTTTTTTTTTTTGGTTTTTTTTTTTTGACACAGAAAAAAAGAAAGATTTGATAAATTGTCAATACGTATACATTACAAACTCTTTGTTTTGTACAAGGGTTAAACCTTTTTAGTACCTTTTCAGTAATAATATTTTTTATTTTTTTTTTTAAATGTACACAACATAAACATAGAACAAAAGAAAATGAATTAGTTCAAGAAATAAGTTCCATAAGATCATGAATAGAGGCAAGAAAGGACATACTCCATGACTATGTACACGTTGTTGGCATCCTCACAAGCATCATAGAATCTGACTAGATGTATATGCCCCGATAGAGCCTTCAATATTTTTACTTCTCTACGAACGTCTTCAATGGATATAGCTGTAGTCATCTGCCAGACAAAGCTTGATCAGATACATATATACTGCTCATTAACACATAACAAGGTAAAGCAAATGTCAAGGTTAGTGGACCCCCCCTCAAACTTGAATTTGAAAATTTCAAAGAATTTCTGTTTATTTCCAGTAAGTTGTAACAAAGAATTAATCTAACTGAATAATTATTATATAGTTCTTGACAGGAGCAGAATGGAGAACAAGAATTCATATAGCTGACCCCAACTGATTGAGACAAGGCTTAGTGGTAACGAATTCCTTTCCTCCTTTTAGCTTAAAAATCAATTCATCTCTAGGAAAGAAGACATAAGTTCAATCATATAACCATTGATGATATTACTGAAAACATAGGAGGCAAATTGACATTCTATCAGTGCTTCATCCAAAAGACGTGGGAGCTTGGCAACTTAACCATTACGACTAAAATGATGCCAAATTCTGTATGAAAGCAAAAAGTCTTGATGGATTTTCAATATGTAAACTTAAGTGTGAAACTAATGCTTTCTTCATTATTATCATGTTTGTGCTTGTCAGCAAAAAAAAAACTTCCATTTAAGGTAGGTACTCTCATCCATATTTTCACTTTGATTACACTTGACAAAACATTGAGAATGTTTGCTTAATTATTGATTGGATGATAAAAATGTAATACAGAGTGTATGGCATGTTACATGTGACATAAACCTACCAAATAAGTCGATCAACTATTACGCCCAAGATGAATATTTGGAGGAACAACTATTAATATTGATTCTCCTGATAAAGCACACATGGTTTTTACTTTATTGAATATTTGGCTATGCTGCCAGTATCCCCAACTAATTTGTGTCAAGATTAATCTCTATAAATGCATGGGAACGCCTTTAAGCCATATCCATCAAATAGGCCTGAAAACTGAGATGTCTAGCTACTGAGTTTGAACCTTAAAAGTAAAAAATAAAAATAAATAACGAGTTTGATTTATTATGTTGCATAAGCAATGAGTGTAACTCCACCTACATTGTCCTAAATGAAATATATATTACCTAGTGATCTAAACCCCAATAAAGGAGGATTTTGGTAGGTAGATGGCCAGATTAAGACTTAAATCCTAAAATACTCTAGTTGGGGCATTTAGCTAAATGAAAATATTGAAATGGACAAGTGGTGATACAAGAATAGATAAAACATGAATGGAATACATTCCTGTGAAGTTAAAGGCATGGATTTAACAATGATATCGGGATATGTGTAGAATCGGAGATATGGTCATATATTGACCAATAATGGACAATAGCAGCCGATGTATTTATGAATAACTGTATCGGAAGTCCAAACTTTTATACGTAACGTCCAATACGATACGTAACGGCCTATATTTAAAATATTGGTTAAAAGTGGCACTATTGAAAACAAAAGGAGAGAAAGTTGCTTGAGATGATTTAGCCAAGTACACGATAGAGCAATTAAATGTGTCGGCAAGGAAGAGTGATCATATTAGGTGGAAGGTACCAAATGGGTACAGGGAATGCCAAGAAAGTAATGGATTGAAGAAGTAAGAAAAGACACAATTGACTTCAACTTTACGAAAGATATGGTTTAAAAATAGCCAAACGGAGAAAATGGATTCATGTAACTAACGTCTAATTCCAAGTAACTGAAATTAAGTCTCATTGAGTAGACTTGAGTTTACTTGAGTCTCAAGTGTCAAATACGGGTGCATCTCAACCCTTCTCATTGTCTCCATTATGTTGCAAACAGGCAAGTCAGAAACCAACTATAACAACAATGTATACAGTAAATTATGTTATGTCTGGATCGATTCCATTGTATGCTTATCTGGCAAGCAAACCCCTCCAACAATCTCTCCCCCCTACCCCCCGCAAACAGATACACGTGTTGTTACCAGGTTTCAAAAAACATAAATAAAAGGAACAATTTTAAACAAGTGAAATAATGACTGACTTTATTTCCCATGACGAACTTTAAATACATAAACGACAAACTAAGTTAGCTTTATTATGTCCAACATGCAATTAAATGACAAATGACACACATACTTTAAATACTTGTTGCTTTAACTACTTCGAAATTCCGACGTAATGACAATGTCATAATTACATTGCATTCTGAAGTTATGAGCCTTTTCATGTCAGATAACTAATATTCTTAACCGACACTTTTCACCATGCAAGTTTTCCTACAAAAGGCTAAATCTTGATGTAGACTTATAATTAGTTATACCTTATCACGTATCCTATCCTCCTTCCAGAAACCAAGTAAGCTACAAGACACAATTTTCTTTGTGGGAAACAAGTAGTTTAAATGACATTTCAGTGACTCTTTTAAAAAGGGGTATATTGCTTTAACATAGGAAGCACTGAAGGCTCTAAAAGAGCATAAGAACTCATAAAATTTATGGTAAAAAAATATTTGGCAGGAAAAAACCTTTGATTCAATTGATTGAATCAAAGGAGATCAGAGTTGTTAAGGGTGGAACAGCACATTTTACGAATAAAATTAACAAAGAAGAAAATCCTACAAATATGAAATTTATGCATGGTTTGCATCTATATGTGTGCATATGTTTATAACAATGAGTTGTCAACCATTTATCACTGATTTTAAGTTCTCTAATTGTTGCATAGCTGAGATAGATAAAAATTTATTCTCAGTGGATTAGCTTAGGTTCTCTTTTCTTTTTTTTCTTTCAAAATTTCCTCGTAGATTTGTTGAATCAATTGGTCATTGGCTGCTCACCAGTCTAATTTTTTATATCAAAATTGTTATACAAAAATGCTAATAAAAAAAATAAAATAATAAAATAATAATTTAAAAAAAAAACAACAACAATTAGAAATGAAGACATTATCTAATGACAAGTTCTGTTACATATACATATTATAAACAGAAATGAATGCGGATTTTGGAGTTTGATGTATTAAAATTTAGAAGGCTATCAGGTACCATCATAGCATATATTGATTTTGGAGTTGTAAAAGGCACATCCCTGCCACATTAAAAAAATAATATAAAATAAAAAAATCTACACTTTGAAAGGAAGATTCAAGACAAGCCAAATTTCCCGAACAAAAACAAAGATAACTGCAAAATTAGCTCGAAAACCTAACAATGCAACTCCAAATTTACTGTAATTTGAAGAAATTAAACCAAAAACAAGCTAAACGGGCAATTGCTGTAGAAGTGAAGTGGACACATATATGATATATCAATTTACTTAAAAAGTGATTAAAATCAGGATATAATTGAGAAGATGGAACCTTTGCTTTAGCGATGATTTTGACAGCAAGAGGTAGGTCTCTGAGGTCTCCCTTTTTGCCCCTTGCTTGGCATGTATGACCAAAATGCCCTCGTCCCACCTCCTTCCCCAATTCATACTTAGCACCGAAATTCTTATTGTAACCGAAGTTCTTATCCAGTGACTGATCAGGCTCCGCCGCCGCAACATCTTCAGGGATCGGGCCTTCTCTGGGCCTCGCATACCCAAATCTCCTCGCCAGAGAGGCCTTGATGTGCTGCGCCGGCGACGGAGGCGGGAACGGCCTCTTGAAGAACTTCCTAGGAGTCGACCTCGCCGGCGACGGCGACACTCCCAGCGGGAGTGGGCTGGCGCCGCCGTGAGGATACGGACTCGGCCACGGACTGGTCGCCGAGGATCGAGCTGGCGTGTTCTTCACGGCGCCGTTGTTTGCCGAAGACCTACCGGGAGTCTGGGACGGGCGATCGGCGGTGATGGTGGTGGAAGCGTCGTTGTCGCTAGTAGTAGGAATGGTCTTACCATAGCACTGCCCCATCGAAGCTGAAGGTTCTTTCTTTTTTCACACTCCAATGGCGGACCAAATCAAAAGCTCAATCAAAGTCTCAGCATCTAACGGTCGAAATCACACTGCATACGGATCTGTAGATTAGCGCCGGAGAGAGAGAGAGAGAGAGAGAAATCTACGGCGAGAAAACGATAAGAAAAGAGAATGAGAAGAGTTCAGTCAGAGAGAGATACACTGATACATATATATAGATATAGATGTAGTTGTAGACCCACACGCTCTGCGGCTCTGCTAAAGAAACCGAAGCGTGACAAGAGAGAGAGGGAGAGAGAGAGAGAGAGAGAGAGGCATACCTACATACATACATGGAAATGAGGGAAGATCCGGGAGGGAGATGTTGAAATTTGGCAGAATCAAACATGGGAAATCAGAATCCCAATGCAAAGCAAAGCGAGAGAGTGAGAGAAATCGCGATTTAAAACCCATCCATCATCTATTTAATTTATTTGCATATATAATCAGGAGGGTCCTCTGTTTTCCATTTCCGGAACAAAGCTATAAATAAATAAATAAAGCCGTAATTATATTATATATATATATATATATATATATATTTTTGCTGTCTCACTCTTACAACTTCTTTTTGTTTTTGTCTTTTGTCTACTTTTTTCCTCCATAAGTTGTTACTATTTTAATTTTAGAAAAGGGAAAGAAAGACAAATTCCAATCTGTTGCTATTTATTTTAGAGATAGGCTTATCCCTGTCTGGTTTGCATTCAAGTGTCTTTATTTGAGTGCGAGATAGTTCAATTGCGATAAATAAATTTAAATTTTTGATTAAAAACATTATTTTGTGCTTCGGAGTCTAGTTATTTGGGATGATGATTTTAAAAATTACATTTTTTTTATTTTTTACGAAAAAAAAGTTTAAAAAAATAAAAAATTGATATGATCTAAATAAATATATTTATTTAAAGAATACCAAAAAACTCTAAATATAAAAATTTATTTTCTTTATTTTACTAATCTTTACATTTTATAAAAATAGAGAACTTTTTTGATGTTTTAAATGTGTATTGCCATAATCTCATATGATTTTATTGGCTCACAATTCTAAAATTTATTACTTTCAATAAAATTCAAAATAATAAACCATAGTTAAAAAAATAAAGGTAAAGTCAATTTTACATGACAGCTTACTATTGTTGGGAATGTAATAAAGATAGAATTATATGGAGTATATATTTGCTCTCTCACTGTCACAACTTCTTTTCATTTTTGTTTTTTTTATTTTTTATTTTTTTTTTTTGGTCACTTTTCTTTATAAGTTGTGTTACTATTTCAATTTTACAAAGTCCGGTGTGAAAAAAAGAAAAAATAGATAAAAAAGAAAGAAAAACAAATTCTAATTCGTTGTCTTTAAACTCCCATCATCCAAAATTATATTTTATCTATTTTTCTTAACACCACCATATTTCCAACTTTACCACTCATTTTCTTACCCCCCACTCCTTTCTATCTCTCTTTCTTCGACAGCTCTCTTCCTTGCTCCAATCACCCTCTTCTCCATTTCTACCTTTTCTTCTTCTTCTTCTTCACCCGCAAAACCCTAAACCATCTCTTACCTTCTCTCTCTCTCTCTCTCTCCTTCTAGGGTTCCATCTCTTTATCTCTCTCTCGCTCGATCTCCCTCCATCATCATCTTCATTTTCAAGCCCCACAACTCCTCATTTCGATTTACACGAAGCCCCAATTGGATCATAGGGTCACGAGCTCAAATCATAACCCATAAATCGATATCAGAAGCTCTGTTGCGATCTCAAACAGTGACAAATCCCATCACCGGCAATGCCTTAGCCATGACGACGCCCGATTGTAACCACCGAACTCTTTCTCTCTTCATCTTCTTCTTCATGACTCTCTCTCTCACATATACTCTCTCTTGATGATGTTGAGTTGAAAGACGACGCAAGATCTAGGGTTAGGGTTTCAACAATAATGGTAGCAGCGGTGGGTGGTAGACGGTGATGGTAGTAATGCGGTGATGAGAAGAGAAGAGAGTATTGTCGGAGGTGATAGAAGTAAGGTAAGGGTTTGGAAAATTAGAGTTAGAGAGTTAGGGATAAGGGTAAAAATAAATTAGGGTTAGGGTTAGCAGCCCTCAAACTTATCTCTATCTAGTTTGTATTGAAATGTCTTAGTTTTGAGCATGAGATACTTCAAGTGCAGTAGATAAACCTAAATTTTTAATTAAAAATATTATTACGACGCTATTTAGTCCTCCAGACTAGACCTTGTGAGTTTAGTTTAAACTAAAGAATTTAATTTTCTTACTCGTTAAATCAACCCACCTTATTCAACAACCTTTATATTTTATAAATATTGAGAATTTTTTTTGATGTTTAAATGCGTATTGCTATAATCTCATATGCATTTTGTTGACTCGCAATTCTAAAGTTTGTTACTTTAAATAAAACTCAAAATAATAAATCATAGTAGAAGAAACAAAGATAAAGTCTGTTTTAAATGATAGGTTACCATTGTTAGGAATGTAATAAAGATAGAATTATATCTCAATATATATATATATATAATTTTGTTTTGTCTTATCACTGATAATTATTTTATTTTATTTATTTTTCTCTCCAAATATCATTAAAGAATCACATCATGTTAATGTGAATGTATAAAATAGGACATAATAAATTTAAAATAAAAGGTATAACAAATCATCTAACTCTCTTTATTCATAAGATTGCTTGTTTGCCACGTAGGCTTTTTTTTGCTCGTCTCCTTCAATGATACACACTTGATAATAGTTCCCCTGTAAATTTAATTTTGAAAAAATATTTTGTACTTTTTTATTAGAGTTAAGACGTCTACAATCAAAGTGGATACTTATTCTTAATGGTTACGTTATCTTGTTGATTCCTGTATCTTGTGATCACAAAATTAATCACAAAATATAAAAATATAGCAAGATTATGTTTTGTTTTGTGATTTTATTTTTTTTGTATCTAGGTTTATTTGTATTTTTTTTTTTTTTTTTGGTCTAATGGTACAGTGTCTACCATGAGTAAGTGGATCAGGATAATCACAATCAACCTAATTGGAAGGTTCGAAATCCCCACTCTCACACTTACGTACTCTCATCATCAGCGATCATCAAATGAGATATAAAAAATATACATAGCGGTCCCAATGTATCTCCTGATTTTGTCTAATTCACTTCTACTTAGAGTAGATAATCACATATAACTCCTTTGAAATAAAATATAAGTTGTGTTCGGATCATAAATTACCTAAATTCTCTTTCCAAACATAGTCATAATAAGTCTCTTATTTTGTATGATCCAATTATCAAACAAGAAATACAAATTAGCTGAGCCTGTGTTTGGGTTGAAGGTTTTTTTGAGAAAGAAAAAAAAATTTAAAAATGGTTACTTTCATTACTTGTTTATTCTTTTCTTCTCGTCTAGATGAAAGCATAATATATTCTTTTTTTTCTTTTTTTTAGCCCAATTTATCAAACGGTGGTAGTATTTCATATTGATGATTTCATATACATCTACGAAGGGCAATTAAGGAGATGATTTTTAGACTAAAATCTAATCAAAAGCGTTTATTTATTTGACTACATTTCTCTACACCTAATTGATAGGGTAGATGTGCAGTGAACTCCTCTGAGAGGTTGACCAACTTTGTATCTGCATGAATGTATAACTTTGACATACTCTAAAGTAAATGATTAAAAAGAAAATTGGGACAATTGACCAAAAAAATCAAATAACAATTTCATAATCACATCTATTTTTAGCCTATTTCCACACCAATCTCTTCCCCTATAGATGTGTGAATGAGATTTTAGTGTTGACTGTATTTTTAGGTACGAGTGTGTTCCTATCTTTTTTATAAAATAAAAAAATAAAAAAACTGCAATATGAATGGAGTTCAAGTAATTATATTAGAAACGAAACTTGCAAAATAATTACAATGAGGTGAGAATATTTTGCAAAGTTACAAATTTATAATTTTTTTTCTCTCCTCTTCACTTTTTTTAAAACCTTCACCCAATCGCCACATCCTTTTCAGCTTGCGATAGCCTTTCCACCTTTCTTGGGCTACCCTAGCTCCTTTCTCAACTTCCCAATGCACCCCTCACTTATCTGCAACTCCTCATCATGTCACTTCTCATGCCCTGAAATCATTTCCATTACCTCCTTATGCCTCTCTCCACCTCATTCCCCCTGATAGCCTATCTCCTTGATTTTCATTGCCAACATGAAACCTTAGCTCCATTACCACTTCCTTCTTATATTTCTACTATTTGCACCCTCCGTTTCATCCACATTTTTCTTCGTTTTCTTATTCCTCCTCCTCAACTAGGGTTTGCAAAGGAGTGAGTGCAAAGTAGGGTTTCAGTGGAGGGACAAGGTAAGAGATAGGTTGTAGAGAAATGAGTGATAGTGGGTATGATAAGAAGACGTTGAGGTTGGGGGAGCAGTGTTGTTGTTATCGCCACTACTGAAAAGGCTATGCTAGTAGGGTAGAAGTTTTAGAGAGAGCAAAGAGAAAGGAGCCAGGGAGAAAGATAAATTTATAACTTTACAAAATATATTCATTTAATTGATTGTCCCTAATTTTTTTTATTTGTTCTATTGATATATATATATATATATATTTTTTTTTTTTTTGATCGGCAAAACGAAAGACTTTATTGATGCTGAAACCAACAAAATGAAGGATACATCAATAAAGAGAAGCTTGGAGCTAATCGAAGCTCCAACCTCCTAGTTGGTGAGAACCAACAAAGAAAACAAAAGGATACAACAGAGAAGCTCAACAAAGCAGTCATATTGAGACAATTATGAAACAGAATCTCCACAACTTACACATAAATCTCCACAATTTTGTAATAGAGCAGATCATCAACCCAATAGCAGAAACACAATTGCAGCAAGAAGAGAAGCTCCAACAGAGCAGATCATCAACCTCAGCAGTTAATGTTCCAACCTTAGCAGATCATGCTCCAACCTCAGCAGAAAAGAAGCTCTAACAGAACATGCTACATCCTCAACAGAGCAAATCATCAACCCCAGCAGAGCATTATACCAAAACAAAAAAACCAGATCAACAACCCCAGCTGATCAATAGGTAGACAAATAAACCAGATAGACAAGCAGCCCAACCAGATGCAAAACCAGAACAAAACAGATACAAATCCAGGACAATTTAGCAGTTCAAACCAGAACAAGACCCTCTGCTATTTCAACCCAGAACAAATTAGCAGTCCAAAATTCAATTGAAAGATGATAAAACTCTAGAGACAACCAGCTAGCCCATCTAATGATTTGTAAACCCAGCTCTGATTTGTCTCCAATTGAAGGTTAAGTCATCAACTGAAAAGAGAAGGTCCTTAATGGTTGCTTTCAGCTATAGTGCAGCTCTGATTTTAATAGATTCACTCATATCTGAAAAATTTGGTTGAGCCTTTTCGAAAATACATTCGTTCCTACATTTCCACAGCGACCAAAGAACAATGAGTGGAATAGCTCTCCAAATTAATCTATCAAAGTGCTTGAAGTTTACACTCATCCACCATTGGAGAAGGCCATCAACTGAATCTTGAATGCACTAAGAAAGCCCTCATTCGTGAATAATTGAAGACCAGATCAACCAAGAAAATGGGCAGTGAAGCAAGACATAGAAAGCAGATTCAGAGTCATAGCCACAGAAGGTGCAACTAATAGAGACAGAAGGATCTAAAATACCCATTCTGTGCATAAATTCTTTTTGTTCTTCCAAGCCAACCAACAGAAAAAAGAAACCTTAGGGGGGACAGCTTTATTCCAAATATGATTACAGATTGAAAGATAAGGACCAATGATGGAATTACTGAAAGAGTATATTGAAAAAACAAAAAACTCACCAATGCTTGTAGTAGCACAAGCCCAAAAATAACAGTCAGCTTTATGAGGAGACAGAGAAGGGCCTGAAGATAGGGCTCCAAGCAAACTAGATTCTTCATCCAATTCCCAAGTAAACATCACTCTTCTAATGGGGAAATTCCAATTGTTTGGGCTGGTTTTCCTTGCAAAGTACTGATGAAGAGAACCATCTTTATCAGTTGAGAGATTGAAAAGTAAGGGAAAATCATTCTTAAAGCAAGTGTTGCCACACCAATTGTCATGCCAAAACTTAATTCTATTTCTGTCCCCCACTTTAATTTGACAATTATCCAAATAAAAATTGAAAATATTACTACTATGACTCTCGATAGATAAGATGTCTTTCTAAACTCTAGAATGTTTGTAAGAGAATCTTACCGGTGGATTCCAACAAGCTTCATCTATCTTGTATTTGCAACATATAGCCCTCCTCCAAAGAGAGTTAATTTGAGTTCCAAATTTCCACCAGACATGCATTTACATCCCTGATTCTTCGAATGCCCAAACCCCCTTGATTAATGCTTTTTGTGGCCTCCCCCCATTTCACTAAGTAGACTTTTCTTTTCAGGTCATTACCACCCACATAAAAAAGCTGATTCAATCCTCTCGATTTCTCTGGTCATACCTTCTGGCATCTTAAATAAAGAGAGAAAATAAACTGGTAAACTAGATAAGGTGGACTTAATTAGAGTTAATCTACCTGCAAAAGACAGCAGTTTTCTCTTCTACCCCGAAAGTTTGGATCTGAATTTGTCAAGCACAGGTTTCCATGTAGATTTTCTCCCAGGGTTGGCTCCAAGAGGTAGACCCAGAAATTTTAGAGGTAGGCTATGAACTTGACAGTTGAGAAGCTTTGCAAAGGAGAGCAAGAGAGCATCATCCACACCAACACCACACACTATACTTTTGTGATAATTTATTCTAAGACCAGATAAAACTTCAAAGCATCTTAGAACTCTTTTAATAAGCACCATCTGATCTCAATCTGCTTCAGCAAAGATAATTGAGTCGTCCGCAAATTGCAGATGAGACAAAAGAACATCCTTCGACCCAACGAGCACTCCTCTAAGTATGCCAAGATTGATTGCTCTAACCAAAAGAATGTTAAGACCTTCAGACACAATATTGAATAGAAAATGTGAGAGCGGGCCACCCTGTCTAAGACCTCTTTGTGGCAAGAATTCGATAGTTGGTGAACCGTTCACAAGAATGAAGATTCTAACTGAAGAAATGCAAGTTTTTATCCAAGAAATCCATTTATTCCCAAACCCAAAATTGGACAGAAAGAGAAAATAGGAATTTCCAGTTCACAGAATCAAAGGCTTTCTCAAAGTCTAGCTTTAAGATTAGACCAAGCTTCTTGGACTTTTTCCATCCATCCACCACTTCATTGGCAATGAAAATCCCATCTAGGATGTTCCTCCCACCTATGAATGCAGGTTGTGTTTCACCAATGATGAAGGGTAGAACTGGCTTCAATCTATGTGTTAATACTTTAGCCAGAATTTTGTAAATGTAACTTACAAGGCTGATGGGTCTGAATTCAGACAGGCCAGTGGGATTGTCCACTTTGGGAATAAGACTCATAAAAGTGTTGTTGATGCCATAGGTCAGTTTGCTATTTGAATGGAAGTCTGCAAAGAATTGCATAATCTCAGGCTTCATGACCTTCCAAAATTTCTGATAGCACAGCAAGTTAAAACCATCAAGGCCTGGAGCTTTGTTGCTATTGCAATCCTTAATTGCTGCCAATACTTCAGCTTCACTAAACTCTGAGACAAGGTGATGAGAAACATAGTCTGCCCCACTGTCTTGAATACCCCTCCCAAGACAGGTCTTTTAGCCCAATCTTCTGCAAACTGTTTCTTGAAGTGTTGATTAACCTCAAATTTAACCCTGTTAGGATCCTCATAAGATACCCATTAACTTCAATAGAGTTAATCATGCTCCTGCTCTGTCTGGTATTAGCAAAAACATGGAAAAACCTAGTATTCTTATCCCCATTTAGAGTCCAGTTCAATCTGGATTTTTGGTGCCAAATCCACTCCACCATCCTGTGCAGCTTCCACATCTCTCCTCTGACCACTCTTCTTCTTGCCATTTCAACTTGATCCAGAGGTCTTTCTTCTGCCAAGATATCAAATGCATGTAATTCCTCTTCTGAAACTTTGAGTTTAGATAAGACATTACCAAATACCTCAACATTCCATTTCTTTAATTCTAGCTTTAGATGCTTAAGTTTTTGAACAAGTATGTAGCCAGCCCATCCAGTGACCGAAGTGCTGCTCCAGATATCTACAAAGAATTTGGAAAAGCTTGGATGAAGAGTCCAGGCATTTAGAAACCTGAAAGGCCTGGGTCCCCAATCTCTTTCATCTTCCATCATCAATAGAGGACAGTGATCTGAAATTAATCTAGGCAGTCCCCAAAGCTTCATTCTGAAATTAATCAGCCACTCAAGTCCAAGCAGAACTCTATCTATACGGCTCCATTTCTCAGATTCCTGAGCATTACACCAAGTGTATTTCCTTCCATGAAGAGGTAAATCATTGAGCTCACATTTCCCAATAAACTCATTAAGATGATACATCATCCTATCCCTCATAGAGCAGCCTATCCTTTCTCTTATATGCCTAATTTCATTAAAGTCCTCATCCATACACCAAGAGCAGGGAAATGGTCTTTAAGCTTGAGGATATCAGCCCATAGAGTTGATCTAGCGCTGATATCATTTGGTGCATATATATTGATCAAAACACAATCAAAAGAGTTATACAATGAGCCAGAAAGCAAGATGTACCTCCTATTACAACAGCAACCAGAGAGTTAGAAGACAACAGGGTCCCAGATACATAGAAGCCCACCAGCAGAGCCTTCAGGATCCATAGACATGTATTCCATATGTCTGCATCCCCAGAGCCTTCTAACAGCATTATCAGAAACCACTGCTTTCTTAATCTCTTGAAGGAAAACAATATCAACATGCTTGTCTTTTATAAGACTTTTGATTCTGCCCTTCTTCTCAGGTTTACCCAAACCCCTAATATTCCAAGATAGTAGCTTCATAAGTAAACTGAATAATACACTCAAGTCACCCATCTGCAGTGTTTTATTTCTGAGTCTTCCCCTCTTTAGTGATTCTGGCTTTATCCTTCAGCTCTAGGTCAATTATCTTGTTTAAAACCACATCCTTCTCACCATTGTAGTTAACACCCAATGATTTCCCCAATTGTATAGTAGCTTTGGCTTCCTCAAGAAGATAGTTGTTCGAAGATGAGATAAATCAGACTGAGCAAAAGTAGAAGCTGCCGGTCTAAAAATGACAGACTTGGAGGAATTCTTATGAGCTGCTGCAGTTCTGAAGCCATGGAATCTAGTAAAGCTGTTGAATCCCTCTATATGAGCCTTCTTCTTCCCTTTTTTCCTCTCAGTTTGCAGTGGTTCTAGATAAGGAATAAGAGATTTAACTTAGCTGCTTGATTGAGATTTACTAAACTTATTCCATTTTGCCCTAACTTGTTTGAACGCCCAGCAGATTGCAAAAGGGCCATATGACCAGATTCAACGGCCCTCTTAGAAGAGCCACTGGCTAGGGACCTGTTCGGTACATGGGCCAAATTAACCTCCAAGTTGATACCAAGCCCAATGCCAGGCCCAAGGTCTTCAATAAGTCCGTTGGCTAAAAAGACATCCAAATTAATATCAGGCCCACGTCCATCTTTAAATTTTCCAGATGAAGGAGCTTGCTGAACACACCTCAATCTGCTATCATTATTTTTTGAATTTTGCTCTGACCCTTCCATCAAAGTCCCCTCAACGCATGCTCCCTCTGTCCTGATGGAGCCTCCAATACAGAGAGTCTCTTCAACCACGGTTCGTATGTCCTCCCCTATGTGACTGCAACTGAACTCTTTCCTTTGTTCAATCCCGTTAGTGCAAACCAGATCAGTGCCTAACAAAGCTCTCATTTGTGCCACCTCATCACCATCGTTTTTGTCCCTTACAGCTGCCTCTGGAGTGTTTCTAACCTCCTCACTGTTACTGGCTTCTGTGAAGTTGGAGTCTTCCATTCCGGATATCTTCAACCCACCAGAATCTGCTAAATGATCTTCGCATACAAGAATGGAATAAGAGATGCCCTTACACTCCAAAAAAATGGTTTTGTTGATAAGTTTCATGCACGCAGTAGCTACTCTGATTCTAGTGTGAGAAAAGGACTTAGGATGACATATATCACCATCTAGGCTGAGAATGGTGCCCCATACCTTACCAATGCTGTTAAGTGTATTCCTATTCCAGAGATGCAGAGGTATACCATAGCACCTCAACCAAACGCACCTCTCCTGCTGCAGATGGAGATTTGGCTTCCAAACCATCACAAATTGGCTCCAGCCCTTGAACCACTCTCTAATCTTGACAATGTTTGACTGTAGCTCATTGGTGGATTTAAAAGATAGTATTATATTACGACCTCCTCTTTTCCTGACTTCTACCTGCTCCAACCCTTTCTCTTTCAGAGCTGACATAATGCTGTGTGTGGTAAACTCTGTGTTAAATCTAACTATGGCACTATCATAGAGCCAACCATTGGCCTCTTCATTAACTTTTACAATTATATTTGTGTTCCCATTCAAAACAGAGGTATCTCCTTTTAGTACTTCAGCAAAAGATCTGTGGCCCACATATGCAGCACTGCCCCTGATATTAGTTGTATCCATGCTCCTTTTGGTATCCTGTGACTTTCTCTTGCTCTGTTCAGATTTGTTATTCCTATCATAGGTAGCCATTTTAACCACGAGCATCATGTCATCCACAAAAAGGCCATTCGCTTTTTGGATGGCAACAGATGCTGATATACGACAGTCATAACGGACAAACCCGAACCTTGAGTTCGTCACTTTCCTTCTTTTGAATGGGATGTAAGCATCCTTCACGATCCCGAACTTGGTAAAAAGCTGGTACAGAGCTTTATCGTCCATTCTTGAAGGGATGTTATCCACAAATACAGTGAAGAAACCATTGTTTCCTTCCTTACTCTGAGCGCCACCGCCTCTCCACTGTCTCACCACCGGAATCCAACCACCGTTTCTGAGTTGCACCATTTCTTGACTCTCTCTCCCTTTCACAATTGAAAATTTTTTTTTTTTTTTTTTTTTTTGTTACCCTTAACCATGACAGAAATTGATAATTTGTTCTATTGATATTATGCCATTATCTCTATTGAATATATCAATGCTTAATATTATGTTGAGAAATAAGTAGATAGAGGGTGTGGAAGCCTACTCATTTTGGCAGTATTTAAACAGATTTTGGAGTATTACCCATTTGTACCCATTTGATTTTGTTGTAAATTAAATATAAAATTGTGTACCTTTTCTATTAGGTACAACATAAGATGAACTTGATATATTATATATATATTATTTTGAAGAAATATTAATATTTATTGGTTAGTAGAAATGCCAAACAAGATGGATCCGTTTAAAAAAATAAGTATAAAGAAAAAAAACCAATTCCATTATTCTTAATGTTGAAATACAATAACTATCATAATCATAATTTATTATGTCAATCTATACCTTGGTAGAGATTAAATTAGACATTGTTGATTGTCACAGCTAGGCTTATATTAATTAATAATTAATAGTTATAATTACAGTGTCAATATATAACTCAAGTTGACTCCAAATTTGTGAGTGGTTAGTCTGGGCCCCCAAATAATCCTCAACATTTTTTATAAGAACATCAAAGTTAAACACGAGTCAAACTCGAACATATATCAAAACTTATTTAGATTATATATATATATATAAGTTTGGGTTTTCCTTTTTGAATTAATCCCATGGATATGAGCTCTCTACGGATTTATAATCCCATATACAGGATCAAAATAAAAATTTGAATCACAAGGTTGATCAAAACAAACTGCTCCTCTTGAGATTGGGAAACGATTATGGATGATAAAGATAAATATTCCCAAGCTCTTTGACTGCAAAACTGAGATTAGTACATGTTTGGTCATGTGGTCCTAATTACCACTATTATTTGGGGTTTTCTTGATCTGAATTAATTCTACCAATATGAGCTCTCTATGAAATAATAAGCCTCTATATAAGATATAAAAAATAAAATAAAAATGAGCATTGAGCATTGAGCATTGAATTTTATTGTTGTAGACCAAGGAAAGTGAAGATAGATGTGGGGAAAAAGTAAATATATAGCATGAATAAAAATGGAGGAGAGGTCTACTGCAACATTGTGAGTGTTTGGAAAGTTGTTATTTTAGTAAGTTTTTTTAGTTTTTGATTATTTTTAGAGGAAATTTTTTTTGTGTTTGGGAAGATAATTGGATTTTTTTGTAATTGGATGTGATGTTTGTGAAAGAAAAAGTAAAATGATTATGAGTTTGATGTGATATTTTGTCTGAATTTGTTTTTTTTTTTTTTTAACCTATTTTGTCTTTTAGTAAAAAACTAACAAAAAAAAACAAATAAAAACTCTTCCCAAACACCGCCAATTATATTGGGATTATATTCGGGCTGTTCAGTATATCTGTTATGGTCTAGTCCGAATTAATTGAGTTTCCAAATATTTCATGAGCTAGGTTTAAAACCACAGTATCCACTACTCATTTTTATCTCTAGAGTTGAGTTATATTAGGCTTTGGCATATGCTGGCCTAACACAAAACTCAATTAGGCACTATTTAGAACAAAACTATCAGACGTCTGGTGATAAAGTTTGGTATGGAAGGTGTTTAAGTTGGGTTAAGGGCAAAGAGAATGTGAAGTCTAATTTGGATTAGCCAGAACTCATTTTGGTTTGTGGTTTGGGGCATAAGCCCAAGTCTAGCCCATACCAAACTGATTAATTAACCCATGTCAAACCCATCACAGCCCAAAGAGATTAGTCAACTAGAACCTTCTTCTTCTTCTTTTTTAACAACTTGAAACTAATCAAATATCATATTGGTCTTGTGCTTGTCCAATAGCAACAGGCTAAATATATATGGTATGAAAAACAAGAAATATGATGAATAAATTATAAAATATCATTAGACGAGTACACAATCACACAATATTTGGACCATATGATAATTTCTAATGGAGAGAGGCTTTTATTCTAGTTCTTATTCTTTTGTAAAATGTGTGGCTAAAAATGTTTGTTAATGTGCACAAACAATAGTTGGATTACTTCTGAGAACATGTTGAAGTGTATATTAAAAATTAACGCAAGTTTTGTTAACTAACAAAGATAAAAAGTGATTTAACAGTTCCAATGGAGAACCAAATGTTGTAGTGCATGCCTTTTCACTGTTGATGCTCTTAGCCAATAAATTAGTCTGATTGTGTATATAAATTAACTTTGAAGTAATGTAAGAAACCCAAATACCAGACTTATCCCCTCCCTCCCAAAATATATATATATATATATATATAATAATAATAAAAAATAAAAACCCAATGTCAACAACATTAGGCATATAGAAAGTTATGTATACCAATTCAAGTATACTATACCTAGTTAAAAAATAGGAAATTCAAGAGAACCATTTTGGATAGGATAAAGCACAGATCCACCTTCTCTATAATTAATATCTTAAAGTTTAAGCTATGGGTTCTGTTGGTGGTTTAGTTGAGCAATTACACTACTACACTATTAGAGGAGATGTCTGACTTCTTTGTGCATGGACATGTGGCTCTTTACAGATCCTTGAAGTAGCTTCAAAGGCACTCATTTTAACAAACAATATATATATACATATCTCCTCCATATTATAATGCATGAGATACTACACAAAGGTCTTACCTTTGCTCTTTCTTTTTTGTTTCTTTTGCAAAGTTGGTGGTGCATGATTTTGTAATGCTTTAAATGCAAGTTTATATTGAAGAACTTTGAAAAGAGAATTGCTACCCACTCACCTAAAATCTGTATATAAAAAAATAATCACAAAATTTAGTTTGCTAATGATTGCTAATGAGATTCGTTTTAGAAATGAGTTTTTTTTTTTTTTTTGGTGTCCGGTTTAATTTATGCACATCTTAATTCCGGTATTCAAAATTTAACAATCGAACAAATCTTTAATGGCTCATTGTGACAACTTAAACATGATAGTTTATATCTTATTATCAAATTTTTACTGCTTAGCCAAAAGTTGAATCTAGAACTTATGTTATTTTTCTAAAAAAATTCTTTCTAAGTTCTACCTACAATAATTTGATTGTGAAAATTTATTAGATAGTTTTGCAGTACCATTCGTCATTGTCTATTTGATACTCTTAAGTCTTGATAAATAAGAAATTTCAAAGTACACTAAAAGATCTTTTTTTTTTTTTGTTTTCTTTTTTCTTTCTAATTATTTAACAAAGATGAGTCATTACCAATAAATTTTTTTTTGTTATATTATTATTAAATAAAAATGCTATATAAATAATGTTACATAATATTCTATGACTACTAAATAGTATTCCTTTATTGTTTTCTCTTTTATATCTTTAAAAAAAATAAAGTGGGGGGTAAGGAGTTGGTAAGAGGTCAAGTGATAACCGCATCATTGTTAATTATCACAATCACCTTTATCACAAAAGGCCATGGAATGTTTGTTGGGACAACTACCAATCATGTGGAATTGGGGTGCTCCCGTGCCTTCAAGACACAGCAGCTTGTTGTGTCTTTTTATGGGAGTTCGTTTCAAATTTTTTTTGATAATTTGAACCGTTGATATTGTAAAGTTTGTCAAGAATATTATTTATGTAAAAAATTAAGTTAATCAAATATTCATAACCCTATGATTAGATCTTAATTGTTTTTAAAAATATATAAAACTTATGTTAACCATTAATTTTTATAAAAATAAATGTGTTTTGGTTATAGGGTTACAGATATCCAATCAATTTAATTTTTTGTATGGATGATCTACTTGACGAACCCTACAATATAAACGGTTCAAATGATCGAAAAAGGCTCAGGACGACACTACACAAGAGAGCACAGCAAGATCCCCAGAACCCAATCATCTATAGAATATCTCGAACGGCCAAAAATGTAAAATAGGTCTTCTAGTTGCATCAGTATTCTACACAAGTTTTGTCCTATATGTATATAATTGCTGTGTATATATACTCTGGATTGTGGTTCTGAAACTTCTATCCATTGTTTGGATCAGTACCATGAAAGTTGGAATAAAATAGTCATTTAATTAGAATATTTTATTCTCATTTTTTGGCTCAGTAAAATAATAATAATAATAATAATAATAATTTTGAATATAAGGGTGAATGAGAATATAATTCTCCGTCATCATAATTTCAGTGTTTGAAATATATTGAAATAAGAAAGTTTATCTTGATAATTTTAGCTGGAATCACATTATCATATCAAACTAAGTAAGAATCTCATTCGGCTATTTCATCGTGAGAATTTTATGTTCCTACACTACAACATATAAGAGTTTTAGAAATTAAATTTTTTGATCTCTAAAAGTAACAAATTTGTTATAAAAGACATTTAGGGACTAATTTTTATCGTCGTGAGAATAGTCGTTAAAAGATCGTTCTGAAAAGTAAAAAATAAGACTTTTAGTGACAAAATTTTGAAAATGTCACTAATAAATAGATGTTTAGGGACAAAATAATTTTGTCTCAAAATACTTTATTTTTTGAGATAAAAAATTTAGTCCCAAAATGATAATAATTCATCACTAATGTCTAATTTTCATTACTAAAAATATAATGACGACACCTTTTGTAACAAAAATATTTGGTCCCTAAAAAATAATTTTGTTCCTAAATTTTGGTCCCTAAAACTTTAATTTTTTGTAGTGTTAGAAGAATGTTAGAAACAACAATGGACTTACAATATTTAAAATTATACTATTTTTCCATTGATTATTAACCAAACATTTAAATAACATTGACACATGAATTTTATTATTAATAACAAGATTCTCATCCTCCTTAACATTTTTTTTTCTTAAAAGGAATCACTATTCATCAATTTAAGAAAATAATTATACTAATAGAAAGATAAGGAATAATCATTCTATTCTTACTCAAAAATATTCTAGGCAACCCAACACTAGTTTAACCTCATAGTTTGAGTTGATAACAGTAGATAAGGGGTACATGTTGGTTACGTAGTCCCAAAAATAATAATATGTCCAAGTTCCAACTAACAATGATACAAATAGTAAGTGTATTCGACGTTCTTATGGCTTTCATGCAATACCTAAAAGCATGAAAGAGATTGACTTAATTTTAATGAGTAGTGTGTTATTCAATCATCTCTTTTCAAACCAATCGAAACACACTCGTACACAATGATATCTTGAAAGCAATCATTCATAATTTGATCAAATTTTGGTGAAAGTTACAAATGATAGATGATTGCCTAGATCAATTTTTACAACTGTCGGGCATGGTTTGACTAGTAGTTGGTATTGGAGTCGAGTGATTTCCATCGTGATATATATTTGGTAAATTACATTTGTCCCCTTAAAATTTTATTCATTTTTTATTTTGACCTTTTAAATTTAATTTTTTTCATCTTGACCCTTCATATTTGCAATTATTCCCACTTTGACCATTTAAGTTTAATTTTCCCCCCTTTAGCCCTTCATATTTGCAATCCATCCCACTTTGGCCCTTCATATTTGCAATCCTTTTCACTTTATTCCTAGACTAACTTCCATCCAAAAAACTAACAAAATCTGCCACATACTAACACATCAACCTCTGCATTACTAGCACATCAACTCCTAAGTACATTGTTGCAGAGAGTTGTTGTGCACAAATGTTGTGGATGAAGCAAATGCTTCATAATTATGGAATAGACTAGACACACTAACCATGTTTTGTGATAATACAAGTGCCATTAATATCTCTAAAAATCATCATGTCCAACACTCTCGTACCAAACATATTGACATTCGTCATCATTTCATTCGAGAGTTAGTTGAAGAGGGCCTTGTAATTCTTGAACAAGTACCCACTGAGTATCAAAAAGCTGATATTTTTACAAAATCCCTGATCTTCTTAGGTTTGAGTTCCTTCAAAAGACCTTGAGTGTAGTGCTCAGTAAATAGAGTGTGTCATGTTGCATAAGTAGGTGAAAGTGATTGGCTTTCTGTGTACTTGGATGCTATAATCTCATTGTCATTGATTCTTGTCATCTTTGCTTTTAGACTTAATGAACACTTCTCATGTTGCTTGCAAGATTTTATTTATCTTTGTTCATAGCTCATTCTGAATGCTCATGCTCATTGAATTCATGATCTTATTTTGTATACGTTCTTAAGATAAACTATTGCAAGGGTTTTCGTATAAGTAATCATTTTTCTCTATGGAGTTTTAACAATGTCTCTTATACTTTGCTAGAGGAATTGACCTATAGTGGCATATCATGGGTGATGTTGAGTCTTTTAACCATCCACCATCTAGGTTCACTTCCACGGTTTCTCCTCACCACTTTAAAGTCCGAGCCTTAGGAAAAGGCTACCTCAGAGGCACCAACCAGGCCATCATCATTGTTTCCTTGTTTCTCTGGTTTGGTCTTCATACTCTTAAGCGTGCAAGCCACCAGTAAGTGCCCACAAGAAAGAAAAGTCAAAAATTTTAAAAAAAAAAAAAATGGACTCATTGAGTGAGGGGGAGCCTCCGCTTTTGCTCAACAAATACCCATTAATTTCTAGTGGTTTGACTTTTCTCAGTGATGTTTAGATACTCTTGCCGGAGGTCCAGCCATCCAATCACTACTAGGATTAACTCTAGCACTGTAACCTCTCAAGGATTGTACACACACAAATTCATTATGTAAGCTCTTATGTTTGTCTCTGAGTTGTGCCTTCATATGTTGCTTATAATCATTGATCTTTGTTTACCTGTTCTGCTCATGATACTGTGCTTCATATTGTCCAACTTGCGAGATTGCAGGCTTCATGATATGTGGATTATCTCATCTTAATGTCACATTTTTGCTATTATGCTGATCCTCTCTTGTTTCAAGTCCCACTTGACTGTGTGAGTGTTTTTAATCTGTTTAGAAATGTGCTTTTCAGGGTGTGTTTTTTTTTTTTCACCTTCGCTTGAGCGAGGGACTTTTCGCTCGAGCGATGCAGAGGGAGCAGATTCTGAGAGCTGGTTTTTTTGGCTCGAGCGATTATGTCTTAGCTTGAGCGATCCCATGCACGTAAGTGGCTTCTCTCGAGCAACAATATTTTCGCTCGAGTGACATGTCTTGGTTTATAAACTGCTCTCTATTCTTTCAGTCCCATTTTTCTCCATTTCCTATCCCTTACTACTCATCCCTTGGCTATCACTAGATTTGGGTGTTCCTTTCTTTACAATTAAGCATCTTTCTTCTCCGGTGTTGGTAAGTCTCTCTCATTTTTTCGTCCAATTTTTTGTCTTCTTTTTCTTTGGTCTATTTCAGGTTCTGTATGTGTCCTCTCGGATTTAGTTGTTTTATTTATTTATTTTTTTGTGTTGATTTCTGCTTGGTCTTGTGATCCATTTCACCACTGTGTGCTTGGCTCTATCTGTTAGGATATTGTTTTAGCTTATTATTGTCGTGTCATGACTGCTCCTATATATTGCTACCCTTTTTTTGGTTTTTGTGTGGGTTTTGTTTGGTTTTAAGTCTCTTCTCCTGGTGCATTTTGCTGATTTGGGATTTGTATTGATTTCTTCTACTACCCTTGCTTACATAATGGGGTTGTAGTTCTGAGCTGCTACTGTGATTAAATTTACTGGTTTACTGCTGTGAGTGCTTTCTCTTTTTGAATTTCTACTGATAGGTTCTGGATTTGACTTCTCACATTTCTGTTATTCTCCTGCATTTACTTGTTTTTTAACCTCTAGATACTAACAACCTTGGTTCTATTGATTTCTTTTATATTTAGGGGTTACTATTGGGGTATGCTTTTGTCTTGGTGGTTGGTTTTGGGGTTTTATTGTGGTGGTCTTCATGTGTGTGTGTTAGTCATGGCTGAGTCTTCCAAACACCGCAAAACCACCGTATCCCGTCCCAATTACAATACAGACAAATTCCAATCTAAAGAAAAGTCCAACTTGTTTCGGGATTTTTATGATTCTGGGACAGTTTATTCAGAACGGAATGTCCACCTAAGTGCTTTCGAGTCTATCCCTATCCGGTCTCTGTTCGATGCTTTGGGGGGTGACCAAGTCCTTCATTTCTTTAGTCCATAAAATCTTAGTTAGATCAAGGAATTTTATTGTAACATGCATTCCATCAGCAAGATAGCCCATTCCTTTCACACCTGAGTTCGCAATAAAGAGTTATTCATTGATGCAGATGTCTTTAGAAAATTTTTTGGGCTTTTTGCAGTCCAGAATTGCTTCTGTCTATTCCTTGCTACTCGCAACATTGCAGATTTTGACCAGGTTGCCATTGAATTATGTAGCACTCCCCAAACATGGATAGTCATGGCACTCATTCAGCAAAATGAGCTTCTACCCCGATTTTGCCTTCTCAATATCATTGTTTGTGCCAACATACATGTCACCACTCATTCTTCGAACATTACCCAAGATCAGGGTTATGTTCTGTATTACATTGACCACCACCTCACCATCAACCTTTCTAAGATGATTGTGGCCAAAATGATCGGCGTGTTTGAAGGTCGTAAATCCTTAAGACTCCCTTATGGTTGTTTGTTAAACTGTTTCCTCTCTTCACTAGAAGATCCTTCTTTTGAAGATGATAAGTTTGCTTCTCCCATTAAACTTATCACCAAACAGACTGTTTTCCAGAGTCAAACCCATGTCAAGAGGGGGTCATCTGGGGCTGGGGTTTCTGATGCAGGTGATGATCTATTAGCCGAGGAGGCAAAGTTTGATGAGGCAAATGCCGGTGCGGCCGAGCTGCATCCCCATTCGTTTCGCGGCCAGCTTCGTCAGTTTGAGCAGTCCATCACACACCGCCTTAATCAGATAGATGCTTGGCTAGATGCATTTGATGGCCGCCTTGATCAGTAGACCACCATGCTTGCTCAGATTCTCTCTCTTTTGCAGATGCAGCAACAGCTCCACCGTCCTCGCAGTGATGTTTGCTTCTCTTTTGGATAGTTTTTTTTTTTTTGTGTTTTTGTTAGACAGATTTCTTTTTTCTTGCTATTTTTAGTATTCTTTTGGCATATATCTTCTCTTCCCTTTGTCTCTCCCGGTCAAAAAGGGGAGTCTATTAGACTTTTAGGGATATGGTTGGGATATTGGTTGTTCATACTTTTTGGGATATTGGGTGTTATGATATTTCTGTAGGATATTGTTTTTTGGATATTTATGGGATATTGGATTAGACTAATCAAGTTTGGATTTTATTCTTTTATCTGATTATATCTTGATCTGTTATGTGTTTTTCCTTGATTAATCTATCTATCCCAGTGCTTTGGATTATCTATTTTGTGCAGGGTATTTCTTCAAGGATGTTTGCATAAACAAGAGTGTTTTAGACTAGTTCGTAGTGTTTTTGTTTGCTTAGTTGTTGGGTCTAGTGCGTGTGTTTGCTAGGAAACCTTATTAGAATGTTTTGCCCGGGAATTGACAAAGGGAAAGATTGTTAGGTTCCGTAGTCTTGTCAATTCCGCGAACAACCATAGTTTATCAAGTTATAAGTTTACTGGTTTTTTGCCTTTCTCGCTCGAGCGAAGGAATCCTGGCTTGAGCGAAGAAACTTTGCTTCTAGTAGTTTTCTCTGTCTGTAAAAATACTAGAAAGGAATTTTGTGCGCTCGAGCGAACGTTTTGGTGGCTCGAGCAAAGGTACTTAAGGAATACACACGTATTAGTTTCATCACTCGAGCTAGAGATCCTTCACTCGAGCAACCAACGTGGCTCTGGTTGCTATAAAGCTGTGTTTCTGTCAGAATTTAGGACATGCCTTCCAGATATTCTTTTTAGGGTTTTAGGGTTTTCTTCTGGAGGTTTTGTCCGAGTTTTCCTTTGATTTTTTTTGTGAGTTTATTCATGGATCAAGAGAGTTAAAATCAAAGGGCTGTCGGTTGGTTTTATTAATACAAGAGTGTTGTTCTTAGATGAATTCCGGAGATTCAAGCGTGGAGTATTTGAAGGAGTTCGAAGTTGTGCGTAGTCGTTGATTCGACATGAATGTTGTGGATTCAACATCAAACTGATCAATTTAGAGACAAAGGCAGCGGTCAAAAAGATACAGATTGTTGAAGACAAATTGACAGAGTTTGGATAATTTGTTTAGTAAATTTGTATTCTTTCTTTCATAGTGGATTGATTAGTGGCGTTTCGCCTGTGGTTTTTTAATCACGATTGGAGGTGCTACAATTGTGATTTTTCTACGTAAAAATCGGTTATGTCGATTTATTGTTTTTGAAGCAGCATTCTAAATCACTTTCGTATGTGCTAGATGATTTAGATTATTAGTTTTAATTGTTTGGGAATTGTTGCAATTAATTCTGATCTGGATCATGAATCACTTAGGTTTTTCATGTGTGTTAGCAAAAATTTAGTTTGGGTCAAATCAACAACGGTGATTCAATAGAGAAACTAATTCTCACAAACAACAACTAAATCAAACAATGTGGTTGGTGTCCTATACCTTGACAAATTCAAGGATTTCTTTAAAGGTTGTAATGTGAAGAAATAAGTACAAACTGTTAGAAATGGTTTTGGAAAAAAAAACAAATTTTTTCTCAACTTTGGTCTATTTTTTAGATGGGACCTATGCGCCAAAGTTGGCAGATCTAAGTGGTAACGCGTTCTATGCTGCGTTGTGATTCACGTAGTATATTTGGTTGCTCAAAACCATTATCGGGTGAATAGGAAATTGAAGTCAAAGTGAGCTCCATGGAAATGGTATATTGGTGAAGTTTCCTTAAAAGTTTGTCCTATATTGGTTTGATGGGAAAACTTTTGTGGGTTTATAAGATATGAGTTTGCAACTTGGAGAGGGCCTCAAAGGGTACCTAAGTTTTGTGGAAGGTGAGGTTATGGGCAAAGTGAGCTAGACCCATTGGACCCAAAATAAACACACGCGCGCGCGCCGCCGCCGCCACCGTCCATCCGGTTGGTCGGGCAGGCTGGGCTGGACTGGGCCTAGGCTTGGGCTTGGGCACAGGTGCGTGGTGTGAGGTTAGGTTGGGCTTGTCTAATCCAATAGTTATCTTTTTGGGCCAAAAACATTTTGGATTTTTATTTTTCTAAAATTATTCTTACCTTTTTTGAATTTAAATTTTGAAAACAATTCCGAAATGGTGTCCAGATTATTCCTACACCCAAACAGGTCCATATCTGTCCAAAAGAAACCAAACAGATTCAATTATGTGTTCAAATTTCAAACCGAACAGATTGTATCTGTTCAAAATAGTGCCTTACCTGTTCAATTCAAACTAGACATGTTTTGTATCTGTCCGAACAGGTACCATACCTGTTTGGATTTAAATCTGAAAAGCCACATTTATACCTATAAATAGACAAGTCCCTCATTTGGTTTTTCACTTGAATTTTCGTCCTAAATTCTGTCATTACTCTCTCTGCATTTTGCTGCATTATTTTCCTGTGAGAAAGAGTGTAAACACAAAATGTGTTCCCTGTGTGAATAGTTTGTAGTACTGCTACTATTCACTGTTGATCATTTTATCCTAGGAGATAGATGTCCACAATCTGAAAGTACCGTGGAGAGGACGAATTTGTCTTAAGGACACAATGTTAAATACTGGACTTGATCTAAAATTTTGTTCGACTAATTAATAAGGTTAGTAATTAATTTACTTTCTTTTTTTTATTTATTTTTATCAGATTTTGATTTTGTTTTTGTAAATCTGTTGTTTTAGTTATTTTATATACTGTTTTTATTTTTGTAATCCAACAGTGTTTCTCATTTCTTTAATTCTTCAAATACAGTGAAGATTGTCCAACAATCTTAAGACAGATCCATTTTATGTGTCTTCATTGTATTAATTTTTTGTACTTTTACAAAGTGATATGCTGGTTGGAAAATACAAATAGTAGTCATATACTGTTCGATAAATAGTAATAATATACTATTTATTTTCTTTGACAAATAGTAGTAATATACTGTTTATCATTAACAATTTCAGAATATTACTTTTTGTAGTAGTTTTACAAAAAATAATTGTGTGATATTTTATTTCTCTGGTTTTAGTAACTAGAAAAGTAAAATTATTTTATGTTATAATTTATTTTCTGGTTTGAGTAACTAGAAAATTAATTTGTGTTTTGGTTTTGGTTTTTTTTGGTTTTTTGTAATCAGATATTATGGTTGCTGAAAGTAGTACTCCAAATCTGATTGTTACAACGACTCCGGTCTCTACACAGAACCATGTTTAAGTTCCAATAAATCATGAAAAATAATCGAAAAAAATTTAATGGCACCGAGTTTAAGAGATGGCAGCAAAAAATGCTGTTTTATTTTACAACTCTTAATCTAGCCCGGTTTTTCTGTGAAGAGGTTCCAGTACTTAAAGAGGATTAAAGTGATCGGTAAGTTGTTGCCGCTGTAGACGCTTGGAAACACTCTAATTTTTTTGTGAAGAAACTATATCCTCAATGGTCTTGACAACATATTGTATAATGTTTACAGCCCTCTGAAAACAACAAAAGAATTGTGGGATTCTTTGGAGAAAAAATACAAAACAGAGGATGCCGGCACAAAGAAATTTGTTGTCGATAAATTTCTAGATTTTGTTATGGTAGACTCCCAAACGTTAATTTCTCAAGTTCAAAATTTTCAATTAATTTTGCATGGTATTCATGCTGAGGGTATGTCTATGAGTGAGTCTTTCCGAGTCGTTACGTTAGTGGAAAAATTACCATCAACTTAGAAAGATTTCAAAAATTATTTAAAAGATAAACACAAAGAGATGACAATTGATGAATTAATTATAAGACTAAGCATTGAGGAAGATAACCGTAAAGTTGAAAAGAGAAATGGTAAAAATCCTATTGAGTCCAAGGCTAATGTGGTTGAACATGTACCCAAACCACATAATAAAAAAAAGAAGTTTGCTGGAGATGGTCTTAAACAAGGCGACAACAATGGCAATAAGAAGTTCAAAGGAAAATGCTATAATTGTGGCAAGACTGGACATCGTGCTTCTGATTGTCGCCGCCCTGAGAAGGATCGCGAAAGTACAAGTAAGAAGACCACCAATCAAGCTAATGTGACAGAGTTAGATTACATCTCTAACGGGGTAAATGACGTCAATCTCTCTGTTGTAGTGTCTAAAGCTAATTTGGTTAGAAATCCCAAGGAATGGTGGGTTGACATAGGAACAACTCGTTACATTTGCACGGACAAGAAGATGTTCACTACATATAATGAGGCTACAAATGGTGAACAAATTTTCATAGGAAATTCTTTTACTTCGATTGTGGCTAGACAAGGAAAGGTGATCTTGAAAATAAAATCGGGGAAATAACTTACCCTCAACAACGTGTTGTATGTACCAGACATCCGAAAGAATTTAGTTTCTGGTTCTTTGTTAAGTAAAAATGGTTTTAAGCTTGTTTTTTAGTCTGATAAATTTGTATTTACAAAGAGTGGTATGTATGTTGGTAAGGGATACATGAGCAATGGTCTCTTTAAGTTAAATGTAATGACGGTTGTATCAAAACTTGTTATTAATAAGAATAACACATCTTTTGCTTATATTCTTGAGTCAAATTTATGGCATGGTAGATTAGGACATGTGAATTTTGATGCTTTGCGTAGCTAATTGGTTTAGATTATATATCAAAGTTTGAAATTAATCCTAATCACAAATGTGAGATTTGTGTAAAAGCGAAACTAACTAAGGCTCCATTTAAATCGGTTGAAAGAAAAATCGAACCTCTAGAATTAATTCATACTGATGTAAGTGATCTTAAATTTGTTCAAACTAGAAGAGGCAAAAAGTATTTCATAACATTTATCGATGATTGCACAAGATATTGTTATGCATATTTACTTAGAAGTAAAGATGAAACCTTAGAAATGTTTAAACTCTACAAAATTGAAGTTGAAAATCAACTTGGTAAAACCATTAAAATGGTTAGAAGTGATAGGGGTGGTGAATATGATGCACCTTTAAATGAATTTTGTGCATAACATGACATTATTCACCAAACTACAACACCTTATTCTTCACAACAAAATGGAATTGTTGAAAGGAAGAATAGAACCCTTAAAAAAATGATGAATGCCATGTTATTAAGTTCAAGCTTACTGCAGAACTTGTGGGGGGGAAGCAATATTGTTTGCTAATTATGTTCTTAACAAAATACCCCACAAGAAAACTAACAGCACTCCTTATGAATTGTGAAAAGGTCGACCACCTTCTTACAAATACTTAAAAAGTGTGGGGGTGTTTGGCAAAGGTAGAAGTTCCTATTCCGAAAAAGACTAAGATAGGACCAAAAATAGTGGATTGTGTGCTTATTGGTTATACTCAAAATAGTAGTGCATATCGGATTCTGTCTTATAAATCAGAAATACCTGATATAAATGTGAACACTATTATAGAGTCAAGAATACTGTGTTTTTTTTAACATGTTTTTCCTTACAAGAAAAGACAGGAATTAAGTTCAAATAAAAGAACTTATGATTGTATACAAAGTCAAGAGACTAATGATAATCAAACACAAGAGACTAGTAATGGTCTCGACCAACAGGATTTAACTAATAATGAACTAAGACGAAGTAAAAGAGCAAGAACATCAAAATCTTTTGGTCTAGATTTTCTGACATACTTGTTAGAAAATGAACCTCAAAGCTTTAAGGAAGCAATGACAGGTCCTAAAGCACATTTGTTGTCACAACCCAAACCCGCCCCTATAGGTTTAACATCGTAACGGGCCAGTAATCTTTGGATTACTGAAGGCCTCTAAACAAAATAATATATAAACAGGGGCTGAGGAAGCAAATATACTAAACATACATAGTCCATAGAGCTGTGCAGACATACATGAGACAGAAAATTTTCAAAACAAACTTATATATATATATACAGATGTGGCGTCGAAAATACATTAGTCTTACGTCACCTAAGCCACTTATACAAAACTTCTAAACGTGTTCAGACCAGACATAAGCATTTAGAAGGTACAAAAGTTCCAAGGACACAAAAACTTGAGCAGATTTCAAAAGGGAACCTCCACGGGAGGCATGATGGCCAGCTGACACCAAAACTTGCCAGGCAGCAACTTAAGCCTGGTTACACGCCTGTTCACCTACATACATACAAATAAATAGTGAGCGGAAGCCCAGCGAATAATAACAAGGTAAAGGGTTTTAATGAATGATGTCTATCACAAAGTTAAAAATTAGAACTTATATTAGAAACAGATTCTTATGCATATTCAGATTTCAAATCAGAATTAGGTTCATATACATGTTCATATTCATATTCAGATTTCACATAAGATCATACATGGTACATCCATTAGCTATCATATTAACTTGGTCCTGAAACACACACATATATATATAGTCTGTATCGACAACCACAAAGGTCCATATCTTACGCGCAAGTAGCCATGGTATTGTTACCCTCAGGCGAGGGTCACGTGAATATAAGCCTCGGTATTGTTACCCCCGGTCAAGGGCCACGTGAATATAAGCCTCGGTATTGTTACCCCCGGGCAAGAGCCACGTGAATATAAGCCACAGTATTGTTACCCTTGGACGAGAGCCATATGTATATTGGCCACAGTATTGTTACCCCCGGGCGAGGCCCACGTGAACTAAGGATGCCACAAATACATTTAAGAAAAATGGACATTTATTCATAATTCATAAAATAGCATTTCAGAAAACATATTATATCATATCAGTCAGAAAATACTTGTAGTTAAACATAGCTTTACAGAGTTATTACTCATAGTTAACAGATGACTCCAAGTAAACGAGTAGAGTAGGTAATTCACTTAACTCGTGGCACGTGACCTACATAACATGACAGAGACATACATTGAAACACACGCTCGAATTGCACATAACACATTTTCTTGTCCTAAGTGTGTTTCTAACCTTTATTCTCATTATAGTGTCTTAATCATGGCCTAAGAATGCCTAGGATGGAATGAGAATGCAAAAATGCACTTGAAAACATTTTTCAAAACTTACTGAAAATAGGGTCCACTCTCTAGTGTGGGTTTCCTCGCTCGAGTAGACATGCAAAATGTGAGGGTCCGCTCGAGCGTAACTTCCTTCGCTCGAATGGTTTGAAAACTTTGGCAAAAGTGTTGGTTACTTGTTTTTCACGCTCGACGGACGCTCGATCCCTGCTCGAGCGTGAGACTTAGACCTTCGCTCGAGCGTGACTTTTGTCGCTCGAGCGTACTGCAAAACATATGAACTTCTGGGTACATGCATTTCATGCTCGAGCAGGACTTAGGTCACTCGAGCAGAAGTGCACGCACTCAGAGTGGTCGCTCGAGCATGAACTCCTACGCTCGAGTGTAGATACAAATTCTGAAATTTCCATATTTGATCTCCAAGCTTCAAATTCAAACTAAACACTTCAAAGCTCAACATTTGGGCCAAAAACTTGAGGAATCACATATGAACTTGGAAAACATCATGAGATAAGAATCATTACTCAAAATCAAGACCCAATTGACATATAATTATGCAACAATTCAACTTAAAATACAAGAACATGCACTATAGATGTCATGCATGTAATCACCTAAGTTCTTAGCCTCCAATACTTGATCAAATGAGGCTCAAGGGTGAGAAATGTTATGAATTCTTCAAACCATGCTAGATTTACAACATGAATGAGAGGAAAGTCTTTGAAAACATCTTCAAAATGTCTTAAATATGTATGCATGATTGGAATGACTTATCTTCCTTAAATTTTAACTCAATCCTTACATGAATTCATCTAATTCACTTGAATCCTTGTAAAATCTAATTCAATTACACAATTAAGAGTTTGATCTCTTACCTAAAGTTCACAATTCCCTTAGATTCTAGCTAGGCTCAACAATCTATCACAAATCCCTTCCAATTCTTACCCACTCTTAGCAATTCTCTCATTCCCTCCTTAAATTAAGCTCAAGCTTCTCCTTCTCCCTTTCTCACATGTTTGGAGCTTAAATGTAAGGAAAATGAGGTGCAAAGTTGAACTAGTGGGGTCATATATGGCTCATTTGGTGATAATTAATCAAAGTTAATCAAATGGCATCAAATTAATCTAATTTAATCACTCCGAACCGAATTTCAATTGGACCTACCATAATATTCTAAAAATTCCAAATAACACATCTACCAAGTCAATTTCATGATCGAATGTCGATAAGGCCTTCGATTCACAAAATGTAACAGAAATTTCAAACAGATACTCCTACAATGAACAAATAAAACACAAATAACGCAACACATATGCAATTAATTCAAAATCTGATCTTAATAACTTATTAGGTATATTAAATCATGGTTTATCATTAATCTTGAGTCGGGGTTGTTATATTTGTGGAAAGAGGCTGTTAATAATGAAATTGAATTCATTATGCAAAATCATACTTGGGAATTGGTGGATCTGCCACCTAGTTCTAAACCTCTTGGATATAAATGGATATTCGAGAGAAAAATAAAAGCAGATGGTTCAATAAACAAGTATAAAGCAAGACTTGTGATAAAAGGTTACAGACAAATGGAAAGTCTGAACTATTTTGACACATATTCCCCTGTGACAAGAATAACATCCATCAGCATGCTTATTCCTATAGCAGCATTATATAATTTAGAAATACATCAAATGGATGTTAAGACAACTTTCTTAAACGGTGATCTAAATGAAGAGATCTGTATAGAGCAACCCGAAGTGGTTGTAGTGCTAGGGCAAGAAAAGAAAATTTATCGGCTTGTAAAATCTCTTTATGGATTAAAACAAGCACCTAAGCAATGACATGAAAAAATTGATCATGATATGCTTACTAATGGGTTTAAGATAAGCGAATGTGACAAGTGCGTCTATGTTAAAAATAATGACAAAGGTTATGCCATCGTTTGTCTTTATGTGGATGACATGCTTATCATTGGAAGCAGTCAAAACATGATCAAATCAACCAAGTAAATGCTGAATAAAAATTTGATATGAAAGATATGAGAGTTGCAGATGTAATATTAGGAATGAAAATTACTAAAACATCTGATAGATATGCGTTATCTCAATCTCATTATATTGAAAAAATTCTTAATAAATTTATCAAGGATGATACGAATGCAGCCAAAACACTTGTAGACATCAGTTTTTATTTATCAAAAAATAAAGATGATGTAGTGTCTCAGTTAAAATACTCCCAAATCATTGGAAGCCTAATGTACCTAACGAATTGCACTCGTCCTGATATAGCTTATGCTGTCAGTAAATTGAGTAGGTACACTAGTAACCCCGGAGAAAATCATTGGAAAGCGATCACTCAGGTTCTTAGATATCTAAGATTTACCCGTGATCATGGTTTGAACTTTACTTGATATCCTGCAGTACTAGAAGATTATTGTGATGCCAATTGGATATTGGATACTAAAGATTCAAAATCCACTAGTGGCTATGTCTTTACTCTGGGAGACACTACTATTTCTTGAAAATCCACAAAACAAACATGCACCACATAATCCACAATGGAATCTGAGTTCATTACTTTAGACAAAGCAGGAGAAGAAGCAAAATGGCTTCGCAACTTCTTAAAAGACATTCCAATGTGGCCAAAACCTGTGCTAGTTATTTGCATTCATTGTGATAGTCAATCTGCAATAGGTAGGGCATAGACTCATATGTATAATGGTAAGTCACGACACATTCGTCGTCGATATAATACCGTAAGGCAATTGCTCTCAAATGGAATTATCTCAATAGATTATATAAAATCTAAAGAGAATATTGTAGATCTGTTAACAAAAGGTTTGACAAAAGAGCACGTGTATAGTTCACTGAAAGAGATGGGATTAAAACTTATTACATAAGAGTCATCACAATGGTAACCCTACTTAAATGACTGGAGATCTTAAGAACTAAGTTTAAAGGGACAACTAAGTTATGTGTGGCTCGCTAGAAATCACCAAGGGATTAAAATTCCTTACCCATTCCTATGGTGAGAGTGATATATGTATCATGTGTTGTATGCAGGGGTTTAAGGATAAGCTTTGCTTTTAATGATTACTTATATCTTGATTTAGGCATAAAAATCAAGACGAGTATAAGAGATACTGACAATAAGAATCACCTATATGAGTGTCGAACTGAGGCCGGTTCTATGAGAATGAAGAGGCTAAATTCTCTAGAAGCACTCATGAACAACCAGCAACGTTCAAGGCCAAAATGAACATAACCATGAGAACCACGATGTGTCAGAAGATATTTTGTGTAAAATCTATTATCTTGGCTTACACAAACGACTGAACAATTTAAGGCATCGCGTCCATTGGTTATCTAGTAAGTCCGATAGGTTATCACTAGGGAAGGTTCAAGGCCGAAAGCTACTAATCCTGATGCAAGATATTTTCGATTTATACTTTTTCGACGAATTCTGCATATTGTTGCATTTCCATTGTCATCAAATTCCATTCATATGGGGGATTGTTAGAAATTGTTTTGGAAAAAAAAAAAAAAAAAAAAAAACAACAACAACAACAAATTTTTCCTTAACTTTGATATATTTTTTAGATGGGACACATGCGCCAAATTTGGCAAGTCTAAGTGATAACGCGTTCTATACCGCGTTGTGATTCACGTAGTGTATTTGGTTGCTCAAAACCATTATCGAGTGAATGGGAAATTGAAGCCAAAGTAAGCTCTATGGAAATGGTATATTGGTAAAGTTTCCTTAAAGGTTTGCCCCACATTGGTTTGGTGGACAAACTTTTGTGGGTTTATAAGGCATAGGTTTGCAACTTGAAGATGGCCCCAAGGGGTACCCAAGTTTTATGGAAGAGTGAGGTTATGGACAAAGTGGGCTAGACCCATTAGATCCAAAATAAACACACACGTGCGCGCCACCGCCGTCGTTCGTCCGGTCGATCGGGCAAGCTAGGCTGGGCTGGGCCTAGGCTTGGGCTTCGGCTTGGGCTTAGGCTTGGACGCGGGTGCGTGATGTGAGGTTGGGTTGGGCTTGTCCGGCCCAATGGTTATCTTTTTATGCCAAAAACATTTTGGATTTTTATTTTTCTAAAATTAAATTCTTACCTTTTTTGAATTTAAATTTTGAAAACAATTCCGAAATGGTGTCCAGATTATTCCTACACCCAAACAAGTCCATATCTGTCCAAAAGAAACTGAACAGATTTAGTTATCGGTTCAAAATTCAAACCGAACAGATTGTTTCTGTTCAAAACAGTCCCTTACCTGTTCAATTCAAACTAGGCAGGTTTTGTATCTGTCTGAACAGGTACCATACCTGTTGGATTTAAATCTGAAAAGCCACATTTACACCTATAAATAGATAAGCCCCTTATTTGGTTTTTCACTTAAATTTTCGTCCTAAATTCTGCCATTGCTCTCTTTGCATTTTGCTGCATTATTTTCCTGTGAGAAAGAGTATAAACACAAAGTGTGTTCGCTATGTGAATAGTTTGTAGTGCTGTTACTATTCACTGTTGATCATTTTATCCTGGGAGATAGACGTCCATAATCTAAAAGTACCGTGGAGAGGATGAATTTGTCTTAAGGACATAGTGTTGAACACTGAACTTGATCTAAAATTTTGTTCGACTAATTAATAAGGTTAGTAATTAATTTACTTTCTGTTTTATTTATTTTTATCAGATTCTGATTTTGTTTTTGTAACAAAATAAGAATCTATTATTTTATTTTATTTTATTTTATTTTATATACTGTTTTAATTTTTGTAATTAAACAGTCTCTATCATTTCTTTAATTCTTCGAATACAATGAAGATTGTCCAACACAAACAAACTGAAATTTTGATTGATAACACTTAAACTTGTCACTTAATTATAAGAATCAAATCACGAGTTCCAATAGCATTACAATCAATAGGTCCAAATTGGGTTACAAACATTGAATTACAGATAATCTACTCCTAAGTACAAAAACTATTCCTAGATAAGTTACACGACTCCTAGTTTTCACATGAGTTCTAAATTTGGTTAAAAGTTCTCCTCTCTTCGAATTTCCAGCTCTTATATGGCTTCACTAGTCATGCTATGTTGCCACGTGTCCATTTGCTGGCTCCCTTTATCTATCCATAATCTTCAATTGCTGCCACTGCTGCAACTGCCTTGAACTCTCTTTCTTTCTAAAGTTGCCATGTGTCGACCCCTCAATCTTCATTCTTGGGCCACTAACTTCATGCCCTTAACTCTTGGACCCTTATTGCACCTGATTATGTTCCTGTCGATAGAAGATTTCAAATTTATGATGCCAACAATGCGCCACTTGTGTGTATATAGATGTAATCATTGATTAAAACAAAATTTTAATATACATTTCACAAATTCCTCCACACTTTCATATATGAAAAATTATATACAAAAATGTAATGGAGATGATCAAAGTTTGCTTTTCCATTATGGAGGAGTTAGCTGGCCTCAATAGCTCTACAGCAAGACTAGCAACCCATAAAATTCCTAAAAAATCACCCATATATGATTGTAGTTCAATAGTGTATATTCGAACTTCTTGTTGTAAAACCACACAATGAATGAATCTTGGCAATTGATTATAAATATTTGGCAAAATTCTAATTATTCAAATTATTATCATTTTTTAAATTTTTTGGGAGGATTGTAGAACTACAGCCAGTTCTAAATAGAGGTCACTTTCTTGGTGAGTATTTTGTCTTAAAATAGTAGTAGTAATGTATATGTATGTAGGTATTATATTCTTGAATTTTGAGAACGGAGGCTTCGTCGACCAATGCGGCACTTGTGCAACCACCGCTCACCCTTGGATCTGCATTTGGTGGTGGTTACGTGATACATAATGGCAGATGGCTACAATTCCATGACTTCATTGCCTCTTCACATGTCACTCACACCATCCCTTTTCTTTTTTTATCCCTCTCTCGGCTGATTATTCAATAGTTTAAGAAAATGGTCACATGGTATTTTTATAATAGTATAATTGGTGTGAAGAAGGTGGAGTATTAATTATTTATGTTGGGTAATAAAAGAATATGGAAGAACATAATGAATGGTGATTGGTGAAAAAATATGATCACGTAATATTTCAAGATTATTGTATAATTTTTCCACACACTCTATATATTATATCCAACCTAATTATAATAAGACAAAATAATATTACTGTCTCGTGGGTCGACCCTATAGTTCAGTTCATTCAGGTGTCCCTATAGTTATAATAAAGTCTAATAATCAGTCAAGCCCCTGTTCTATGTATGAAGCCATATATATACCCACTAATTTTCTTCACTTTATAAGGGGGGGAATAAACTTGACAATCTAATACACAGATCACATTGTGGGTGTTTGAAAAATTGTTATTTTAGTATATTATTTAAATTTTTGACTATTTTCATAGGTTAAAATTTTTATATTTGGAAAGATGGTTGAAATTTTTTGTAATTGGATATGATATTTGTAAAAGAAAAATAAAATGATTATGAATTTAATGTGACATTTTGTCTTATTCGCTAATTCAGTCTATTTTGTATTTTTATAAATTTTAGTCAAAAACATAACCCAAAATCCACTTGCCAAACATGACCAATATGTGAGAGAGGTATTATTTAAATGAACAATTGTGACTTTTCATTCGGTCATTTTTCTCTGTTCTCAATTTAAAATGTCAGGATTCGTTGTATTTTAAAGACAATTTTATGCCAACTTATTAAATTCCAATCAATTGGGAATAAATATATCTAAATAATCATGTATTGTGCTTCAAAGCCTTTTGTTTTTCTTATTTGCCTTCTGTTCAATACATTTTGCCCACAACAATAATAATATGTTCTATTATTATTTTAAATGGTAATATCGAAATATATATATATATATATATATATATATATAAGGCAATATCGTAGCATATATGTAGCTTGTTTTCCAATTTTTCATTGGATAGTCATTTGGCAAGTGAATATCGAAATATATATAAGGCAATATAAGGCAATATAGTAGCATATGTGTGGCTTGTTTTCCAATTTTTCATAGTCATTTGGTTAGTGAATTAGCAATAAGGATAGGTGTCCTACAAGCGCAAGTTGGTATTGGCCCGGCCATAAAGAACCCACGAGGCCTTGTTTGGAGGGAGACGGAGAGAGAGAGAAAGGGACACCCCATGTGCCCTCACGTGACCATATTGTGGGGAGTGACATGCAAATTTTGGCCTCTTTTGAGAAGACTTAAAAAAAAGTCAAAAGTCAATTTGTAACCTATTTTAAATCATATTATTTTTTTATATTTTCATATGTTTTAAAAAAAAATCAAAAAATTAACTATTAATTAACTCTTCAAAACAATCTTATTAGAGACACAACACAAACGTAATGCAAATTTCAAATAAATCCAAATCTTCCTCTTCTCCTTACCAGAAAAATAATCATGACAATATAGAAAAGTTTGAGTGAAAGATAAACTACCTAGTTCTTCCATTTTCATGAAACTCTCCGTCTCACTCTCTCTCAAAAACTCAAATAAAGTAGTTCAAAATTTCAAGGACGGGCTCACACATGAACTATGAATAAGTTGAGAAACAATACCACAAAGTAATATTTTGTTGGATTATTTACACGAAACTCTTAAATTATTAACCAGTATTACTTTATTATAAAAGCATAAAAATAGGCTTCCTAAAGTATTACGAAATATCACTTTATTCCTTAAACTATAAAAATATACAAATAAATCTCATAAATTATAAAATTGTACAAATTTAACCCCCCCTAATGGAAGGGATATTAATAGTTTAAGAGACCTATTTGTATATTTTTATAATTTAAGAAGTAAAATAATACTTCTCAATAATTTAAATTATATATTTGTATATTTGTATAATTTAAAAGGTCAATATAATATTTTTTTAACAACTTAAAAGTTTTCATGTAAATAATCGTATTTTATTTGTATTGTTTTTGTTTGTTTAAGTTGACAAAAAAATAAAAAATAAAAAGCTTTTGTTCTACTTTTGGGACGTTGAAGTCAGTCAAAGTGGAAAGGAAGTAGCCGACCATAAAGTAAAATGGAATAAAATATGACTAGTATTATATATATAAAAAATTGTACTTAAAATTCATACAATTTTGATTTTATCATTATAAATTAAAAAACTAATCAGAATAGTTTATATTTTTTAAAGAGTTATTATTATCATTCCTAGTCATAAAATTTATAAAATAATGTTATACATAATTTTTTTACTCAATTTTCTTATTACTACATACAAAGATACTCATTGCTTAATGTGTTAAGAGATAAAATAAAATAAAAATAAAAAAATTCATTTAAATATAAAAATTTTCTTCTCTCTTTTTTTTTTGGTTTCAGTAATCTTAACAATTTTCAGTTGTACATAGAAACTAGGGCTGCTCACGGGTCGGTTTTGGCGGGTTGCGGGTCAAAACCGACCCGACCCGCACTTATGCGGTTGGGAAAAAATGGACCCGCAACCGCCCGCGATGCGGTTCGCGGTTTGTGCGGGCGGGTGCGGTTCGGTTTGCGGTTTTGATTTTTTTTTTTTTTTTTTTAACTTAAGCAAATTTGACATTTTTTGTTACTTTCTAAACACTTTTTTTTTTTTTTTAGAAGAGTTATAAATTAAATTACAAGATATACAATTCATGATCATAATAAATAGTCCACATGTTAGATAAGATGATATGGAACCATGCTTGAAGATAGTGGATTAATCTTCCTCCTTAGCTTGCAAAAACAAATCCTTAAAAGTCAAACTAGTAACACTAATTTAAATATGCAAAAATAAATCCTTAAAAGTCAAACTAGTAACACTAATTTTAATAGTGGATTAATCTTCATTGTTTAGTTTTTAATATGCAATAATGTGATAATAGAATGACAATTCAAAATATCATATTTAACTGTGTCTACTAGACTAATGGAATATAATGATTATATATATATATATATATATAAATAAAAGTCAAACTAGTAACACTAATTTAAATATCATTAGATCACGATAATGTATATAAGTACCCATATAATAAATTTTACTTTCATCCAAAATGTAAAAATAAAAATAATAACTAGTTATCTCCATGTATCCAAAATGCAAAAAAAAACAATAATAACTAGTTATTTTTTCTTAAAAAAAAAAAAAAAAAAAACTGCGGGTTGCGGGCGGGTCGGGTTCGACCCGAACCCGATCTTTTGTGAATTTCTTGACCCGCACCCGTCCGCATACCTACATCGAAACCGCCCAAAGCACTGCGGGTAGGGTAGGGTCGAGCGGTTTGTGCGGGCGGGTGGGTTGGTTGCCCAGACCGCAAACCAACCCATGGTGAGTCTTCACAAACTCAACAATATCGAAACAAAAAAAAATCAAAACCTACACATTGAACGATTCAAGTTATCGAAACAAAATCCATGGTGAGTCTTCACAAACTCAACAATATCTTACAATCTGATTACGAATTAGAAGGAAGTCAGCCCCATATATAAATATATGTTTGCAATGTCTCTGGCATTTGACATAAATTAAAACATTCGTAGTAAATTATTATTATTATTATTATTTTTTAAACAGGCATTCATAGTAAGTTATCCTTGTACTCGTTGATGGGTTGACTTTTTGGTTTTTTTAGCTTTTTTTGGCTATTTGAACTTGGGCTCAAAAGCTTGATTTGGGAAGGGCTTTTTGGCTTTTTTGACTTTTTTGACTTTTTTTGTGAGAGAAGAGTGTAATGATTATGGGTTAGATGTGATGTTTTGTCTGTTGTGGCTCAAATAGCCTATTCTGTCTTTTGTGGCTCAAAGAGCCAAAAGAGCCCAAATGAGCTCTTCCCAAACGACACCATCATCTCCATAGGAGAGGAGAGCAACTCCCTAGCCTTCACTTTTTTTCAATTTTTTTTTTTTGGGGATTTATTTTATTATATATATATTTATAGGGAAAGAAAAAGGGTTAGTCTCATATGTATCTTGGTTGCTTCTATAAAATTTCAATAATGCTTGAGACCACTAAAAGTGGTGCTCTAAAAGCACCACTAGTGATGTGGCAATGGACGGGGCCCACTGCTTGTGTCTTGTTTTTTTTTTTTTTTTTAAATGCTTGCCAACTCATTAGTGGTGCTTTAGAGTATCACTTTTAGTGGGATGTATCATTACCGATAAAATTTTGATTCATTGTCTCTATTTTTTTTTTTTTTGTGAAAAAATAACTTCATTCATCATTATAAAAAAAAAAGAAAAAAAAAAAAGAAGGTACCAGTACCAGAATGATTCAAATATAAGGGATAGTTTGAGATGATCTAAATAAATATATTTTTTTACTTTTTATGAAATATGGATTGGGTATGAGTAGGGATGTAAGAAAAACCGAAAAAAACCGACTAAACCGATCGAACCGATCATATTTGGTCGGTGTTTTAATATGAATCGGTCTGTTTGGTTTTGGAAATTAATTTTTTTTAGTTTTCGGTTCGGTGTCAGTTTTGGTATACTATACACCGATTTGCACCGAAACCGACCGAATATATTTACATATAATATATATTAAATATATAACGACTATTTTGACTCTATTTGATAGACTTGTGGTTTAGACTTATGGGATGATTGTTTTAAGTTTTGGTTTTGTTTTGATGTCAAGACTTTGAGACTGAAATTATATTTTGTTTCTAATTCTAATTCACTAAAAGCTTCAAGCCTTAGTATTTATTAATTTTTTATTTGTATTTTTGTGAATGGTTAGATTAGATATGATTAAAATTGTGTACAAATGGCTAATTTAATATTTTTATATAAATTATTTATTATACTATAAATTTAAGAAATGACTTAATTTTGAAAGCATTTAAACCGATTAAACCGCATGGAATCGAACCGATTGAATCGGTGCGGTTTGGTGCGGTTTGATAAAAAATTTGGTCTGTATTGGTTTTCAATATAATAAAACCGACATTATCGGTTCGGTGCAAAATTTCACCTAAACACCGACCGTCCCGAACCGATTACATCCCTAGGTATGAGTTGGGTTTGAAGTGAGATGGTAGAGAGGTGATGTGACTTAAATAGGATAGTGACTTTTTGACTTTTTAACTTTTTTAAATTATGATAAACAAGGCCTAAGTACCTAGAGAACATTTATACCTAGAGCAAATCAAAGAAACTAGCATAAAATCAAATTTAAAGAATGCCTAGAGAATTTTGTTGTACGATAATTATTGGGTGTATAATAATATAAATTAGAGATTAGAATTTTTATTATAATATTTTCAAACAAGAAGAAAAAGAGCATTCATACACACATAAGGTAGGTTTTATAAAGATTAAAGTCACCACATATTTTAAAGTGACTAGTCTTACTCTTATAAGGTTGAATCTGAGATCTAAATGGAGTATTAAACTTGAGAATTTGAGAGAGCATACTCTTAAATTTCAAGTTATGCCCATTAGACCAACCCCTTGGGACCAGTTTATATATGACGTTTTCTTTAGTTTTAAATGGAGCTTCTACAAGTGGGTAGTGAGATTAATCCCCAAAATTAGTTAATGTGTACGTAAGCTAGTCCGAACAACTAGTTATAAAAATAAAAATAAAAATAAACTTTTATAAGGTTAAAGAATTTTATTTACTCGTGTGAATGGCTCATACCGAAGAGCTCAAGAATTGCATAAGAAAAAAATGAGTTCTTTAAATCCCGATCAAGCTCATGTTAACTTGATTTTTAAACAGTATCATAAAAAAATAATAAATAATAAATAATAAATAATTTTATAAAAAGCATGTTGTAGCTTGATCTAGGATTAAGTATTGGACTAGAATGGGTGAAAATTTGCTCGACGTGCCAATTTTACATCTCTAAAATTGATCATTGTTCAAATTGTAATTAACAAGTTAAGAGTATGTAAAAAATTGAGTGAGTGATCATTCAAAAATTAAAATGGAATTCTTGGTTTGTTTTTTTATCAGCATCTATTTGAATATTTGTAATGAATAATGTTTGAGAGCTCGAAACTTTGGCCCCCCTAATCCCCTAATGCCCAAAACGACGTCGTTTTGGGTATTAGGTTTTTTTTTTTTTCCCCTCCATTTTCACGCAGGGGGAAGAGGGAGAGGGAGAGGGAGAGGGAGAGGGAGAGGGAGAGAAAGAGAGAAGAAGAGGGGAGTTGTCGCAGCAGAAGAAGGAAGAAGAGGGCCGTCGTCGCAGCTCCGCCCGCCGTCGTCACAGCTCGTCGCCTCCGCCTCTGCCCGATCGTCGTCGCAGGCTGATCGTTGTCCGTCTCCGCCTCTGCCACCTCTGCCTCCGCCCTCCGCCTCCGCTTCCAGCCCAATTTATTAGCCCCCTCCAGTCCCTTCTTCTCCCTCCTCCTCCTTCTTCCCTCTCTTCTTCTTCTTCCCTTCTGATCTTCCTTCTTCTGCATAGAGAAAAAAAAAAAAAAAAAAAAAAAAAAAATCAAAAAGGGCAACGTTTTGGAATTAGAGGGATTTGGGCTACGTAACTTTCGAGCTACGTAGCACTGTTCATTTGTAATTTAGTTTCTTTTTTTAACATTGGTCAATATGGAAATTACTCCATTTAAAAGTAAAAATAAATAGAAAAAAATAAGAGTGTGATTCAATCAGTAGCAAATCACGCATTTTATTTTTGGAGACTTTGGTCCGAGCCGAGAGATACATTTGAAAAGGCAATTCTCACACAAAGACAAACAATCAATGGAGGAATTTAGAACAGAAAAGCAAATGAATGAGCATCTGGTCCAATACCATGACATTTGATTGGACAGAAAGGGATCGGAATTAAAGGAATTTCCCCTTTTACAAAATTATTTTATTTTGAAGTAAAATTAAATAAATTATTTTCTTAACATCAAATAAATAAGTAAAATTATTTGAGATTAGTAGTATTGGAATTGATTAATTTAGAGCAAATGGATCTCTCTCTCTCTATGTATTGTACGTAAAATGGAAGGGTATATACATGTCACTACTACATTTCGATATTAGCTTACAAACCCCATCCATACTCGTACTGTCTCAATCCTGTCTCGCTGTCTCTCTCTCTCTCTCTCTCACCTCAATTTCACGAGCCCATCGATTCCCCCTCTCTCTCTCTCTCTCTCTCAACTTCAATTTCAACTTCAACTTCACACAAAGCCAAAAAGAAACTTGTCCCCAGCACAGCACAGCACAGCACAGCACAGCACACCCCACCACCACTCTCATCATCCTCACCACCACCATATCTAGTATCTCCAAAGCCGGCCTTCCATTCATTCACTCGTCTCTCTCTCTCTCTCTCCCTCTCTCTAACAAATCTACTAAAACAAACCCAGAATTTTTAATAATCCATTCCCTTGTTTTAAAGCTCTTATTTAGTCAAATTCCACTCACAATCATGACTCGGCTCTTCCGATCCAAGTCTTGCGGAGTCGGTAGGACCACCGGTTCCATGTTTAACTCCTCCCTCCGACTCCCTCTCTGTATCTACCCAACCAAGGCCACGATGACGACGACAGCGAAGAAGAGGAAGAGGAAGAAGAAGAAGAAGATGAGGAATACCTTGCTAACAACCCTATTACGACGCCGTTTATAATCAGCCCCGAAAATAGGTACCGTCGTAATCAGCAGCATAATAACAATAATAATAATAATCATCATCATCATCATCATCATCCTCAGTTCCCTATAGTGGACATTTTGGTGGCGGTGCTGCGCAAGTCTCTCGTGACTTGCAGTGTGGAGAGAGGAGGGGAGGAAGATATGTCTTCCATGGATATCGGCTGGCCCACCGATGTCCGCCACGTCTCTCACGTCACTTTCGATCGCTTCAACGGCTTTCTTGGCTTGCCCCTTGAGCTCCAGCCCCAACTTCCTCCCAAGGTTCCCAGCGCCAGGTTACTCTTTCTTCTTCTTCTTCTTCTTCTTCTTCTATTTGGGGGTTGTTCAAGTTTATCTGTTTGATTCAATGTCTCAGAGACTCAGAATCTTCAGATTTACCATGGAATTTTGGATCTGTGGCTTGCATTGACTTTTTTTTTTTTTTTTCTGTCAAGGTTTGTTCAAGTACTAAATGGGTATTAATCAAATTTCTTTACCAACATAGTGAATGTGGGTGGTGATGAAAATTGATTGTCTCTTGCCAAAAGAGATCTACAAAATGAAGAAAAGCTTCTTTTTTTTTCTTTTTTTTTTTTTTGCAGGGGAGGTCCAAGATGGTCTTGAACATTAATATAAAATTGGGTTCTTTTAGAGAATCATAAATGTAGTATGTGGAGGACACCTTCATCATCTTGGGAAAGCTTACGGCTTTCAACTAGGATTTAAACTCTGAGTTGTTGATTCATGCCTTAAGATTATACTAGTCATGTTGTTGACGATCAAGTTATATGCCTATGTTTTGCCTTCCATAGTAATTAAACAGCTTCAATCCTTTTCTTTTTTGGCAAAATGTACATTCAATTAATTCAAAGAAACATAGTTTAGAAGAGGAGCAAAGGAAAGTAAAAGTTACTTGTTAGTGCTTCAAGAAGTATTTGAATCCCTTCTCAAAATCTGTGACAACCCAAGAGAACGAGTTAGGTAAGACATGCACAACTGATTCTTCCATGATAGTGAATAAGACACAATCTTTTCAACCATTAAAGTTGTTTTATAAGTAGAATTTTGTACTTGGAAAGTAAGGACAGCTTTTTCTGTTACTGGTAAAAAGTCATTTGCATTTGTAAAGCGTTCCTTATTTCAAGCTTCTTATTACTAAGCCCTAAATTTTGATGTCCCTTTCTTTTTATCAGTGAGAGATAGAGAGCATGGGAGATCTTGAGTTCATATTGCCAATATAGCAAGAGAGCCTAATAAACTCATTTTGATGGACTAGGACTCTGTTCATGTAGAATAGATTTTTTTTTTCATGATTCGCTTGAACAATGGTTTCAACTTTCATGTAAGTAGTTCCTTTTTGTATTTAAGGAGGAGTGACATAATAGCAAGGGGAATTGCGCTTCTACAGGCATCTTATTGTGCATTTTTGCAACTACTTAAACGCATTCTGTTTGTTCAGAGTTTTTATTTCCCAAATTTTTCCAATTCAACTATAGTTTATAAAGTGATGAATATTAGATGTGGGAATGTTTGTACTTGTATGTGTAATTCATTGTATGATATTGTGGATTCCAGAATTATACACAAATTTGAACAATTGGAGTAAAATTGGCCAGCCAAATTATAGTTTACTCAATGTTTATAGACGTGATTGTTGTTTGGTGCCAAACCATGTTGTTTCATGACTTTTTGGTGGCTAACCGTGGTCTTCAAATGGCTTCTATTGAAAAAAATTTATAGACAAGTAGGTAAGGAGGCTTCCATCTGAGTTGGAACTTGGAAGCCTTATGCGTCATGCCAAGAAACCACTACGCCATCAACTGTTTAATGCAAATTAAAGCATTATATTGTATATAGTAGGTTTTGACTAGTTGATGATGATGATTGTGATAATAGGTTTTGGCAGGTTGAAATATACATATATACATGCATATACTCTGACCCATATGATGTATGGATATTGCACTTCATGCAGCCACTCTGACTCTTGCCCCATACTCTGGTTGGCGAGCATACAAGACGCAATGTGGTTTTAATGTATATCTTTTGCATGGTCCTTAAAATAGGTTCGATTTCAAAGGTGAAAATGTTTCTCGGTTTATGTGTAGTTTGAGTAGGATAAAGTAATATGTGCTCCCAACTTGCCTTTCTCCCCCACTGGTTTTGTGGATCTTCTATTGAATTTATTTGCAATTCTGTAAGCATTGGCTGATTACAAGGGATTTTCCATGGTGTCTTTGGGTACTCCATTTTGTATTTTCTCATTTGCATTAATTGATTTGTGTAAGCCATCATTTGGTTCATTTATCTTCAACTTGCATTAACTAATTATGCGTCTCAATTCTAGATTTTCTTATTGATTAGCTTCAACTTGCATTCATCCAGTGTAAGTGTTTTCGGAGTTTCTGCCAACTCAATGCAGTGTTCCTATGATCAAAGAGGAAACAGTGTGCCCATGATTCTTCTTATGATGCAAAAGCGTTTGTACTCAGAAGGAGGCCTTCAAGTACGTTTTTTTGTTTATACTCAGTAACTTCTAATGTAGTTTCTCTTTTTAAGCTTGTTCAAACTGAGGGCTCTTTCATGTGTTGCTTGAAGGCAGAAGGAATCTTTCGAATAAATGCTGAGAATAGTCAAGAAGAGTATGTTCGGAACCAGCTGAACAAAGGTGTTGTGCCACGTGGAATTGACGTTCACTGTTTGGCAGGGTTGATAAAGGTATCTATGCAAGTGGTTATTTGCTTAAAGGTTGTCCAGCTTGGATAACTGCCAAGTCACTGCAAGATGAATTAATAGTCATAATCTAAACACAATAAAGTTGGGTATAAGATGTATAGTTTATTTTATTATTACTTTGTTTAGTGGGCCAGGGATGGATTATTTAAAAAATTGGTTCTTCATTACACTCTCTCCTTGAACTTTTGACTGCTAATACTCGAAGCTTTTAATTTTTTTTTTTTGGAGAGAGATACTCTCTTTGAATCACGGATGAGGGGAATCGAGACTGCTAGAGTGAAGATGATAAGTTTCTTTATTATGAAGGGTTATATATATGATGAGTTCTGAAAAGAGATCCTAACCCTCCACCTGATGGATCATTAGCAAACTACTTCTATAGAAATGTATAATGAGTTTATGGTTTCAGTCATTCAGCTTTGATGTGCAATGATGTGCTCATCTAAAGGGTCTAACTTCTGATGGATTCCAATTTTCTTCAGTTTACAATGATGATTAGTTTATATGTCCCTGGTTGTAAGAATTACTGCATTTGGTGAGTTGGGAACCTACAAGCTGTTGGTATTGGTAGAAGAGTTGAGTGGAATGTGATTGATTCAAATGGATCGCACGACCTAAAGTTACTGTGTCTACCATATCAGTGTGTAATTAAGTAACAGATTGTGTGATGGGGACTCAAAAGGCGTCGGATGACAACAAATTGAAGAATATAGGAATTTTATTCTATTTCTTTATTTGGATTATTTCTAGTATTTAAATTATTTGTAGGATTTTATTTTTTTTAACTTTAATTTAATTAGGGTTTCCTATTCTGCCTCCATATATGGCTTCATGTAATAGTTTAGAGTAGTAGATTATATGACTGAGTATTAAATAATTGATATGGAGAATTGTTTTGGGATTGTGATCCCTGATTTGTTCTTCTCTGCCGTTTCTTCATTCTTCTTCTTAGTTGTACATTATTGTGTGTTATTTCTTCCGGTATATAAGTACAATTTACATCTTTAGGTGCATCTTTCTTCTTTTATTAATTGTAAAACTCATTTTTCACGTCACATGTTATTTCTCACTTAAAATTTTTTATCAACATAAAAAATGAGTTCTTTTTAATATTTGGATCTTGAAATTTTGAAATGGCAGAAAGAGTAAGAGAAAGTAGACACAAGTCATGGTTCTGTTGAATTAAACTGAACACATGCGGAATAATTTTGTTGAGGCCACCACATTTCTATAGTCTTGGCTCCTGAATTAAGGCTCTGATTTAGAAGTTACATAATGTTTATTCAGTTAATTAGTATTCCTCTCTGTTAGTCTTCTCAAACATTCATGGTTGACTTTATTTAACTGAAATTTTATGTCGTGCAGGCATGGTTCAGAGAACTTCCTGCGGGAGTTCTTGACTGTCTGACCCCAGAACAGGTGATGCACTGCAATGCAGAAGATGAGTGCACTCAACTTTTGAAGTTACTTCCTCCAACTGAAGCTGCGCTACTCGACTGGGCCATCAATCTGATGGCAGATGTTGTGCAGCATGAAAATCACAATAAGATGAATGCACGTAACATTGCTATGGTTTTTGCACCCAACATGACTCAGGTGCTTAATATTTCCCATTGTCAATTTTTTTTTACCTGCTTTGTTAGTTCTGAATTCCTAGTTGGTTTGTCTAGTGCAATTAAACGTACTCAATTGGCTTTCGATGGGTCAACTCAGGTCATTGGAATGATCTTGTAACACCATTTGTCCATGGCATGCTTAATTGAACTAGATAATCAGGAAAACATTGTGATGCTTCTTGATAGGTAGCCAAAGTAGGTAAAGCAGGCGGTGAAGGGCTTAAGATGATGTATTTTTATCACTGACGTGTCGGACACCGACACAACACAAACAGTAGTTGGACATGTCCAAAAATGTCCTACTATTTTAGAAAGAGAAATTATACTTGGATACACTTCATAGACTTGCGGAACTCGTTACTTATACATGAAATTCATTACAAGTTTGAATAAAATAACTAAAATTCAATGATAGGGGAAAAATTACATAAATTTATATCTATTCTTCCTCTTTAGATTTTTAAAATTATTATCTTTGAATTAAATATTAATATGTACAACATATAGTAATTGCTTACTATCGATGTGTCTTTTTGGCAATCAACATCGCAATTCTTGTTGCTTGCAATTTAATGTCAGATGTGGCTTAAAATGACTTATTATTTCTATGATGCAGATGGCTGATCCTCTGACTGCTTTGATTCACGCTGTCCAAGTTATGAACTTCCTGAAGACACTGATTATGAAAACCCTTCGAGAAAGAGAAGAATCACATGCACGGCCTAGATTGCTGCCATCATGCACAGACTCTCCCGGGAACAAGGGAGATTCTCAATCATTAAACCCGAGCAGCGTGTTCTCACATGGCCAAACTCTCGATGGCCATGCCTCCAAAGGACCTCCCACTGGCAACCTTTTTGGGAGCATCATTTTAGACAGATCAGAATCTGACTGCTTGGAGAAATTCCGGAGTTTTCAGGATGACAATGATGTTGCTGAAGACTGGTATGAATCCATTTCATGTAGGAGCTCACCTGTTAGTGGCAAAAGGCGGAATTTAACAAATGGTTCGAGAGGCGAGTACAATGATGACAACAGGGAAGTTGAGGGCATATTTGATAAGCTGAGTCTGAAAAAAGGAGTGAGGAAACTTTGCAGGCACCCTGTATTCCAGTTGAGCAAGCCGGCGAAGAAGTCAGACAGCCTTGGGATTGTAGATAGTAGGGGACGAGGTGGAGAAGCTTGGGCATGAGATGTTTGTAATTTCACTATGCTTAATTAGTTATTTTCTAGATGCTTGTGAAAACATTGGTCTAGTATAGATGATGTGTGTGTGGTTTGGTTAATAATCTAGTTAGGGAGAAGTATTTGAAGTTGGGAAAAGAAAAAGAAAAAAAAAAAAAAAGTTGTTTTTTCAGGTACTAACTGAAGAAGGGCTTAGATAGATGAACATAAACGATGTGTGAGGGTAGTGTTGTGCCTCGCCTCTACTTTTTGTATGATTTGTTAAGCAACTAAAAGTTCATGCAACCATTTCAATAACAGTGTGGGAGATTTGTACATCTGCTCTGTTGGATGCATCCATGGACATACTAGTATTTTTTTTTAATTTTTTTTATTTAAACATGGACATTCTCTTGTTATTTGCTTTATTTTGAGGAAACTTGGAGGTTTTAGCATGGCTATTTTTTTTTCTTCCTTTTTTTGTTTTAAATAATATTTGTCACCGGATGATTTTTTCTATCATTTTATTTTTCCTGAATATGATTGGTTTACTGTTTGTTGTTTGAATAAACATTAGATGTGAGACAAAAAAATGGTAAAATCAATCTAGCGTGATATAGCATTTTTTCGTTTACCTCTTCTTAGGGGCTCTTTCTCTTGGGTAATTTTAGTCAGTTTAAATTTTAGAGAAGAAATTGAGAAAGTGAATTTTTTTAATTTATTTTAATTGATTTATTCATAAATCCTACATCTCTTTGAGAATGGAAAATTGAGTCGCAGAGTAGAGAAAATTTATATATTAGACGGTTCCCAACACCCAAATGATTGGGACAATTTTAAAATAAATATCTTAGATCTCATAAATCATTTAATCTTAGACCTTGTAAATTATTTAATCTTAGATCTATTCACTTATTTATTCAACTGTCATCTATCTACTAACTTAATTTTTCCACGTATCATTTTTTATTTGTCCATATGTACCACTACCACTAGTTGCCACCTTTGTTGACTTCGTGGAGTTGGCGGTGAGGTAAAAATTTAAAAAAAAAAATTCTTCAAAACTATAACAATTTCATTAATCATGTCATTATTTCTATAAAAGATCAATCTTTGGACCTAATGTCATAGTTCCGTATACACAGATTTATCACCAATAAACTCAATTATTATTATATTATATTAGTACATTACCCATGCTATACACGGGGTATAAATAAGTAATCAAACATTAGTTTTAAAATTTAAATAACAATATAAAATTTATCTAAAATATGTAGTAAAAATAATTTATAATCAATTAAATTATTTTTATTTTTATAAAAGTTACACATAAGAAAAAGTTTTTATTCTGATGTCATTAATTATGTGTTATAAATTCTTAATAAAAAATACATGTCATAATTTAATTGGTAAACATATTAGAAAAAATTAAAAAAGCTATATGTACGATAAGATATAAATACATTTTATTTTATAAATTTCATAATTTTAATTCAGCATATGATAGTAGTAAATTACATTTGCTAATATACTAATTTTTTCTTATTTTGTAAAGCCTAAACGATTGTCTACTCAAAATTGTAAATTGTTTTATATCATAACTCTTATGTGAAAATGGATTAGAATTGACTTGTGACAATAAAATCTTAACAACCACCATTTTAAAAAAGAGAAAGAGAGAGGTGTAAAAATATTTTTTGGAAGAAATTAAGAAATGGAGAAGATTATACCTGAAAGCAGTGAAAATGTTTTTTTGTGTAAGTTTCTTTTTTTTTAATAGTAAATTCCTGTTGAAAGAAAAATTAATTAGCTAGGGAAAACATATATTGTCTTTATTATGGAAAAAATTCCTTAAATCATGTGTATTTTGAAATTTAAATTCCTAATTATAAGTGAATTCAATAGATTCTTTGTTGATTATAATTTTAAATTTTATATTTCAATTTTTAGTAGCCAATTGATGTTTTTCTCTTTTTAAAAAATAATTAAGGCTTTGTTTGGGAAGTGGGTTGGCTTTTTAGCTTTTTGTTTTTTTTTGGCTATTTTAGCTTGGGGCTAAAAAACTTGGTTTGAGAAGTGGGTTGGCTTTTTTGACTTTTTTGATTTTTTTTGTGAGAGAAAGAATATAATGATTATGAGTTGAATGTGATGTCTTGTCTTATTGGGCTAAAAAGCTTATTTTGTTTTTTGTGGCTATTTTAGCCAAAAAAAAAAAGAGCTCCAAATCTCTCTTTCCAAACAAGTCTAAAAATCAACATAATTGAATTAGAGTTTTGAAACTCCTAGAGCTCTTAGAAATTCCATTTTCCTATATATATATATATATATCATATTAGTGTCATTTCATAATTAAATTATAAATGATTTACAAGTGTGATGATTATGTTGGGAAAAGATAAGGAAAAAAAAGATAGTAATTATTTATTGATTTTTTTTTTGTTTGGTTATTAAAATAAATAAACATATATAAATAATTTTATTTTATTTTATTTTATTTTATTTCCTTTTCTTCTCTTTTACAAATTCAAAATCTAAATCTAAATATTTCTTTGAATTATCCATCACTAGATCCAAATAAAAAATTATATAATAATCAACCGCTCGTCTCGCCAAATCGGTGCCCTTGACTAGGAAGTGTTGAAATCTTGATACAAGCACGACTCCTCTCCCACTAAAGGGCATCTCCAGCAACCATTCTCAGATTAGCTATCCAAAGCTCCACTTTATTAGTTTAGCTAACCCTTTATTTAATACACGTTTCAATAGTACTCTCTACTTTAATTATTCTCTTTAAAATATTAATAAATACAAGCACAGGGAAAGAGAGACAGAGAGCTTCGTCTGTGATCATGAGTAGGTTGACGTCGATCGTCCTCGTTGCGTTTTCGTCCGCCATCAATCATGACTCTTTTAGCATCGATTCTCCTCCTCTGGCGTTGATTCTCCTCCTCTGGCTCGATCGTCTGCCTCTGGCATTGATTTTCCTCCTCCAGCTTGGCCCTCCTCATTTGGCATTGATCGTGAGTTGTCCGGCATTGATCCTCCTCCTTTGGCTTTCTCCTCCTCCGGCGTCGATCGTCGATTGTAAGCAAAGCTTGGAGTGCTCGAAAGAAACTAATAAAAAATTGAGAGGCTACTGAACAGTGCCTCGTCTTCTCTGACGAGGTACTGCAGCTGAAAATCAAAGTAGCTAGCCACCGACGAGGCTGCTGGAGATGAATTTTCTACTTTTAGCTAGCTACAGTAACAAAAATAGAGGAATAGAGAAGCTTCTGGAGATGCTCTAAAGCTTTCAATGTACCCAATAAAAAAAAAGTTACATAATACTTCGACAGTCCAAAATACTTAACTATCCTAATCAGAAAAAATACACAAGTATTAATACTTGAATATTATTTGATTTCAGTTTTCAAAATTCACTTTTTAAAAGATTGTATATTTTCGTTATTCGTATTTTTTTTTATTTTCATTGAATTTTTTTAATAGTTTAAGAATTTTTTATTTTTATTTTTGGACACACCTAACATAAATATACTTAAAAAGTATAACATTTGGGAAAAATCTTTAAAAAATTCATTAAATACCAAAAATATAAATATATATATATATATATAAATTCAGTACATTTTTCATATTTTTGTATATTTATTAATTTTTTAAAATATTTTTTTACAAATATCTTACTATTTAGATACATATAAGTAAGGTGTATCTAAAAAAATATAAAAAATTACTTAAAATTTTAAAAATATTCATTAAAAATAAAAATGTAAAAAATAAAAAATTCAATTTTAAAAAAACTAAATTTAAAACACTGAAACCAAATTACTATTATTTTTAATATTTTTGTTTTTCGGACCGACAACAATCACCCCGTTTGGTAGAGCTGTGGAAAAGTGATTATGACCCTGTTTGGTAGAGCTGTGGGAAAGTGCTTATAGCTTATGTCTAAACAGCTTATAGCTTATAACTATGAACATAAGCTGATTTCTGACTTATAAATTAAGTATCTCCTGCCCCACTTAAAGAATAAGCTGATTTCTGACTTCCAAAAAGCTATAAGCTATAAGCTATAAGCTAAACCAAACACATCAAAGTAGCTTAAATTAAGCTGAAAGCTGAAATAAGTAGCTTTTAAGTTGCACCAAACAGGACTTATAGATTATAACTTAACAGATTATGACTTATAACTGTAAATATAAGCTGTTAACCTGTTTGGTGTAGCTGTGGAATTATAGATTTAAGCAGTAGAGTAGTGTTTAGTTAATAAGCTATAAAATAGTTTTTTAATGTATAATTGTCCTTTCTGTCTTTATATGATATAAAAATGATTATTTTGTCATTTTTTTCAGTTTTAATTTAAAAAGAAAATATTTCATTAATAAAAGTTAATATAATTAGTATTAATTTAGGGTTGGTTTGGGATGTTCTAAAAAAGTGTACTTTTTGACTTATTGGCTTATATGGGTTGGGTTTGGGTTGGGTTTGATGTGATGTGTTAGAGAGGTGATGTGATTTAAATAAGATGATGTGACTTAAATAGGATAGTAACTTTTTGTATTATTTAGTTTATGCCAAACCAATCCTCAATTAATATAAAAATGGATACATTTGCTAAAAATGTAATGGAAGTATTATTATCACAATTATTTTCCATTATAAATTAATTAGTATCAATTAATACTAAAATTATTAATTAGTATAAATTAATGGATTAATTAGTCTCAATAATATAAAAAATTATTAATTAGTATAAATTAATATTAATATTTAATTTTTATTAGTATCAATTAATATTAATAATCAACAATTGTTATTAATTAGTAACAATTAATAATTAATTCATTACAAAAGTATACAATATTAATTTATTAATAATTAATACCAATTAATATTGATTTTTTCATTAATATTGATTTTTTCTTTTTTTCAGAAATATACAATTTTTTATTTTTAATAATATAAAAATATACAATATGAATTATTAATAATTAATACCAATTAATATTTATTTTTTTTTTTTTCTTCATAAATATACAATTTTTTATTTTTTAATTAATATTAATATTAATTAATATTAATATTTGGGTATTGACGAGGGTATTTAAGTAATTTAGCCCTTCACACCGGCTGCGCGCTTAAGTAAAAAATTTAAGCACTCCATGACGAGTTTTTGAGATAAGCTGAGAAATAATTTGATTTAAGTTATAAATTAGTTAATTTAAACTGCACCAAATACAATATTTTAACTTAAATTAAGCTAAAAATTAAAAAAATAATTTATAAACTCTAGTAAACAGGCGTAATGTAATGAAGTGCAGTCTTCCTTCCTACGGTGCCATTCAAAAAGAGAAAGTGCATAGATGATTTGACATAGATGTGAAATATAAAATGAGAACCCTACTCGCGAATCCTACATATTTTTTCTAGTTTTTACTCCCTCTCCCACGTTTACGTGGTGTTTTAAAAAGTTAGTAAAAAATTAATTTTTAATTTTTTTTAATTTATTTTATTTTTTTATAAGTAAAAAAATGTGAAAAGTGATGTGATTCAAAATGAGTAAAAAGTTAAAAACTAGTTTCTTTTCTTTTTCTTCTTTTTTTTTTTTTTTCCAAAACACCCCTATGTCTCATTTTGTGAATTTTTTCTTCTTGTAGCATAACTGTCCAAAAAAATAGACAAAAACTTTTGAGCAGGAAATAAATTATTTCAAATAATGGTTGTGAAACCATGAAAATGATCTGCTTTGATTTGTGGTTTTTTGGTACTTCCATGGACACAAACTTTAGAGGAGTTGCTTTGTTTTACACGCAAAGGGCACTAATTATGGGTTAGCCAGTCATGACACCAGGTGGTTGTGTTGCATTGCTCAAAACATAAGCAAAAGAACAAAAAGAAAAGGTCTATTGATCCCATATATAAGTGCTGGGAATTCTATATATTCCACTTGGTTTTATTTTTCCATTCTAAGCAATTGGTTGTTGGCAGCACTGGTGATCTGTCAATCTGCTGGTATTTGCAATTTATTTATGAGTAATAATACATAAATAAAAAATATGTACAAAAAATATATGTATAACGATATGATAGACTTGTGAGCCTATCACTTAAAAAAAAATATTAAAATATTTTTTTAATATCAAAATGGGTGAATTGCACATTTCACCCTTAAAGTTCCACTCAAATTTTTACTTTGATTCCTCATCTTTTAATTATAACAATTAAAATTTTAGATTTCGACTTGTATTTCAATATAATCATCTTGTCACTTATCGTTAAAAATTTTGATGGAAAATGCTCACATAAGAGCCACGTGAATACATTTTATAGCCATTAAAGAAAAAAAAATTGTAACAAATTATATTTTTTACTTTCTAACTTTTACTCAAATTTTACAGTAGTCCTTAATATTTCAACTTCCACTAAAATTTCAAATAAAAGGATACACTGAAATATAGGTTGGACTTAATTATCATGATTAAAAAATAAATGATCAAAATAAAATTTGGGTAAAAGTTTAAAAATGAATAGTGAAATTTACCGTATCAAAATGGCTATTCCGATGAAAGATTATATATAAAATTTTTAAAACAATAACATTTTACTTTGTTTGTTCCATATTTTATTTTCTTTCTATGAAGTTATTATGGTCGCATTCCTCCAAAACCACAAACAACTAGTTTAATATAGAAATAAATGAGATAGCAATGGTGGTTACTATCAAGCCACAAATGAAAGACTAATGTTAGACATCAAAAATTTTATTAAATGTTTCATATGAATATAAGACTTATACAATGTGGGTCTCATATGGAATTTACGCCCAGGTGAAATATTTGGTAAAATTTTTGAGGTGTTGAAATATGAAAGGTGCAAAAAGATGGCCCCTTAATCTATATATGTTGGTGTCAAACAGTGTCCTAGTCCTCGGTAATATCAACTAAATAAACATGCGGCTTTGGTTGGTAGCTCAAAAATTAGTGGCCTTAATGGCCCTAATTTCCATATCAAGTAAAAAAAAAAAAGAAAAAAAAAATAAACTTACCCAAACAGGAAATTAGGGCCATTAGAGTCACAATTTTTAGGGCCACAAAACATTTTTCATAAACATGAATCCAAAAATAAAAAATCAACTAAATAAACGTGCGTAAATACGCTTTCGCCACCACTCCAATAAAACAATTTTCAACCTTTTATTATTTGTATATTTTGCAACAAAACTCCATCATTTAGCTGTAAATCTACTTTTAAATGAAATTTTTTTTGTTGGTTCGGTAATACTTATAAGTTTAGTCCTTATTGATAAATTTTTCATTGTGTGATAAATATGTAAGTGAGTAGGAGATTTATGATCTGGAATTGGGCCGGACAGATTTGGGCCCAACGAGGTTAGGCCGAGGTAGTTCGGCCCTATCCTTGCAGGAGTCTGCTCGGTTAAGGCAGGCCGTGTACTGACCGAGCTACGCGGCATCATGGTATCAAAGCTGGTCAAGTGAGATGTCTGGCGGCGGCCAAGGTTAGACCGGGCTACTTGTGTTTGCTCGGCAGGAAGGTAGACGGCGGACAAGCATGAGCTTGACCGAGCTTGGCTATGCCGGGATGCAGCCGAGCTCAGTCCTCGTTGGTCTTAGCTATGGGAATACTTAGGCTTGAAGCACAATATGGCCGTTGACAGCCGAGATGGTGCAGCCCGGCTGCCGAGCTCCCATAAGAGTGGGCAGGCAGTTGAGTTAGGTGATGTTCAGCAAGATCTGTGCTGACAGATGGGATAGCAATGCCACGTGTTGAGAGATCACTGGGAGTAGATTTGGGGCGCAGAGGGTATATAAGCATGTCTGCGCCCCCCAAACGAGACAGATGAACATTTGGTGAGACATACACTAAACACTCAACACTCTCCCTTCTCTCTATCTATCCCCTGTGTGTGTGTTCTAACTTGATCGTCGGAGGGGTTTTCCGGCCACACACCGTCGGGTAGCTCACCGCCGTTGTGCTCACAGGTCGATTGGACAGGCAGGAGTTTGGAAGAAAGGAGTGCGGGCTTGCCTGAATATTTGCTCCCTGCACAATTGGCGTCGTCTGTGGAAAGCTTTGCAGACAAAACCTTGTCTTCCAAGCTCGTCTGATTGCCGTTCATGGCGAACAACGAGGAGATTCCGTTGTCCGCCATCGACGGAGTTACCCCGGAGTCAGGCAGACGGAAAGAAGGTCATACCATCATCCCTCCAATGGCTGACTTGGAGACATTCCCAGGAGGACAGTCAGGAGACGCGCGGGAGGAGTTATGGTCATTCACGGAGTCCAGACGGTCATCGGCGACGGAGAGAATCACACGCCAGACGTCTGGAACATAAGCTCAGGGACCAGGACGTCGTCATTCGGCGGATGGCGGCGGAGATGGAGGAGCTGAAGCGGCATGTGAAAGGGAAGGGTGTAGCTGGAGTGGGAGACCACAGTGAGCGCGCCCAACCCCGCCGTTCAAGCAGTCAGAATCAGCGACACACTCCGTCCATTTCTATTACCAGAAGTTACAAGGTTGGTGATTCCGATGTGCGCGCAGAGAAGTCCAGCGCGCAAGATAGCACTTACCAGCCCTCACGTCCGGCGACGATGTCGAGGTACTCTTATTCCGCTCGTTCAGAGGATTTGCGGGCAGTCTTAAAGGAGCGAGCTCGCCGGCGGGAGGCTCAGAGGGTGCCTGCGTTCCAGCGGCTATCCTACGAAGTTCACGCCAGCGAGGAGGTCGGAATGCCTCCACCCCGCCAAGCAGCGCCGCTCCATGTAGATTCAGACTTGGCGAGGCTGAGCGCGACCCCTTTCTCCCTAGAGATTGAAACAACACCGCTGCCGGCAGGCTTCCACTAGCCTAAATTCACACTTTACGACGGAAAGACCGATCCCTACATGCATGTAAGCCACTTCCGACAGGTTATGGCCGGACATAGGTGGAATGACGCACTTATGTGCCTTATCTTCCCGTCAAGTTTAGGCGAACTGGGCCTGAAGTGGTTTGAAAGGTTGCCGGAGGGGAGCATAGAAATGTGGCATCAGTTGGCCGAAGCCTTTGTGATGCGCTTCAAAACCAACACCAAAACACCAAAGGAAGTTGATCACCTACTAAGTGTCAAGATGGAACCGAGCGACACATTGAAGACGTACAACTCCAGATATTGGGAGACCTTCAATGAGATCTTGGATTGCCCGGTTAACCTTGCAATCACTCAATACAAGCGTGGTCTCCCGGTCGGACATAGACTGCGGGACTCGCTTACCATGCACCAGCCGACATCCATGGGCCAGCTCATGCAGCGCATTAATGAGTACATCCGAGTAGAGGATGACGCATCAGCATCCACCGCAAAGGCGACTCTGGTAGCAACAGACAAGAAGATAGCTGGCAGAGTGCATGCAGTTGGGCAAGAGTCCAGCCGCACAAGTGACCGTGTAGAGGAATCGGACCGTGGCTCGAATCGCAAAAACCCGGGTAGAGGACGTCGGAATGACCGGGATGACTACCCCCGAGATGACGTAGTCGATGCCAACAGAAGGTTGAAGGCCAGGACAAGCATCACCACGGTCTTCAAGATTCTGATCTATCGCATACTTAGTGAAATCCGTGACGAGGAATATGTCCAGTTTCCAGCTAAGTTGGGCGACGGTCAGAAGGGCTTCAATTCGCGGTATCGTTGCACATTTCACCGGGAGCACGGCCACCGGACAGAGGATTGTTTGTCTTTGAGGTAACACTTGGAAGAGCTAGTCGCAACCGGACACCTGGACCTTTACATTGATGGGGGCGTGAAAGCAAATCAAGCTCCGGTTGACCCGCAGGGACTGGATGATCGAGATGCGCCTCCACAAGGGGTTGTTAATGTCATCTACGGCATAGTGGAACCGACACGTGTGTGCGAGCTCCGAGGTATGATCAAGAAGGCAGAGCACATGAGGGAGGTCTTGTCTGTTCAGCTTGCGATCAAGAAGGGAAAGACCGAAGAGAAAGACGTCATCAGCTTCTCCACAAGGGATTTAGAGCGCATTCAAATGCCGCACAACGATGCCTTAGTAGTGACGTTCCGCGTCAAGGAATTTGATGTCAAGCAGATCTTGATTGATCAGGGAAGCTCGGTCGAGATCATGTATTACGACGCGTTCAAACAGCTCAAGCTCCGGGATACAGACTTGGCTCCAGCAACTTCGCTACTGGTTGGCTTCAACTCACAACCAGAGTGGCCTTTGGGAAAGATTATCCTGCCGGTCAAAGCGGGGTCCGTGGTCAAGCAAGTGGAGTTCTGAGTGTTGCAAGTACCATCCACTTATAACCTGATCCTTGGAAGGGGATGGCTTCACGCGATGCAAGCCGTGGCATCAACCTACCATCAGGTGATGAGATTCCCCTCGGCAATGGGGGCAATCGAAGAAATTTGGGGAGATCAAGTCATGTCGAAGCAGTGCTTTGTGGCAGTCAATGGTAGCCGGGCTGCCAAAGGCTTCGTTCAAATGATAGAAGGACCGGAAGACCGGGGAGTTCTTGACGATGTGGGCACTAAGGCAGAGGACAAAGCCGTTGAGGAATTGGTGGAGGTGCGAGTTGATACGGAGCAGCCGGACAAGTTCTTCTTGCTCGGCTCCAGCCTTACTGCCCAAGAAAGGACCAAGATGGTTGAGTTTTTGATGGCCAACATCGAAGTCTTCGCATGGTCACCTTATGACATGCCCGGCCTCGATCCAAGTTTTATCTGCTATCACCTCAACGTCTTCCCCGGAGCAAAGCCAGTCATACAGCGTACAAGGAGATCAGCCCTGCATCACACCGAGGTAGTCGCCGAGGAAGTGAAAAACTTGCTTGAGGCACGAGTAATTCAAGAAGTGCACTACCCTCGGTGGATCTCCAACACGGTAGTGGTGCCCAAGAAGAATGGGAAGTGGCGAGTTTGTGTCGATTACAAGACAGTCAACCGAGCTTGTCCAAAGGACAGCTTCCCCTTGCCACGAATTGACCAGCTTGTGGACTTGACGGCTGGGCATGACAGGCTCAGTTTCTTGGATGCCTACCGAGGCTACCATCAGATTGCAATGCATGTGCCCGACCGAGAAATCACCTCATTCACGACTCCAAGGGGACTCTTCTGCTACCGAGTCATGCCTTTTGGTTTGAAGAACGCCGGGGCAACTTTTCAGAGGATGGTGACCAAGATGCTTGCGCCTTTGCTGGGCCGGACAATGGAGGCTTACATTGATGATATGGTGGTTAAAAGCCAGTATCAAGTAGACCACTTATCTGACTTAGCCGAGATGTTTGCCATTCTCAAAAAGCACAAGCTACGCCTGAATGCGTCTAAGTGTGCCTTCGGCGTGGGATCCGGAAAATTTTTGGGGTTCCTAGTCACGAACCGAGGCATCGAAGCAGATCCCACGCAGATCAGAGCCGTACAGGAGTTGAAACAGCCTAACTCGGCTAAGGACGTGCAGCATCTGGCCGGAATGGCCGCCACGCTTAATCAATTTATAAGCCGGTCATCAGATCGCTGCCGCCCTTTCTTTCAGGCATTAAAATCAAAGTTCTCATGGGATGAAGAGTGTGACCGGGCTTTGGCCGAGCTGAAAGAGTATCTTTCTTCGGCGCCACTATTGGTTACACCAAAGCCCGGCGAGGAACTCTACCTTTACATTGCCGTTTCACAGCATGCAGTCAGTGCGGTGCTTGTTCGAGTTGAAGGAATCAAGCACCTCCCAATCTTCTACGTCAGTAAAACCTTGCTACCGGCTGAGTCGAGATACTTGCCGTTGGAAAAGCTTGCGTTGGCATTGATGATGGCTTCAAGGAAGTTGGCGCACTATTTCCACGCCCATACCATCATCGTTCTGACCGAGTTCCCCCTCAAAGCTTTGTTCGAACGGACGGACTTCTTTGGCCGAATTCTCAAGTGGGCGGTCAAACTGAGACAATTTGATGTAAAGTTCCAACTGCGCACTGCTATAAAAGCCCAGACCTTGGCCGATTTCGTTGCTGAATTCTCACCTGGCACTCATCCGATGTGCCCGGTCAATATTGCCGCGGCAGATGAGGAGGTGAACGAAAGCCTGATCAAGACTCAACAACTTGGTAGAGTTGGCGACGCGGAAATTTGCGCGCCCTATCGGAGCACCCTCAGTTTGTACAATACCACCGCCCGGTGATGCGATGACAGAGTTGGGTATCACCGACCAACCTGCTCTGTCCAGTGCCGCATCACCAAGGGGGGAAGAAATGGAACCACTCAGCACAGAGCCTGCGGCCGGTATAATACCGCAACCTGGTGATTCGCCTACGGACTTAGGCATTGTAGATCAACTTGCTGAGTCCGGTGCCGAATCACCAAGGGGGGCTGAAGTGGAACCAATCGGCACAGAACGTGAAGCCGGACAACCGAGCAACCGTGATCCCATCAACCTTCAAGCCTCTCAGGACCCCTCAGAATGTTGGAAGCTCTTTGTGGGGGAGATGTGGAAACTCTTTGTTGATGGAGCCTCAAACCGTCACGGCGCCGGGCTAGGTATAGTTCTGATCTCGCCGGATGGCCTGACTATTGAACATTCTATCACCCTTGGCTTCCCAGCATCCAACAATGAGGCCGAGTATGAGGCGCTTTTGGCCGGGCTCAAGAGCGCGATTCAGATGCAAGCATCTGAGCTAATTGTATACAGTGACTCCCAGCTTGTGGTTAACCAAGTCTCTGGGGTTTACGAGGAGAAGGATGACAGAATGGCGAAGTACCGAGCCCTGGTTAGGGACCAAATCAAGCGATTTCAGGCGATCAGGGTCCAACAGATTGGCCGAGAAGAAAATGGCCGAGCAGATGAGTTGGCAGGCCTTGCTTCCATGGTCGATAGCGCATCTCCTAACCCTCTTTTGATTGAATTCCTGCCGAGACCCAGCATTGAGGAAACCGGGCAGACAGAAGTACTCTGCACCGAGCAAGGTCCCTCTTGGATGGACCATATCATCCAGTTTCTCAGAGAACGGAGTCTTCTAGCTGACAAGAAGGAAGCACATAAAGTGCGGGTGAAGTTAGAGCGGTTTTGGCTCTCTCCATCTGGCGCTCTGTACAAGAAATCTTTCACTGGTCCCTATTTAAAATGTGTTCACCCGAGCAGCGTGGAGGCCTTCTTGTATGAAATTCACGAAGGCATATGTGGCAGTCACATATACAGAAATATGTTCGCAAGTGTGAGAAGTGCCAGAAGTTTGCCCACCAGATCCACCAGCCGGCCAGGGAACTTATTCCCCTCACCAGCCCTTGGCCTTTTGCAATGTGGGGGCTAGATATAGTGGGGCCGCTCCCCACCGCACCAGGCAACCGGAAGTTCTTCATCGCAGCCACAGACTACTTCACCAAATGGGTAGAAGCGGAGCCTTTGGCAACAATCAAGGAGAAAGAGGTGAAGCGGTTCGTCTGGCAGAATGTCGTCACACGTTTTGGCGTTCCCAAAATTCTAATCTCTGATAATGGCACCCAGTTTGACGGTTGCCTTTTCAGAGGGTTTTGTGAAGATTTAAAGATTGAATTTTACAACTCTACTCTGGCTTACCCGCAGTCCAATGGTCAAGCCGAGACATCAAACAAGACCATCCTTGATGGGTTGAAGAAACGGCTGGAGAAGGCAAAGGGAAAGTGGGCTGAGGAGCTCCCCAGCGTCCTTTGGGCATACCGAACAACCCCTCGACGGTCTACCGGGGAGACTCCATTTGCTTTGGCTTATGGCATGGAGGCGGTCATTCCTTTGGAAGTTGGCATGCCCACACTCAAAAGCGAAAGTTTTGAGCCCGAGCTGAACGCCGAGGCCATTGCCCTGGAACTGGATCTAGTGGAAGAGCATCGGGAAAAGGCTCTCATCCACGTGGCCGCCTATCAACAAGAGCTTTCAAGGAAATACAACAAAACTGTGCACCCCAGACCGTTCAAAGTAGGTGATTGGGTCTTGAGGAAAGTCATGGGCAATACGCTGGCACCAGGCGAAGGCAAACTAGGGACAAATTGGGAAGGACCCTACAAGATAACCGGTCTGGCGGGTAAGGGGGCATACCACTTGGAGGATCTGAATGGTAGAACAATACCCCGGCCATGGAATGCGGCCAACCTCAAACTGTATTATTTCTAGCTTTAGCTTTCTTTTTGTGCAAAGGAATTTTTTGCCTTACACTTCAGAATGTAATTCTTTTTGTTAATATATAAAGTGTCTCTTCTTTGCTTTAGCATTCAGATTGTTGTTTTGAAAACCGAGATGATGTGTTCCGGTCAATTGAGTCTGTGATTTGCTCAGCTTAGAAGATAAAACCGAGATGATTTACTCCGATTGAAAGAGTTGATGTTTTGTTCAACTTAAGTATGTCCAACCGAGATGATTTACTCCGGTTGAAAGAGTTGATGTTTTGTTCAACTTAGGTATGTCCAACCGAGATGATTTATTCCGGTTGAAAGAGTTGATGTTTTGTTTAACTTAGTTATGTCCAACCGAGATGATTTATTCCGGTTGAAAGAGTTGATGTTTTGTTCAACTTAGTTATTTCCAGCCGAGATGATTTACTCCGGTTGAAAGAGTTGATGTTTTGTTCAACTCTCAAAATCAAACCGAGATGTTTATTTCGATTGGCAGAGTTGATGTTTTGTTCGACTCTCAGAATTAAACCGAGATGTTTATTTCCGGTTGAAACAGTTGATGTTTTGTTCACTTCTGGGATTTACGCTTACGCCGAGATGCCTTTTTCGATTGTATGAATTAATTAAAGTGGATTGTCTTGCCGAGGTGCTTTGTTCGGCTGAAGTTATGAGGCAAGTATACTGCTCAAACACTTGATGAAATTCGAACTTTTTCATTGATGGAAAATAAGTACAAAAGGTGGGGCTGATAGCCCGGTTACATATGTAAAGCAAAAAGCACAGAAAAAAGAAAACTAAGCTAAAGGGGATAGATTGGTGAATTCATCCTCGGTCGTCTCCAAGTTGATTGTTGGAGATTGGTCTTGTACACCGGTCAAAGTCTGGCCGGGCTGCTCTTGCTCTTCGCGGTCCTCTCCCTCAGCATCTGCCCCGGCTTCCTCTTCTTCTTCAAGCCCTTCCTCGGCTTCAGCCTGCAACGCGCTGAAGACGTCGTTGGCGTATGGCACGAGAAAGGTAGGTAGGAAGGCAGGCGGCGGAGTGGCAAATACGTCGGTGTCTGGACCTTGACCGAGATGTTCGCAGGCAGACTTCCAGCCGGCTTTAAAGTAAATGTCTTGAGTGGTGAAGACTTGCTTCTTGTAGTTGTCCTCGGCTTCATTGAAGCCGGCGTTGTTGGCATCTTGGCAATCCTTCTTCCTTGATTTCTTGAGAGCATCCAGCTCGGCCTGGAGCTCATTCTTCTTCTTCTCGGCTTCACCAAGCTGGCCGAGCAACCTGTTGTTGTCAGCATTGGCGATTTCAAGTGATGATTTTGCTCGGCCGAGCTCGGTCTGAAGGCTCTGGACTTGGCTGGCGGTGTCATTCGCCTTCTGCCGTAGTCGATGGATGCGCTCCAAGACCAAGTGCTGCTTTTGGATGGCCTGCAAGAAGGAAATTTGATCAGAAAAGAAACCGTGCAAACACTTGTAAAAATTTCAGTAGAGGATTGAGACTCTTACCCTGGTCATGGACTTCACGGCTGATTTCACCAACCGGGTGTCAGGGACGTGGTCGCTGCCAACCACGTCGCTCGGCAGCAGAAGAGCTTTGGAAATGTCGAAGGCGAGCAAGTGCTCCTTGTTGGCCTTGATGGAAGCATTAGCCGGGATCTCTTTGCCCCGGTGCTTTAGCTGCGACCGCCATGCTGGAATGGGGTCGACTGTGTCGGCAAGTTGCTCGGCGGTTAGCTCGGCAACTAGCTCGGCAGATGGATCTGCGCGAGGTCTTTTGCCAGCCCGGCGAGTTTCCTGTCTGGTTTGCCCGGCGGTTGGAGATGCCAAGGCAACCACGGGGCCGCTGGATTGACCGGCAGCTGGGGAACGTGTGACGATGCTCGGTATCTCGGCTGAGGTTGCTGTGAGCAAGTTTTTGATGCGACTTCTTTTCGCTATCTCTTCGGCTTCTGTCAACCGAATTAGGGGAACGTCTGGTAGAGTTGGGTCTGGAGGAGATGATGGAGCACGGAGAAAGTCTGTTACTTTACTCCGGCGTGGAGCTGAATATCTATAAGTGGGGGTGTAGCCGAGCAGCTCGTTACAATCCCGGTGGTTGTTGCGGAGCACGGTCCGGATGGCCTCAGCGTTGGGAAATTGGTAGTTGGCTTGCAAGGCTTGAATTGCTGCAAAAGAAACAGGAAAAGTTGTAAGTACAGAATATTGAAGAAAGGTGGATAACCGAGCAAATTAGCGCGGTTTACATGTGGAACCAAAGTTCTTGCTAATCGCCCAGCCCGGTACATCGGCTGGTTCATAGTTGCCGGACACCCAGAAAAAGTCGTCGTCATAAAGGTCTTTATCTGGGGTGCCGGTCGCTATTTTCTTTTTGCCCGGTCGGATTTTTAAGTAATATGCGAGGCCATCCCCGGTGTGCCCAAGTGTGTATTGTCTCAATATCTCGGCTAAACCTAGGTTGGTGCCTAGCCGGTTGTTAAGCTCGTGGACACCGTTGATAATGCGGTAAGTGTTCGTTGATACTTGTGTGGGCGCAAGTTTAGTCCGGCGCAGAAACTCGGTCATCAATGGATTAACCAGGAAGCGGAGGCTTCCTTCTATGATGGACAGCACGGTAAAGGGGCACTGGTCTAGTCTGCCCCAAGGGGTTGTTTTAATTGGCGCAAGCTCGAGGTGGACGTCGGCCGGGATACCGTACTCCTCCCTGAATGCGGCCAGCGCAGCCGGGGTATCGACGAGGAAGGGGAATTTCCCCATGTGACACCGGCTAAGTTAGCTCGGCTGAGGAGGTTTGGCACTGTCTGGTGTATTGATGGCTGCTCGGTCTTTGGGAGCCCCAAATTTAGGCAGTGGTCCCCTTGGACTCTGCAGGAAAAAGGATGGCAATGAATTGTAAGTGTGAGCACGGTCGCACAAAGCAAGCTTGACTTTAGCTCGGTCATGAGGAGTGCCAAACCACCTCGGTTGTAAAGGCTAACCAAGGAGCTCGGTCGCCCAAGCGGACCAGATGTTAGCCCGGTCGAGCGGCCAAGTCCTTTTGTTATCCCGGTTTTTACTAAGGTTGGGACAAACAGGTTATTTGCTCGGTCAGATTGGCTTTTTGGATCAAATGAAGACCTAGAGCCCGGTCCGCCCCAGATCTTCAGTGTTCTTCAGGAAAAATGAAGAACACCATTCACAGTTGGAGGTTTGGGATGGTTTTTAGTGCCTACATCCTAAAAGCTACGTTTTAGTGCCCTAATGTGTGAAATATCGAAGGAAATAACAACAAAAGGGGAGTTGGAGGGCATACCTGTGAAGGGCAGTAGCTACTTCCTTCAACTCGAGCTCAGGAATGGCAGGTGAGAAATGGCAAAAGCTCTGGATCGGCAAGGAGTGAGAATCAGTAAGGGTGAAATGAGGAGGAGGAAGGCATGTATATGGAGGAAGAAAGACCGCCCAAATTCGAATTCTAGGGGACGGCTGGGTTGGCTGCTCGAAGACCAATGAGGGATTGACACGTGTCCCTATTAATGGCAGCTTCAGAGTTGAAGAGATAGGGAGATCAGATGAGGCGTCGACCAGGCAAAACGAGAGACGTTAAGGTCAGACGAGACGTCGACTGAGCAAGACTAGGAACCAAGCACGGAAGTTAGCTCGGTTGGTTTCTTGCAAATTATGAACCGAGGAAGAGATTATCCCGGTCAAAATGGGTAATCCCAGTCACGCTTGTGCGGACGGAATTAAGGGGCAATTGAGAGAGAGATTTATGATCTGGAATTGGGCCGGACAGATTTGGGCCCAACGAGGTTGGGCCGAGGTAGTTCGGCCCTGTCCTTGCAGGAGTCTGCTCGGTTAAGGCAGGCCGTGGACTGACCGAACTACACGGCATCATGGTATCAAAGCCAGTCAAGTGAGATGTCTAGCGGCGGCCAAGGTTAGACCGGGCTACTTGTGTTTGCTCGGCAGGAAGGTCGACGGCGGACAAGCATGAGCTTGACCGAGCTTGGCTATGCCGGGATGCAGCCAAGCTCGGTCCTCGTTGGTCTTAGCTATGGGAATACTTAGGCTTGAAGCGCAATATGGCCGTTGACAGCCGAGATGGTGCAGCCCGGCTACCGAGCTCCCATAAGAGTGGGCAGGCAGTTGGGTTAGGTGATGTTCAGCAAGGTCTGTGCTGACAGATGGGATAGCAATGCCACGTGTTGAGAGATCACTGGGAGTAGATTTGGGGCGCAGAGGGTATATAAGCATGTCTGCGCCCCCCATACGAGACAGATGAACATTTGGTGAGACATACACTAAACACTCAACACTCTCCCTTCTCTCTATCTATCCCCTGTGTGTGTGTTCTAACTTGATCGTCGGAGGGGTTTTCCGGCCACACACCGTCGGGTAGCTCACCGCCGTTGTGCTCGCAGGTCGATTGGACAGGCAGGAGTTTGGAAGAAAGGAGTGCGAGCTTGCTTGAATATTTGCTCCCCGCACAGTAAATTTATAGAATGTTTACTTGTTGTTTGATGTCTGTGTCAAACAGCGTCTTTGCCCTTGGTAATATTTAAATAAACATGAATTTAAAAATAAAAAATAAAAAAAATCAACTAAATAAACGTGTGTAAATTCACTTTCACCACCACTCCAATAAAGTCTCTACAATTTTCAACCTTTTATTATTTGTATATTTTACAACAAAACTCCATTTTGCTGTAAATCTACTTTTAAATGAATTTTTTTTTTTGTTGGTTTGGTAATGCTTATAAGTTTAGTCCTTATTGATAAATTTTTCATTGTGTGATAAATATGTAAGTTTGTAGAATGTTTACTTGTTGTTTGATGAAACGTGTCAATGAAATTCTATATGCTATTTTTAGTGATATTATAATAAAAATTTAATATAAAAGTTTATTATCAGAATGATATAATCATAGCATTTTTATAATTAAATAACAATTTTATTGTTCCTTTATTTTTAAATAGGGCTGTGCTACATCTCCCTAATTTTTGGCCCCCTAATCCTCCTAAATTTCAAACCAAGGCAAAAAAAAAAAAAAAAAAAAAAAAAAAAAAAAGCCCCAAACGACGTCGTTTTGGGCATTAGGGGGATTAGGGGAGGCTTTTTTAGGGGGACAAATCATTTTTCTTTTAAATAATAGATTCAGAACTCAATCACGTCATTCTGTACAAATCTTTTATATAATTTTTTTTATTTTATTTATGTAACATTATTGTCCGTTTGAATATGGACTCTATTTATCAAGTCTAATATATACTCACATCAATGGTGAAAGAAACTGCCAAACAGAGAAACAAATTGAAGAATCAAGCCAACATACCAAAACCCAGAGGAGAGAGAAATAGGTGAAAGCAATGGGATAGGATCATTTAGCATGTGTTTTGCATGTCAATCGCCATATTGGTAAGAATGAATCAAAAGTCAAATATTTCAACCAACCTCTCATAGACACCAAGCACCAACAATATGATTCAAGTCAAATTCCTGAACGAAATTCTTTATTTCAAGGTTGTTTTTTCTGTGCTTAACACTGTTAATTAATGCATTACACTAATGATTCCTATAATTTAGAATTTATGTTATTTTGATTCTTAATTTTTCAATTGTAACATATTTGATACTAAATTTTAAATCTTATTTCAAATAAGAACAATTGAAGATACCATTGCTCAATTTTAAGGGCAAAATCGTCAATTTAATAAAATATTTGACAAAAATAAATGTCAAAAAAATATTTTTGAATTTTTAAAAATTATTTCTACCCCTCAAAGATAAAATTATGTAAAATTAATAAATCTTTTACACGTTTATTTATTTCACCAAATTAATTTTTATTATGCGTTTAGATGATGATCATATAATGAGTAGTTATTTTTAGTTTTTATTTTTCTAAAAGTCAAATATGACAATAATTTTGATATATTATTAAACTAATCCATTAAATCAAAAAATCCAAAACTAAAAATATTTTATATATTAAATATATCGATTATACATTAAAATCCTTACAACCACATGATAAAAATAAATAAATGTTTAAAAGATTTATGAATTTTAACAGTAGTGATTGGTACCACTAAACCACCACTAATAAAGTGAAAAAAAAAAAAAAAAAAAAAAGAAGAAGAAGAAGAAGAAGAAGAAGAAGAAGAAGAAGAAGAAGAAAGGCACAGCAACACTGCGGCAGTGGGTGGGGCCCACTGCCACATCATTAATGCCACCACTAATTAGTGGTCTCAAGCATTTTTATAATTTTAAATAATTTTATCTTTAGTAGGTAGAAATAATTTTTAAAAATTCAAAAATATTCTTTTGACATTTATTTTTGTTAAATTAGTTTATATTTTTATCAAATTGACTATTTTGCCCTTAAAATTAAACAATGGTCTTCAATTGTCCTAATTTGGAACAAGATTCAAAATTCAGAGTCAAATATATTACAATTGAAAAGTAAGGGACCAAAGTGACACAAGACCCCAACTATAAGAACTGTTAGTATAATTCACCCATAAATATATGTTAGTATTTTTTTTTTTATATATAATAAAGTAATAATGGTGAATTACACTAACAGTCCCTATAGTTTGGAACTCATGTAACTTTGATCCCTGACTTTTTAATTGTGACACATTTAACCCTGAATTTTGAATCTTATTCCAAATAAGAACAATTGAAGATTATTGCTCAATTTCAATAACAATGTTGTTAATTTGATAAAATATAAACTAATTTGACAAAAATAAATGTCAAAAAAGAAAAATATATTTTTGAATTTTTTAAAATTATTTCTACCCACCAAAGATAAAATTATATTTCTACCCACCAAAGATAAAATTATGTACCATGAATTTTGAATCTTGTTCCAAATAAGGACAATTGAAGATCATTGCTCAAGTTCAATAACAAAGTCGTCAATTTGATAAAATATAAACTAATTTGATAAAAATACATATCAAAAAAATATTTTTGATTTTTTTAAAATTATATCTACCCACCAAAGATAAAATTATGGAAAATTGATAAATATTTTAAGCTTTTATTTATTTATTTAATTTACCAAATTAATTTTTATTATATATTTAGATGATGATCATATAATGGATGATTATTTAGCTTTTAATATGTAATCGATATATTTAATATATGAAATTTTTTTATTTTGGATTTTTTGATTTAATAGATTGGTTTAATAATGATATCAAAGTTATTGCCATATTTAACTTTTGAAAAAATAGAAACTAATTTAATGAAAATAAAAACATAATCATCATCCAAACACATAATAAAAATTAATTTGGTAAATAAATAAATACATATGTAAAAGATTTATTAATTTTACATAATTTTATCTTTAGTGAGTAGTGAGTAGAAATAATTTTTAAAAATTCAAAAATATTTTTTTGACATTTATTTTTGTTAAATTAATTTATATTTTATCAAATTAATGATTTTGCCTTTAAAATTGAGTAATGTCATCTTCGATTATCCTTATTTGGAACAAGATTTAAAATTTAAGATTAAATATATCACAATTAAAAAATCAAAAATCAAAATGACATAAGTCCTAAATTATAGAAATTATTAGTGTAATTTGTCCTTAACAGAAATGTTTGAGAGCACTAAGGCCACGTTTGTTTGGCAGATTAGGTTGGATGAGATTGTTAGTGAAAGGATTGTTAGTGAAGGGATTGTTAATGTGGGGATTGTTAGTGAGGGGATTAAGTAAAAGTGTGTTTGTTTTGATGATAGTGTGGGAGATAATTAGTGATGGGATTGTTAAATTATTTTTGTATAAAATAAATAAATAAATTATTTCTATATTAAAAAAAATTAAAACAAATATTAAAGTAAACATGTGCACTTGGTAAAAAAAAAAAGAAATTAAAAAAATAATTTTTTTTATATAAAATAGACTCAATCCCCTCACTATTTTCTTAATTCCACCCAAAATCTACCCAAGCTAATCCCCCTGTGTGAGGGTATTCATAGTCCCATGGGACTACTAGTCCCCTCCTATTTTTTCCAACCAAACATGGGCTATGTAGGGCCCACGGGATTGGTAGTCCAATCCCCCCACCTATGGAGCCAAACAAACATGGCCTAAAAGTAAAGTTTTAATGAGAGCTCTACTTATATGACAGTGGACCCCACTCATAAATGATTTGATGTATGTGTCTTTTTTTTTACTCCATATCACATCATTAATGCTATTATTAGAACTCTAAATTTAAAGTTATGAATCATTGCTCTTGCCCTTGATGCATGCTCATATGTCATTACAACTATTATTTTAGGTTTTTCTTAAAAAAGTTAAAAAGTCACTCTCCTATTTAAGTCATATCATCTTATTTAAGTCACACATTATCTCTCCATTATATTACTTCAAATCAAATTTATATTTCATAAAAAGTTACAAATCTACTTATTTAATAGGTCAATCTCTAGATTTGTACTATCTATGTAATTGATGCATATGTTTCATAGGTAATCAGCATTATTAACATCAAATCCCATCACTAATCTCTTACTTTTTGACAATTTTCCCCATCATGATTTGTGTCAGTGTTCATTATTATTTTAGTGAAGATAGCAAATGGCCTATCTCATTCGTTTATTTATATTTGATATTTGGAATTATCAGTTAAAAAAACGTGGTATAATCACTAAAACCTTGCCTAAATGTTGAATATTCTTGATGTGATCGTGACACCACATTTCAAATAATTTTTAAATCTGAAATGATAATTTCCTTTCTCAAATGCCGCCTTTTTTAATTTTTATTTTAGTGAATTAATATATTCATTGATGTATCAACATTTTTAAAGCCTAATATACATTAATATTGTTTTCAGGATAAATTATATTTACATCTCTTGAAATTTTTGACAAATATAAAAACTTCTTTTATACTTTCAATAATTAGAGAAATTTTTCTTACTTTAAATAACAATATCAAGATTCTTCCAATCTGTCAATTTTGCCCAACTGACATTACTTACCTATACAAAATCACCATATTACCCTTTCATTTGAGCATGAAAAGATAAAAATACCCTTCCCGCTTTCCACTGTATTTAATTCTGTTTTGTGTACTCACCTTCACATCTCTCTCTTCACTAATCACTTCTCTCTATCCCTCAATTTACCATTTTGGTCGAACACTCAATGGGCGAAATTTATTTCGACCCTATTCAAGAAAATTGGGATTTCTCACACCACAACAAAAGCTGAAAGTTTCAATTTTTACACATGGAACAAGAATACAACTCAATTATCAAATGGGTTGGCAAAATAAAAGAAAGGGGATGGAAAATATGGATAAATAATAATTCTTAAACATTTCGAATAATGGTGTTTGAATTAGATGCACAAAGGAACAAAGGATGAAACCTATCCACAAATCAGATTTCACCATGTTTTTGCACAAACATGATCAGTAACAAAAAAAAAAAAAAAAAGAAAAAAAAAAGGAAGAAAAAAAAAAAAAAGTGGTATAAGTAAGCACGAGAGCAACAATCTTGCATAAGTAAGCATTTTTTATGCAAGTACCACTAAACCCAAATCCATCCCAAATCAGTCACCAACTAACCCATTGTTATATCAAAAATTTCTTTAACACAATAATCAATTTCTCTATATATAAGCACATACAAACACTTCTACCAAAAAAAAAAAAACACATACTAACGTAATTCCACCAACCAATTGAAATTAAACAATTTAGAGCAATTGTAAAACCCATCAATGCATTGTAGAAACTTGAGGTAGATGGTATTGCTGTGGCCGTGGATGAGATGTTATGGGTTGGAATGATTATATCTCTTGTGAGATTGATTTGGTGGTGGTTCTAGTGGCAGCTAGAAGAAGAAAAAGATATTGCGGTTGCGGTTGTAAGGGTGGGTGTTTGCTTTGGTGGCAGCGACAGTAGGTAGTGGTTTGGAGGGGTCAAGGTAAGCGGAGCCTTTGGTGGTGGTGGTGTAGTGGCGGCTCAAATGGGTAATTGTTTGGGTTGATGTGTAGAGGTAGGTGAGAGAGTGTGAGAGAGAGAGAGAGAGAGAGAAGAGGGGTTGGGTTTGAAGATGAAAAGATGTAATTGTGTGTAGTTATGCCCATAATATGTGAAGATAAGAGGATATTATTGTGTGTGGTTATATATTGATGGGTTCAATACACTTGAGGGCATTATGGGCATTCTAGTATTTATCTTTGATGACGTCACAACTTTTGTTAGTTGTGTGAACGGCAGTCAAAAAATGGGAGAATCTTGATATTATCAGTTAAAGTAGGAGAGATTTCTGTAATTATTGAAATCACAAGAGAAGTCCTTGTATTTGTCAGAAATCTCAAGAGAGGTAAGTGTAATTTACCCTTGTTTTTATATCTATATTTACTGAATTTAAAAATTGAGTCTAATTTTTTTTATCTTGAATAGTAATGCTCTTTAACATAATATCAACATCCTCGTATACACCTATTCAAATATCTATTTATGTCACGACTCAAACCTACCCCTAAAGGTTTAGGTCATGACCAACCCATACATAGGCCTCAAAACAACATTAAATAATATAATTTATTCAATAATGAAGCTTAAAGCGGAAGTAATTAAATAATAGAACGTCCAATGAGCAGTGTCTATATGCCGGGATCATTATACATCTTCTCGTAGACGAATTAGTTTACATGCACTGTTCAAATATAAATACAATCCAAGCATGTGTATATACAAGGAGTGAAGAACCCCAAAAGTTATATAATCACCAAATGTGTAACAAAAGCCACCAAGAATATAACAAAAATGTGGCATTGAACTCCTTAAGAGACAAAAGACTCCAACGTAGGACTTAACAAAAATGTCCACAAAAGGCGCCTGAAGCTGACCTAGGGTTGGCCTCCAGGTTGACCACCTACAAAACATACATGGATACGGAATGAGCCAGGCTCAGTGAATAATAATAATATATGAAGGCATGTAAATAAGCATGTGCCTTAAAGAATATGTACGTATTGCATGTATGTCTTTTTCATCAACACATTCCGGAACGACCTTAGGATCAATAATAACAGAATGGCCTCGGGCCCATTTCATTTGCCATTGCAGTCAAGTATTCAACCAGTTTAATCAAAGCACAAGTTGTATAAACCATATCATTCATGGACAAAAATATAAAATTTGTAACTTGCGACATATTGTTACATTAATATTACTCACAGTGATTCGATCGTGTAATGGTCCCTTCTGGTGAGTGACCTACAAATGGCACACACACAACTTAATAAGCACTTAGTTCTTTTTTTAGCGTCTTTAATGAATTTTAATCTGTTCCACTCGTTCTTTCGTTTCCTCTTGTGTTGGTACAATACATATGCACATGAGAATAGTTGGAAACCATGTAATTGGAGGCCCAGAAGTCAGAAAAATGAAAGAAAACAAAATCGGAAAAATCAGCCTTGTTGGCCGCACGTGCGGTGGTTTTGGCTGCATGTGCGGTGGCCTTGGCCGCATGAGCGGGTGAACTTCAGAATCGAAATTGTCCAAAACAGGGTTGGCCGCTCATGTGGTGGCCCTAGCTGCACGAACAATCTGGGTTGAAAATCTCAGTCCGAAAATCCATATCAAGTTCAAGCTTTCCATATGCATTTTTAAGGTCCAATCCAAGCAATTTGATTTCAAAAACATGATATATGAGCATAACAAACTCTAAACTCACACTCAATTAGATCAAAACTTCCTTCAAATTCTAATTAGAAATTCTAACTTCCACAATTCATCATATATTCATATATATATATATATATAAACTTGAGCTCAAGCATGCAAAGAGGCAAAATTAGAAAGCAAATCTCCACAATCTAACCCAACACAAGCTCAAACACAAGAATAAACTCTTTAGCTAACCAAACCCAAAGATTACATGCTCCTTTCATGAGATTTGTTTAGTTTAGATCATAAGCCAAAACCCTAGCTTTCATGAGTGCTAAAACTTCATTTCAAGACTTGATTCTATCTAATTGAAGAGATATGTCAAGCATTCGAGTTGATTACCACTTACCTTAAGCCAATCTTTGAGTTACTCTAACAATTCTTCCAATCATCAAGCTTAGGTTAAGTTCTCTCATTTTCTCTCTTTTCTCTTATTCTCTCTCTTTCTCTAGGAGATATTTTGTTATGTTTTTGTCTAAGTCTCCTAAGGTTCTTGTATATAGCTAGCTCTCTTAAGCTTTTTGAGTTAAAATGAAACTTTAATTAGGAAATTAGCCAAATAAAGTCAATTAAATCATTACGAATCAAATTTTTACAAAACTTCATAATATGTCCTAAAAATATGCTCATCATAACTGTAAAGTTAATTTCCGGTTATCGCGCCTCTAAGGCTTCCAATTTCAATCCAAAGGTCACAATTTCAACAGATTTTCTTATAATCGACAGATACAAATGTATAAACATGTAATTCACACATTCAAACATGGAATTTCACATCAAACACATAAACACACATATAATGAGAGAAATTTAAGCATATGAGAAGGCCGAGTTATTACAATATATTTTCCAGATTACCATAAATATTTTGTTTGAACATGTTAAATAATTCTTATTTATATTATTTATATCAAAATGTCAAATCTACCTTACGTTTGCTTTTATTTTTTTTTCTCTCAATTGTTTCTATTATTTATTTATTTATTTTATTGATTTTATCTATTCCTCGTGTCACGGCCAGCTGTCATAGCCTTGGTTTTTTCAAGCCAACCGTGCGGCCTTAGATGCTTGTAGCACTCCTTGTTTACACCTAAGTAAGCCTTCTTGGAAAAGAGCTAGGAGAGATTCACACACACAAGAGAAAGCATAGAGAAAGTTAGAGAAAGAGCTCTTGGAGAATGCTTGCTTTGTATTGCTTTGTATTACTTTGGATAGCTTTGGATGGTTTGGGCAAATGAGGCCCTCTCACTTTTATAGGCTATAAAGAATATTCTAGAACTATAATGATGGAGAGTGTTCTAGACACTTCCTCCAACTCTATCTTATAGACTATTCTAGAATCATTCAAGAATGTACATATCTAGAAGGATGTACAAATATCTACAACTATCTACAATTCTCTACAAAACTCTAGGGAGTTCTAGAAGCTTCCAGCAGTCTCCACAACCTCCCGGGGCTTTCTAGTGAGGGACAACATCAAGATTTATCAGTTTGTGACATTCTTCTTTTCTTAAAACTGGACAGAGCTGGAGTATTTCAGAAATAACTAATTATCTGCAAAAGCTATTCCGTTTCTGAAAATTTTTCTGAAAACTAGATAAAATTCTCTATAAACCATAAGAAGGCTGGATTTCGGAAAAATCTAAAATAGTTCTTTTAATCTTGATCTTTAAGTGACTCTGAATCTGGAAATTCTGTTTACATGTTTTGTGCTCTTGACTTTATGAATATGCTTATTAGTATATGAAAATGTCTTGGTATGATATTGCATGTATTATGGTTATGTTCCTTATCTTCTTCATTTAATGGTGCTCATGCTTATGTGGATATCACTACCTTGTTAAGTTGTTCTAACTTTAATTTAAAAATTTTAACTTAACAGGAAACTTAATTGGGTTGGTGTACGGGAAAGAAATAAACCTTCTCGTATAATCCTATTGATCAAGTCTGCGCTCCTCCGTACGTCGTCGCTTTATCCCCTGAAAACACAAACGTGAGCTAGCCGGCGGGTGTGTGCCGGAAACCTCTCCGATGCCTAAGTCAGCAAACTAGACAAATAGACAAAAGCTCTGTGTATTCGGAAATCAAAGTTGCGTTATCTCTCCATAGGTGATTTTTGTGAGCTTTTATAGGTTTCGTGTGGCACAATCCTAGTAGGACTCTTACTCCTCCATGTAGTGTCCTCCTAGGATTCATACTCCTGAAGGATAATGCCTATCCTTTCACACCCTCCTCACTGCTTAAACCAAGTGAGATGGTTTTACCATGGCCGAGCTACCATCCGACCGAAGTAATCATAGCTTATAATGAGCCGAACTAAACTTAGGTCGGTTCTCTGCCCTTAGTTCCTCTTCCATTAACCATGGGATGCCTAAAACCGAACTATCATTTTGTCAAGGTTTCGACCGATCTAGTTTCACTGCGCCATGACCGGTGTAAGTTCAGAGCATCCTTAAACTGGTCTGACTACAAAACACCTTTCAACCGGACTAACAACAAGAGTCCCTCGAACCGGTCTAACTCCTGGGCTTGAGACCGGACTAATTTTAAGCCTCTTTAACGACTGGAGTAACTTTATGCCGTTTTACTTAGCCCTCCGCACTAAGGCCCATAACAGCCCAGCTCGGCCCAATTTGCATATAAATTACCCTCTCAATTGTCCCTTAATTCCATCTGTGTAGCATGATAGGGATTACCTGTCTACAAACCGAGCTAAAATTTTAACCTTTCCAGCCGAGCTAAAAAAAACCTTTTAGCCTTTCCAGCCGAGCTAAAAACCCTGAAGCCTTTCCGGTCGAGCTATATACTTTTAGCCTTTCTAGCCGAGCTAAACTCAAGCCGAGCTGTGTATGTTCGGTCAAAACGTCTCTTCAGTCACAGCAACTGAAACGCTTCTCCTTCCAAGGACACGTGGTAGCCTCTGATTGGTTCTTGGCAGCTGTCACGCCGCCCTCGTACTTCGTAAGATTTGAACAGTCCCGCCTTTTTTGCCTTTTACACAAAACAATCCTCCCATTTTTGAATCATTCACTCTACTTTTTACTTTGCTCTCTCTTGTTCCTGAACCCTGAGCTTGAGCTTGCTGCACTCGCGTTCTTCATCACTGCCGTTGCTTCTATCTTCTAGCTTCTTCCACTCTTCCTGGTAAGCATTACGAATCTGTTTCCCTTTTCTTCGTTTTTGCTTTCGTTTAATCCATAGTATCATACTACTTTGCAAAACACCTTCTCCTGTTAGTTTTGCATTTTTCTGGAAAAAACTTAGCTGTAGGACACTTGAATTCATGAAGCAATCTGTAGAATACTATTTTGATCCATAAACATGCCTCAACTAAGCTAGGATACTATTTGTGCTATATGTAGATCTATCCAGACCATAACCGAACTAGAACTTGTGAATATAACACTACTTTCAATAAGTCACCATCCTGATTTAAATTAGCCAAGATAACCGGACCGAACGAAGTCTGAACTTAGAAAACTGGAAACCTTAGCCTTTGACCGAGCTAAGTCTTCGGGCCTAAGCCAGCTTTCTTAGTTGTAAACCGAACTAAGAAAGCTGCCCCTAGAGGCTCGACCGAGGTAACAAAACCCGTAGTTTCAAACCGAAATAAAGAACCTTATACACAAACCGAGCTACCAAGCACCAAGCACCTTTATTAAAACCGAGATAAAAACCTGCAGCATCCCACAGCCAAAGTAGGACTTCTTTCATCTTGCTTTGATTTTGTAACACGGTCAACGATCTGTGCTTAACACCTTTGCTTTCCACTTTGCAGACTTAGGTTGCCCAGACACTCCTCTGCGCGCTCAACCGAGTTGCTGAGCACATTTTTTCGACCTGACTAATTTATTTATAACATTATAAAACAAATGGGTAAGTATAGATTCTTAGTAGAGACGCCAGGTGGTCTAGCCGAATTCCAAAAGGACTATAATATACCTGACGACGTCCACCTTACCCTAGCCAAACAAGATACCATTCCATGGGGGAATGAAGGCTTTGTACCCTTTACCCTTCTTTCAATAATAGAAACCGGACTAAGATTTCCAGTCCAACCCTTAATCTGTGAATTCCTTAGGCAAACTAGATTATGCCCAACCCAGTTTTCCACCAACTCTTACCGTATAATAATGGGAATAGCCGAACTAAACCGCCAAGCCGGTCTTAACCTCAGTCTTGCCGAACTGTTCCACCAATATTCCTTAGGTTCAAAAGAAGATGGGTGGGTCTATTACTTAAGAATACGCCGTCGCCGAGAAAAAATAATAAAGGATACGCCAGATAAAGACTTAAACGATGACGATTTTTTCTGGGTGTCTGGGAACTTTGAGGATCATCAAGCCCAGATTCCTGGCCGAAGTATAAATTGGAACAAAGGAATCCCCGGTATAACCTACTTCGGTTTCCTTACATTCTTCTTTTTTATTTCGGTTTCCTATTCCGAGCCGAACTAACAGTTCTTTTTTATACAGATCCAGCCCATATTTATTCATTGTACAGTCACCCCAACCTAGGTACTCTACGCACCGCACTACGGTACCCAGAAAGAAGCTGGGCCAAGTTGCTAAAGTTTGAGCCGACATACAGATACAGCGGCCGCCGAAAAGCCAGAGTGACCGATTTTCTTCTTGAGGACGCCCCAGAACCGGACCCAACCTTGTCCCAAATCAACCTCGTCCGAACCACTGAAGAGGAAGAAATGGCCAAGAGGAATAGACTACGGGCGCTTCTGACCGAAACTAACAGACCCGAAGTACCACCACAAAGTCAAACCCAAAAAACGGTGGTGGCCCTCCTTACTCAACAACCGTCCTCATCCCGCCGAACCAAGCGCGCCCAGACTACCAAAACCGAACAACGTTTGGTTGATGAAGACGACACCGTTCTTTCACCGAGCCACCCACCGAGTCCACAACCGGAGCCTTCTGACCGAACTACCTCTAGGTGGGCACCCAAGCTCACCTTCAACAACCGAGATATCCAAGACTCTGACTCCGTTGTTGCTGAGAAAGATCACCAGTTGGCCTTTAACCTGGCCAAGAGTGTGTGCCTTCCAAAGGACATGGAGCACCACCACAACCAACTGAACTCCGAACTGAAGTCCATCCGGTCGGCAACGAAATCAATGATTCTGGTAAGTAGCTTTTTTCGAACTTTCTAATTTTCCCAACTCTTAGCTCGGCTAAAAAGAAACAATTCTTTTGCAGGCCATTCAGAAAAACAACAACACGCACAGGCGGGTGCTGGAGCTGAGGAAAACCACAAGGCAGGCAATGGCGGAAGCTGAAGCCAAGACTGCCGAATTAAAACAATCACAAGAGAAGACGGCCGAGCTGGAGGCCGAGGTAACTCGTCTAATCGGCCTAGTTGCCTTGGCTAACAGTAACAAACAGCGAGCTCTTACCGAAATGAAAGATAAATATTTGTGGGAGATGGCACAGCTTGAAGGTGCTAAGGATGCCGAAATAGCAGTTTTGAAGAAGAAAGCTGAGGAAGCCGAGCTGAAGGGCTTTAAGGAGGGCGAAGCTGCATACATCCAGCAGTGTGAAGCTGCGAAGGATTTGTTCTTCAAGTGTGGCTGGAGAGGTGCGGTGGAGCAGCTCGGTTGTGGTCCTGACACCGAGGTCTACAATGCTCCTCAGTACTTCATTCCGGCCTCACTGGCGGAGTATGCAGCCGATCTACAGAAGCAATTTCTTGAGGCGTCTGACGACGATGATGAAGAAGATGAACAAACTGAGACTCTGGTTGTCAACGTGCCAATCAATCAGCTCGGTTGGAGCCAGTGGTTGAAGATTTGATGACCGAAAACGTGCTTCCAACAGAGACCGAGCTCCCAACCGAGACTGTTTTAACCACTGGTGTCCATGTTGATGTTGAAACTGATCTCGAAGATCTGTTCAACTAACTCCGTAGTTTTTCTTTTTTCTTTTGTTTCGCACTTGAAACCGGGCTGCGGCCCCTAATTTGTACTTGCTCTTCACTTGATGAATGAAAATCTTTTTGTGCTCAACTCTTTTGCTCGACTGTGATCTTGGTTTGAATGCTTGCTTTCTAACTGTAATTTGAAACATACTACTTTTCGGCCGAGATACCGTATTCCGATTTTAACTTGGTAATCTGAGTAGGCTTACTAGCCAACCACTCTTTTAGCCGATATACTTATTTCGGCTGAAGAGTACTAAGAGTAACAAGAGTTGGTTTAATCCGGCCAACCACTCTTCAGCCATACCCTTACTTCGGCTGAAGAGTACAAAGAGTTGGTTTTTCCAGCCAACCATTCTTCAGCCATACCCTTACTTCGGCTGAAGAGTACATAGAGTTGGTTTTATCTAGCCAACCACTCTTCAGCCGACATACCTACTTCGGTTGAAGAGTAACAAGAGTTGGTTTAATGCAGCCAACCACTCTTCAGCCGACATACCTACTTCGGCTGAAGAGTAGCAAGAGTTGGTTTAATCCAGCCAACCTAGAATAAAGTGTTCGGTTATTCCGACCAAACGTCCTGCAGCCTGGATCCTTATCCTGGGCTTAGGAGGGGTGTTGGTTTAATCCAGCCAACCTCTAAGTTGGTTTTTCCAACCTAGAATAAAGTGTTCAGTTATTCCGACCAAACGTCCTGCAGCCTGGATCCTTATCCTGGGCTTAGGAGGGGTGTTGGTTTAATCCAGCCAACCTAGAATAAAGTGTTTTTTCTGCCCCTAACTTACTAATTTGCTTAAAACATACTTTTACAGCGAAAAATGCTTAAACGGAAAAGAAAACTACTTGTTTTATTGAGAAAGGGAAAAAGTTACATATATTTAAAAAGAAAAAAGCTAAAAATAAAATAACTTGAGATTGGCAGTATTCCATGGCCTGGGAATTGTCTTGCCGTCCTCATCTTCTAAGTGGTATGCCTCTTTGCCTGCTAATCCGACCACTTTGTAAGGTCCTTCCCAATTAGGTCCTAACTTGCCATCTCCTGGTACCAATGTGTTTCCCATAACTTTACGCAGTACCCAATCGCCGATTTTGAATTGTCTTGGATGCACGGTTTTGTTATACTTTCTGGATAATTCTTGTTGGTAGGAGGCGATGTGAACCAATGCTCTGTCTCTTCTTTCCTCTGCAAGGTCGAGTTCTAATGCTATAGCTTCGCTGTACAAGTCTGGATCAAAATTCTCGCTTCGAATTGTGGGGAGGCCAACTTCTAATGGGATGACTGCCTCCATGCCATAAGCTAAGGAGAATGGTGTTTCTCCTGTTGATCGTCGAGGCGTGATGCAGTAAGCCCATAAAACATGAGGGAGCTCCTCTGCCCACTTGCCTTTGGCTTTCTCTAACCATTTCTTCAATCCATCCAAGACTACCTTGTTTGATGTCTCTGCCTGACCATTTGCTTGGGGATATGCCGGTGTAGAATTGTAGAACTCTATCTTGTACTCTTCACAAAAGCCTCTGAAGATTTTGCCGTCGAACTGAGTACCGTTGTCTGATATTAGTGCCTTTGGTATGCCAAATCGAGTGATGATATTCTGCCAGACAAACTTTTTTACATCTTTCTCTTTGATTGATGCCAAGGCTTCTGCTTCCACCCACTTTGTAAAGTAGTCGGTTGCTGCAAGAAAGAACTTCCTGTTTCCTGGTGCCGTTGAAAGTGGTCCTACTATGTCCAATCCCCACATTGCGAAGGGCCATGGGCTAGTTAGAGGTAGGAGTTCTCTGGCAGATTGGTGTATTTGGTGTGCGAACTTCTGACATTTCTCGCACTTTTTGACATACTTCTCTGAATCTGCTTGCATATATGGCCACCAATATCCTTGTGAAATTGCTCGGTATGCCAATGATCTTCCTCCTTGATGGCTGCCGCATACGCCCTCATGTATTTCGAACAGAAACGCTTCCACTTTGCTGGGATGAACACACTTTAGGTAAGGTCCTGAGAACGACTTGTTGTATAATGCTAGAGACGGGGAGAGCCAAAATCGCTGCGACTTCGCTCTTATTCTGTTGGCTTCTTTTTTCTCTTCTGGTAAGACGCCGTCTTTTAAGAACAGGATGATGGGATCCATCCAAGAGGGGCCTAGCTCTGCACAACATACCTCTTCTGTTTCGGGGTCTTCAATGCTTGGTCTAGGTAGGTAGTTGATTAATAGTGGATGAGGGATGGAAGTATCTGCCATTGAGGCAAAGTCTGCTAGCTCGTCCGCTCTGCTGTTTTCCTCCTTGCCGATTTGTTCTATCCTGACTACTTCAAATTTTTTGATCTCTGTTCTGACCAACTCTTGGTATTTGGCCATCCTGTCATCCTTTACTTCGTAGTCGCCAGATATTTGGTTTACCACCAGCTGTGAGTCGCTGTAAACCATTAGCTCAGTGGCCTTTATGAAGAATGCTGATTTTAGGCCTGCAAGAAGCGCTTCATACTCTGCTTCGTTGTTTGATGCTGGGAAGCCAAGGTTGATCGCCTGCTCCACCACTAGGCCGTCTAGAGAGATGAGGACTATGCCGAGCCCTGCTCCTTGCCGGTTGGATACTCCATCCACAAAGAGCTTCCACATCTCTCCGACGAACAACTTCCAGCAAGTGGAGGGATCGGATGATGCCTTGGGATCTTCCGTGTTGCTGGTGTTTTCTTCAAGATTCGTGCTGGCCGTCTGCCCTTCGCAATCTGATTGTACCAAGTCTTTACTTGTTAGTGAGTCTTGACTTGGTGTGGCATGGTCTGCCTCTACCTTCCTTGCTTTGCTTTGGTCTGCCTTGGCGTCTGGCTGAGTACGCTGTACCAGGGGTTGCGCTATTCTGGCGTCAACTTATGTCCCTAGTTCGGCTGTTTCAGTCAGGTCGACTGGGCAGATGTGATGACTTCCTGGTGTGAATTCTGCGACAAAATCCGCCAATGCTTGAGCCTTTATTGCGGCCCTGGGTTGGAACTTGATGTCGTATTGCCCCAACTCTACTGCCCACTTCAGAATTCGCCCAGAAAAGTTCGCCCTTTCAAACAAAACTTTTAATGGAAAGGCTGTGAGGACAACTATGGTATGGGCGTGAAAGTAGTGTTACAACTTCCTTGAGGCCATCATCAAGGCCAATGCCAGTTTTTCCAGTGGCAAGTACCTTGTTTCGGCACCCAGTAATGTCTTGCTGACATAATAGATAGGCAGATGTTGGATTCCTTCTGCGCGGACCAACACTGCGCTAATTGCGTGCTGGGAGACTGCCAGGTATAGGAAGAGTTCTTCTCCAGATACTGGGGTGACGAGTAGTAGTGGAGAAGACATGTATTCTTTTAAGCTTTCCAGAGCGCGGTCGCATTCGTCGTCCCACTCAAACTTGGCTTTCAGTGCGTGGAAGAATGGTCGTAGTCTGTCTGACGACCGGCTTATGAACCGATTGAGCGCAGCTGCCATGCCGGTGAGATGTTGCACTTCCTTTACTGAATTTGGCCTCTCCAGATCCTGAATTGCCTTGATCTGAGAGGGGTCTGCTTCGATACCTCGGTTGGTCACTAGGAAGCCTAGGAATTTGCCTGATCCTACTCCGAATGCACACTTAGATGCATTGAGGCGCAACTTGTGCTTCTTTAGGATCTCAAACATCTCACCTAGGTCCTTTAGATGGTCATTCTCGTCCTTGCTCTTGACCACCATGTCGTCGATATAAGCCTCCATTGTTCTGCCTAACAATGGTTCAAACATCTTGGTGACCATCCGTTGGAATGTCGCCCCTGCGTTCTTTAGGCCAAAGGGCATGACCTTGTAACAGTACAATCCTCTTGGAGTTGTAAAGGATGTGACTTCCTGATCTGGCTCATGCATGGCGATTTGGTGGTAGCCTCTGTATGCATCCAAAAAGCTAAGTCGGTTGTGCCCCGCCGTTAGGTCTACCAATTGATCTATCCGTGGTAGAGGAAAGCTGTCTTTTGCGCATGCTTTGTTGACTGTCTTGTAGTCGACGCAGACACGCCACTTGCCATTCTTTTTTGGCACTACGACTGTGTTGGAGATCCATCTTGGGTAGTGTACCTCTCTGATTGCTCCTGCCTCCAGCAGGTTTCCTACCTCTTCTGCCACTATCTCGGCATGGTGGAGTGCCGATCTACGTGTGCGCTGAATGATTGGTCTGGCGGATGGGTGGACATTAAGTTGGTGACAGATGAAGTTGGGATCAATGCCTGGCATGTCGTATGGTGTCCAGGCGAACACTTCGATGTTAGAGGTCAAAAATTCCAAGACCTCTAATCTCTCAATGCTGGACAACGACGAACCAAGCAAAAAGAACTTATCCGGGTTCTTTTCATCTATTCTTACCTCTACCAAGTCTTCCACTACTTTCTAATCAGCTGCTTTGCTGACATCTGCAAATAGTTCATTGCTCTCAGGTTCTTCCACCGAATGAACATATCCTTTGGCAGCGCGGCTGCCATTCACCGTGACGAAGCATTGCTTTGACATGATCTGATCTCCATAGACTTCTTCAATTACCCCGGTGTCGTTGGGGAACTGCATTACTTGGTGGTAGGATGACGCCACCGATCGCATGGCATACAGCCATGTTCTGCCCAAGATGATGTTGTAAGTGGAGGGGACCTTCAATACCCAGAACTCCACTTGTTTCGTCACGCTTCTTGCTCTAACTGGAAGAATTATTTTTCCGACGGGCCATTCTGGCATGGAGTTGAAGCCGATTAGGGGAGATACAGCAGGTGCCAAGTCTTTGTCCTGTAATTTCAATTGTTTAAATGTTTCGTAGTACATGATTTCACATGAACTACCCTGGTCAATCAAAATCCGCTTGACGTCAAAATCCTTGACTCGGAGAGTGACGACTAGGGCATCATTGTGAGGGCAATATATCCTTGCCAAGTCCTTATCCGAAAAAGACATGACGTTCGTGGCTTCTGTCTTCCCCTTTTTGATGGCAGGTTGGGCACTTAGCACCTCTCTTAAGTGTTCAGCCTTTTTGATTGATCCCCTGAGCTCGCATACACGCTCCGCTTCAAAGACTCCATGTATCACATTGATAATGCCTTGAGGTGGGGCGTCGATTGGCATTCCATTAGGGTTATTATGGTCCTGGGGGGTTGGTTGCGCCCCTCCTTCAATGTATTTATCCAGGTGACCTGCTGCCACCAACTCCTCCAGGTGCTGCCTCAATGGCGTGCAATTCTCAGTGCGGTGTCCCTTTTCTTTGTGGAAGGTGCACCGTGATCTTTTGTCATAGTCCTTTTGGGCCTCTCCTAGCTTGGCAGGCCATCTGACGAAAGGCTCGTCTCTTATTTCACTCAGAATTCGGTAGATCGGTTTCTTGAAGACCGTGGTTATGGCAGTGCGGACTCTCAACCATCTTTTATCCTGGTCCTCTCCGTTGTCTCGCTTGCCACGTCCGTTTCTTTTCGGACGATCTACCGTGTTGACCTTTGCTGAGGCCTTCTTTTCTGGTACTGTGGTCATGCCAGATTTTGCTTTGGCACGCGCGCCATCCTCCTCCACCCTGATGTGCTGATGCACTCTTTCCATCAGGGCTTCCATGGTGAGCGGTGGTGTCATGGTGATTGAGTCCCTTAGTCTGTTCCCGATTGGAAGGCCTCTCTTGTATTGGGCAATGGCGCGGTTGGTGGGGCAATCCCCGATCTGGTTGAAGGTCTCCCAGTAGCGACTGTTGTAGGATCTTAAGGTCTCTTTGTCGCCCATGTCGATGGAGAGTAGCTGGTCGATTTCCACCGGGGTTTTAGTGTTCGTTTGGAACCTTGTTACGAACGCTTCCGCCAATTGCGCCCAGGAGGCTATGCTGCCTTCTGGAAGTTTTTCGAACCAAGTCAAGCCTAGGTCACCAAGGTTAGATGGGAAGAGGATGCACATTAAAGCCTCGTTTCGCCGATATACAGCCATGACCTGGCGAAAGTGGCTCAAGTGTGAGTAGGGGTCTGTCTTCCCCTCATACGTAGTAAATTTGGGCTGAAGGAAGCCTGATGGTAGGGGTACGTTCTCTATTGCCGGAACGAACGGTGAGGTCTGGAGCCTCGCTAATGCCTTGTCCGTTGGCTCGTAGGCAGGGCGCGGTATTGGCATTCCGACCTCGACGCTTCCATGCGTCCAAGGAGCCAACCGCTGTAAGGCAGAAACTCTGTGTGGATCGCGTGCCCTGGCATCCTCCTTGCATCGTGCCCTTTCCTCGAGCACGGTTCGTAAGTCGGACGATCTGGGCAACTCCGTCTGTCTGGATCTTGTTTGGTGCGTATGTGAGGGCCAATAGGTGCTTCCTTCAGTGTACGACCTCTCAGATCTCGTCCTCTCAGACCTGGAGTGACGAGTTTTGGAAGACTTGGATTGGGTATCGCCTGTCCTGAGGCTTCTGCTCTCTGCTTGAGAGGGTGTAGTATTCCTACTACGACTTTCCGAGTGGCGAGGGGGCGTCTTGTTTGTGCGCCCCTCTCCTGTCGCCACTCCTTTTCCTTTCACCTGGCGTTTTAGAGATTCCATGTCCGCCGCAATCCAATGTATCAATTCGTCTTGTTCCCTGACGCGATCCTCCAAAGTTTGAGGATCAATCTTTCGCTTTTGTCTTTCTGGGCTTTGTGAACGAGAGTGATGAGGGCTGTTAGTCCGCCTCCTCCCCCTTGTATCCCTCCTGGGATTCTATCTGTGTGGCTCCAAGCCCGCCATAGGTGGGATAAGAGGTAGACCTTCGCGTCTCGCACCTCCTTCTGGTGTTTGTCCGTCGATGGCGGACTGTGGTAACTCTTCGTTGTGCGCCATTGATTGTTGAGAGGAAAAGCTTGATCAAGAGGTTTTGTTCTTGTCTGACTTCCCATAGACGGCGCCAATTGTACGGGAAAGAAATAAACCTTCTCGTATAATCCTGTTGATCAAGTCTGCGCTCCTCCATACGTCTTCGCTTTATCCCCTGAAAACACAAACGTGAGCTAGCCGGCGGGTGTGTGCCGGAAACCTCTCCGATGCCTAAGTCAGCAAACTAGACAAATAGACAAAAGCTCTGTGTATTCGGAAATCAAAGTTGCGTTACCTCTTCATAGGTGATTTTTGTGAGCTTTTATAGGTTTCATGTGGCACAATCCTAGTAGGACTCTTACTCCTCCATGTAGTGTCCTCCTAGGATTCATACTCCTGAAGGATAATGCCTATCCTTTCACACCCCCCTCACTGCTTAAACCAAGTGAGATGGTTTTACCATGGCCGAGCTACCATCCGACCGAAGTAATCATAGCTTATAATGAGCCGAACTAAACTTAGGTCGGTTCTCTGCCCTTAGTTCCTCTTCCATTAACCATGGCATGCCTAAAACCGAACTATCATTTTGTTAAGGTTTCGACCGATCTAGTTTCACTGCGCCATGACCGGTGTAAGTTCAGAGCATCCTTAAACCGGTCTGACTACAAAACACCTTTCAATCGGACTAACAACAAGAGTCCCTCGAACCGGTCTAACTCCTGGGCTTGAGACCGGACTAATTTTAAGCCTCTCTAACGACCGGAGTAACTTTATGCCGTTTTACTTAGCCCTCCACACTAAGGCCCATAACAGCCCAGCTCGGCCCAATTTGCATATAAATTACCCTCTCAGTTGGTATTGGGTTTTCAATCACTTGAATAATGAAGAGATGATAATGTGTTATGTATGGATTGATGAGATGTGTTCCCTAATTGAAGGAAAGTCTTGTGCAAGCGGTTGTATCGGAACCCTTGAATGGATCGGTTGTATTCGGACCCTAGGTGCTTATGATGGATAAGGTTGGAGGAGGTTATGGGCAAAGCCCTTATTTTACCGTCTATTTTGAGGTCCTCGGTTGGTGTTACGCGGTATATAACCGTTGGTAGACATCTGGGGTAAGGTCTGCAAAGCAGCAAAAGATGAGGCATACCAAAAAATCCGAGTCCAATTCTTGTGGTTGGGAGGATGAAATCTCTTTGGGGGATTTCTAGAATACTAACCACTAACATTGTAGCTTTTGTTATCTATTTGAATGTCATGTTCCTTTTCTCTGTTATTAAAATTGCTGTTATTGACTTGAATATCATGCTTCACTACTTACTTGTTATAAATACGTTGGTGTGTTGAATTCGGAAAAATGGACGGGGTGTGTGTGCGTTTACTGGGCATTCAAAGCTCACGGCGTTTCATGCCAGGTATTGAGGACTATTAGATTGGTCGAAGGCAAAGCTGAAGTATTTGAAGACGTATGGCTATCCTATCAGAGTTAAGAACTAGTTTTGTAAACACGATTATGAGATTGTAAGTGATTAATCGCTTGTTGTATTTGAAGACATGATTTTGTTATTTTTATATATAACATTTGTAACCTATCCTTATACTCCGTCAATTCATGTAGGCCTTATGTTAATACCTTGTCAAGATCTATCAAAAATGTAGCTTTGCTATTTAAGGTGGTTAGATTTAGAAGTGAGGCTATTTTGATTCCTCTGACCTTCTTGGGATCTTGCTTGGTTATTAGCCAAAAGACTCATTAGTGGCGTTTCTTACTCTTGTAACCTTAGATAAAGGCTGTATTTAATTATTAATATATTATCTGATGTTTCTGATTTTTAGGGAGTCACAATGGCGCCTCTTCTCGTTTGCCCACTTTTTTATCATCTTGGTTGCCTTGTCGAGGTAGACCGTGCCACATCTACCTATTCATTCCATGTCTTAGCAACCTTGTAGGCCGATGGACTCCTTATTGAACTAGTCACCAAAGAGTGTGGAGTGAGTGGTTGTTGCCCTGTGGCTAGCTCAAATGGACTTTGATTAGTTGTCTCACTCCGTTGTAAATTGTAGGAGAATTGGGCTATATCAAGTAACTTGGCCCAATCATGCTAGTTGGCACTTACAAAGTGCCTTAAATATAGCTCCAACAATGCATTCACCCTCTCGGTTTGTCCATCCGTTTGGGGGTGGAAGCTAGTAGAGAAATGGAGGGTTGATCCCATTAGCTTGAACAATTCCGTCCAAAATTTGCCCATGAACCGTGAATCTCAGTCACTGATAATGGACTATGGCAAGCCCCAATTGTCACGCCCCAAACTCGCCCCTAAAAGTTTTGGGCATGACCTATTCAGAAACGGACACATAACCTGATATACATAACATATGGGGCCTGAACGGAAACATTTAATAACGTACGATAACATAACTACATCCATTGAGCTATCACTATCATGCTAAGATCACAAACATTGCAACGGATAGATAAACGTATAGTGACGTGCATCTAAGAAGTTAGTTATGCATACATACATAATTACAGACTCAGCCCCAATATTGGGCGTATAACAAAACACTGGGGAAAGAAGGAGTCATACATATTACAACTTAGACAGACAAGTAGAGCACAAGGCCGAAAGCTTAACAAAGCTCCACAAAAATGCACGGGCTTCATTTAAGTGCCTGGACCCCCCCTGAGGCTGACAAAAGAGAGACGAGCATCAAGGGTTAAGACTGACCTCCAGATTGATTACCTACAGAATCAGACAAAATACAAAGTGAGCCAAGCTCAGTGAATAATAGTACTTAACTAATTCAGTGATTAACTTGAATTATAATGCATATCAATGTGTATATAAATGCAAAAGACATGTAGTTAATCTGATATTGTAATTGTTTCCAGAACGGCCTTAGGCCCAGTCTTTACACAGAGTGGCATTAAGCCCAGATTAAACAGAGTGGTATCAAGCCCAGATTCAACAAAGTGGCATTAAGCCCAGATTAAACAGATTGGCATTAAGCCCAGATTAAACAGATTGGCCAGAGGCCCAGATATCTTTGGAGCATAATAGTTCCAGTGTCATACAGAGTTCCAGAGTTGTATGGAAGTTCACACATCCTTACAGTCGTTCACATAGGTTAACACAGGTAATTTGTGATTAACAGAATGCCAATAGGAACCATTAGCAATAAGTAAAGGGTACTACTACTCACAGTGTTGTGGCGGAGTGTTGGTTCCTCCTGGAGTGTGTCCTACACACATAGATAAATCACAAATTAATTATTTTCCTTGTTAAACAATTTTCGGACTCACTTTGCTTGAATGAATTTATCAATATAAAAAATGCACCAAATACAGATTTTAACAATATTAGAGGGTCAAGCACGTAAAACGGAGCAACCCATATTTTTCAGCATGGGCTGCACGTGCGGCTGTGAGCCCCGCACATGAGGCAAGAGTTCCCGCACATGCGGCAGTGATGCCCGCACGTGCTTTTTAAGCAGTAGCCAAAGCCCCCAAATTTCACCATTTCCCGCACGTGCGGCCATGACTCCCGCACGTGCGGCGATTCCTCTGTGTGGGCAATCCGAAATCACACCAAAACTCAACTTTTGGTAAGCTTTTATAAGGCTCAAGGTAGGCCCTTTAATTGATGAAGTAAGGTTCAAAAAACATGTACACAAACATTACAACATATATCAATCTTAGTATAACTTGAATATTTGATCTCTAAAGCTTATGAACATAACCCAATTCTATACTATTTCTAATTCCTCACACACACACACACACACACACACACACACACACACACAGATGGATTCAAGTTTGATAATTAAGGAAAATAAGGTAAAATTCTCATTAGATACATCACTAGATAATCTAACACAATTCCAAATCAATTCAATACAAGAAATTACAACTCAATTAACCACTTAGCATAATAATCTAGAGGAATTCCTTCTCTATTCAAAGAGAGGGGTTAATTAGAGATGAGTAAACATACCTTGAATCAAGTTTCCTACAACCTCCTAAATTTCCCCCAATTCCTTCCTTGAAGAGCTCCTCCTCTCAAATTCTTCTCTTCTCTCTCTCTCTGGATATTTTTGCTTAGAGCTCTAAGTCAAACATTAAGAGAATATAGATATATATATATATATATATATATATATATAGGTGAATAGGACAAAAATCAATCAATTTAATCACTCCAAATCGAATTTCTACAAAATGCCTATTATTACTTAAAAATTATACTGATCTCAGACGTAAAATCAATTTCGGATTATTAAGCCTCTAAATCTCTCAATTTCTAATCCAAACATCACAATGGTGACAAATATCTTTCTTATTATACAGATATGAATCTATAATCATAAGATTCGCTTCGTTAAACTTAATTTCACATAAAGCTTCACAATAGGCATTTAAATGCACAAAATAGGGAACCGAAAGTATACCAGAAACACATACAAGGGTCGGGTTATTACACTCTCCCCCCCTTAAATAAGTTTGGTCCCTCAAACTTGTTTTACCTTAGGACGGGAACGGATACGGGTACTGGTGTTGCATTTCCTTTTCTTTTTCCCAAGTTACTTCTGTTCCATAATGTTGTTGCCATTCAACTTTTATCATTGGAATTTCCTGATTTCGTAACTGTTTCACTTGTCAATCCAGAATTCGAATTAGCTTTTCTTCATACGCTAACTTATCATCCAGAACAATTTGGTGGTAATCTATAACGTGAGACGGATCCGAAAGATATCCGCGGAGCATAGGGACATGGAACACGTTATGTACTTGCCTCATACTTGGTGGAAGGGCAATTCGGTAAGCTACCAGCCCCACTCTTTCCAAGATTTGAAAGGGACCAACGTATCGGGGTGTTAACTTACCCCTTTTCCCGAACCTTGGATGTCCTTTCATCGGGGTGACTTTCACGAACACATGACTATCCACTTCAAATTCCAAATTCCTTTGTCGGTTATCTGCATAACTCTTCTGTCTACTTTGGGCAGTTTTCAACCTTTCCTGAATAATTTTAACCTTTTCGGTTGTCAGCTGAACAATTTCGGGCCCTAGCAATGATCTATCTCCAATTTCAGCCCAATATACGGGGGAACGACATGGTCTTCCATACAGAGCCTCATAGGGTGCCATCTCAATACTCGAATGGTAACTATTATTGTATGCGAACTCTACCAACACTAGATGGGTTTCCCAACTTTCCTGAAAATCCAGAACACACATTCGGAGCATATCCGCTAATGTCTGTATCGTTCTCTCAGATTGTCCATCTGTCTGAGGGTGAAAGGTTGTGCTAAACTTTAATTCTGTACCCATTGCTTCCTGCAGACTTTGCCAAAATCTCGACACGAACTTTGGATCCCTGTCTGACACAATTGAAACCGGAACACCATGGAGTCTTACAATTTCATTCACATAGATCACAGCAAGTTTATCTGCATTATATTGAGTCTTCACAGGTAGAAAGTGAGCGAACTTAGTTAATCGGTCCATGATGACCCTTATGGAATTCATACCCCGAGGAGTCCGTGATAATCCTACTACAAAATCCATGGTAAGATGTTCCCACTTCCATTCAGGGATTGGAAGAGGTTGCAACAATCCTGCTGGTCTCTGATGCTCTGCCTTTACTTACTGACATTGTAAACATTTAGAGACAAACTCTGCGATCTCCTTTTTCATATTTGGCCACCAAAAATTTTCTTTCAAATCCCGGTACATTTTAGTACTTCCTGGATGCATTGAAAATCTTGAAGCATGTGCTTCTTCCATTAGTTTTCGTTTAAGTTCCAACACATTGGGGACACATTCGGTTTTGAAATTTAAGCACCGAATCCACTAAACTAAACCCCGGTTTTGGTTTTGTCTCTAACTCATTACATACCTTCCTTAGAGTTTCATCTTCCATTTGGTGTAGCTTGATCTCTTCAAGTAAGGTCGGTTAGGCCATTACTGCTGCTATTATAGCCTCCTATCCCTGCATCACTAAATCTACCTTCATTCTATCCAGGTCAATTACTAATTCCTTTTGTCCTGTAACCAAATTCGTCAAATTTCCCATATTTTTCCGGCTAAGCGCATCTGCAACTGTATTGGCTTTACCAGGGTGGTAATGGATTTGCAAGTCATAATCTTTAATAAGCTCTAACCACCGCCGTTGTCGCATATTCAATTCTTTCTGAGTGAAAAGGTACTTGAGGCACTTATGGTCGGTGTAGACTTCACAAGTAGTGCCATATAGATAGTCTCGCCATATCTTCAAAGCAAAGACCACCGCAGCTAACTCGAGATCATGTGCGGGATAATTCTTTTCGTGGGGTTTTAGCTGTCGAGAGGCATAAGCGATAACTCTTCCATTTTGCATGAGTACACAGCCAAGTCCTTTATACGAAGGATCACTGCAGATCACAAACCCTTCAGTACCAGATGGCATGGCCAGAACTGGGGCTGTAGTTAATTTTGTTTTCAATTCCTGGAAAGTAGATTCCCGCTTTTCTGACCATTCAAATGGAACTCTCTTTTGAGTCAATTGTGTAAGTGGTACAGCGATTTTGGAAAAATCCTGAACAAACCTCCTGTAATACCCGACTAACCCCATAAAACTACGCACCTCAGTCACATTGGTAGGAGTTGGCCAATTCACGATTGCCTCAATCTTGTGTGGATCAACAAAGACTCCTTCCTTTGTTATTACATGCCCCAGAAATGCCACTTCTTGTAGCCAAAATTCACATTTCTTTAACTTTGCATATAGTTTCTTTTCTCGAAGTGTTTGAAGAATTATGCAAAGATGATTCTCATGGGCTTCGGCATTCTTTGAGTAAATGAGAATATCGTCAATAAAAACCACCACAAACTCATCCAAGTAAGGCTTGAAGACACGGTTCATCAAATCCATAAATGCTGCTGGTGTGTTAGTAACTCCAAAAGGCATAACCAAAAATTCATAATGGCCATATCAGGTTCGAAAAGCTGTCTTCTCAACATCATCAGCTTTAACCTTCAGTTGGTGGTATCCAGATCGTAAGTCAATTTTCGAAAAAACCTGTGCCCCTTGTAACTGGTCAAACAAATCATCGATCCGCGGCAACGGGTACTTATTTTTGATTGTTAGCTTATTGAGTTCCCAATAATCGATACACAATCGAAGTGTTCCGTCCTTTTTTTTCACAAACAGAACTGGTGCACCCCAAGGAGACACACTCGGGCGAATGAACCCCTTATCAAGTAAGTCTTGCAACTGACTCTTTAATTCCTTCATCTCAACTGGTGACATTCTATACGGAGTCTTAGAAATGGGTTGGGTTCCCGGTATCACTTCAATTGTAAATTCAATTTCACGGTCCACTAACTCCTCGGGTAATTCTTCCGGAAAAACATTCGGAAATTTACAGACAACTGGTATCATGTCGGTACCCCCATTCATCACTTGCCCTTCTAAAACACTGCATAAATATCCTTGACACCTTTTCTGAATTAATTTACATGCCTTTGCTGCAGAAATCAAATAAGGTGGAGAAGTCACTCCTTGTCCCTGAAAAGTAGACTCTGATTGTCCCGGAGGGTGGAAACTGATTTGCTTAGTCAAGCAGTCAATAGTTGCACAATATTCGCTCAACCAGACCATTCCTAGAATAATATCAAAATAAGTCATCTCAAGAGGTAACAAATTAACATATACCCGACTATCCCCAATCAGAAGTTCACAAGCAAAATATACAGAGGTACAGATCATAGAATCTCCCAAAGGTGAGGATACACATAGTATATAAGATAACACTTCTTTAGATTTATCTAAATTGGGAGCAAATAGTTTTGATACAAAAGAATGGGTAGAGCCAAAATCAAACAATACGTAAGCAGAGTGACCGTGAACCATAAATGTACCTGACACCACTGTTGCCGCGTTTTGCACATCTCCTGAAACCAATGCAAACACTCTGCCTTGTCTTGCAGTGTCTTTATTGTTAACAGGTTTGGCAGTTGACTTAATGTTGGAAGTTGGTGTAGACCCCGCTGAACTAGTAACAGCCTTATTGCCATCTTGTTGATTCCGTTGAGGGCAATCCCTTACCAAATGACCTGCCTTGCCACACCGAAAATAGGCTCCAGATTTTCGATAGCACGTTCCTCGGTGCTTCTTTCCACATTCTGAACAAACGGGGATTGAGTCTGATGTAAAGGTGGAAGCATTAGAAGTCCCGGAGTTTTGTTTCTTGTTTGGTGGAGTAGCTGACTCCTTTAGCCATTGATTGTTCTACCTCTTCCCTTTCCATTCAGAAATCCGATTTTGAGCAGCGATATTCCCTTTCGCTATAACAGCCCTCTCCAACACATCAACATAAGTGGGTAACTTCAACATATTGACTCGGTCCAGGATAGCACCCCGTAATCCCCCTTCAAATTTCCGTGCCTTCTTATAATCCGTGTCCACCATATGAGGTGCAAACTGGGCTAGTTTTGCAAATTGGGCCTCATACTCTGCTACGGTCTTGTTCCCTTGTCTAAGAGTTTCAAATTCTGTCACCTTCTTATCTCGCATACTTTGAGGAAAATACTTATCATAAAACAGCTCCAAGAATCTGTCCCATGTTAACCCTTGATGTATAGTTCTCGTAAGCATCCACCACCTTCGTGCTTCGTCTTCAAGAGTGAAGGCAGCCAGTTGCACCGTTTGGGCTTCGGTACAAGGGAAGACTTCAAACAACTGCTCTATGCCCAACACCCATGCTTCGGCTTTCATTGGTTCTATCCCTCCTTTGAATGACGGCGGTTTCATCCTTTTAAACTCCTTTGTGAGTGTAATTGTCCGGTCCTCAGCTTGGAAATCTTATACCACAGGTGGAGATACCAGTGGTGGTGGCGGTTGTGGTTGTGGCTGTTGCTGTTGTTGCCGTAAAGTTTCCGCCATTTCCATGATCATTCTTTCCATCCTGTCCAACCGTGCAGAAGTAGCATCTTCCGGGTCTTCTGTCCTCGTTCTCACCATATTCTACCTGATGATCAATTACAACATATACAAGAAATATACAATAATCATAGATCATAATCGTTAGCATTAGTAGAATACATTTAACGTTGCCATCGATCTTTCATATGCTTTCAGAATGTAATGCACGATGCCTAAGTCTTTTCTAGACCTCCTAAGGCTCAATGGATTCATGTGTGAGATGGCAACTTGTGCTCTGATACCACTTGTCACGCCCCAAACTCGCCCCTAAAAGTTTTGGGCATGACTTATTCAGAAACGGACACATAACCTGATATACATAACATATGGGGCCTGAACGGAAGCATTTAATAATGTACGATAACATAACAACATCCATTGAGCTATCACTATCATGCCAGGATCACAAACATTGCAACGGATAGATAAACGTATAGTGACGTGCATCTAAGAAGTTAGTTATGCATACATACATAATTACAGACCCAGCCCCAATATTGGGCGTATAACAAAACACTGGGGAAGGAAGGAGTCATACACATTACAACTTAGACAGACAAATAAAGCACAAGGCCGAAAGCTTAACAAAGCTCCACAAAAATGCACGGGCTTTATTTAAGTGCCTGGACCCCCCTGAGGCTGACAAAAGAGAGATGAGCATCAAGGGTTAAGACTGACCTCCAGATTGATTACCTACAGAATCAGACAAAATACAGAGTGAGCCAAGCTCAGTGAATAATAGTACTTAACTAATTCAGTGATTAACTTGAATTATAATGCATATCAATGTGTATATAAATGCAAAAGACATGTAGTTAATCTGATACTGTAATTGTTTCTAGAACAGCCTTAGACCCAGTCTTTACACAGAGTGGCATTGAGCCCAGATTAAACAGAGTGGCATTGAGCCCAGATTAAACAGATTGGCCAGAGGCCCAGATATCTTTGGAGCATAATAGTTCCAGTGTCATATAGAGTTCCAGAGTTGTATGGAAGTTCACACATCCTTACAGTCATTCACATAGGTTAACACAGGTAATTTGTGATTAACAGAATGCCAATAGGAACCATTAGCAATAAGTAAAGGGTACTACTACTCACAGTGTTATGGCGGAGCGTTGGTTCCTCCCGGAGTGTGTCCTACACATATAGATAAGTCACAAATTAATTCTTTTCCTTGTTAAACCATTTTCGGACTCGCTTTGTTTGAATGAATTTATCAATATCAAAAATGCACCAAATACAGATTTTAACAATATTAGAGGGTCAAGCACGTAAAACGGAGCAACCCATATTTTTCAGCATGGGCCGCATGTGCGGCTGTGAGCCCCGCACGTGCGGCAAGAGTTCCCGTACGTACGGCAGTGATGCCCCGTACGTGCTTTTTAAGCAGTAGCCAAAGCCCCAAATTTCATCATTTCCCGCACATGCGGCCATGACTCCCGCACGTGCGGCAGTGCTCCCGCACGTGCGGCCATGACCCCCGCACGTGCGGCAGTGCTCCCACACGTGCGGCCATGACCCCCGCACGTGCGGCGATTCCTCTATGTGGGCAGTCCGAAATCACACAAAAACTCAACTTTTGGTAAGCTTTTATAAGGCTCAAGGTAGGCCCTTTAATTGATGAAGTAAGGTTTAAAAATCATGTACACAAACATTACAACATATATCAATCTTAGTATAACTTGAATCTTTGATCTCTAAAGCTTATGAACATAACCCAATTCTATACTATTTCTAATTCCTCACACAACCACACACAGACACAGACACACACATAGATGGGTTCAGGTTTGATAATTGAGGAAAATAAGGTCAAATTCTCATTAGATACATCACTAGATAATCTAACACAATTCCAAATCAATTCAATACAAGAAATAACAACTCAATTAACCACTTAGCATAATAATCTAGAGGAATTCCTTCTCTATTCAAAGAGAGGGGTTAATTAAAGATGAGTAAACATACCTTGAATCAAGTTTCCTACAACCTCCTAAATTTCCCCCAATTCCTTCCTTGAAGAACTCCTACTCTCAAATTCTTCTCTTCCCTCTCTCTGTGGATATTTTTGCTTAGAGCTCTAAGTCAAACATTAAGAGAATATAGATATATATATATATATATAAAAGGTGAATAGGACAAAAATCATTCAATTTAATCACTCCAAATCAAATTTCTACAAAATGCTTATTATTACTTAAAAATTATACTAATCTCAGACGTAAAATCAATTTCGGATTATTAAGCCTCTAAGGCTCTCAATTTCTGATCCAAACAGCACAATGGTGACAGATATCTTTCTTATTATACAGATATGAATCTATAATCATAAGATTCACTTCGTTAAACTTAATTTCACATAAAGCTTCACAATAGGCATTTAAATGCACAAAATAAGGAACCGAAAGTATACCAGAAACACATACGAGGGTCGGGTTATTACACTCTCCCCCTCTTAAATAAGTTTGGTCCCTCAAACTTGTTTTACCTTAGGACAGGAACATATGTGGGTATTGGTGTTGCATTTCCTCTTCTTTTTCCCAAGTTGCTTATGTTCTATAATGTTCTTGCCATTTAACTTTTACCATTGGAATTTCCCGATTTCGTAACTGTTTCACTTGTCGATCCAGAATTCGAATTGGTTTTTCTTCATACGCTAACTTATCATCCAGAACAATTTCGTGGTAATCTATAACGTAAGACGGATCCAAAAGATATCCGCAGAGCATAGAGACACAGGCAGATTCTGCAAATATTGCTTAACTTGCTCGAAGGCAAACTGACACCGATTATCCCATTGAAACTTCTTCCCTTTCTTCAACAGACCAAATGGTGGTTCACAAGTTAAAGTTAATTTTGAAATAAACCTCCTTATGAATTGCAACTTTCCCAGAAAGCCCCGCACCTCCTTTTCAGTCATTGGTGGCTGCATTTCTAAGATGGCCTTAATTTTAGATGGATCAACTTCGATTCCTTGCTGTGTGATCGGAAATCCCAACATCTTGCCCGTAGTTATCCCAAAGGTGCATTTTTATGGATTCAGCCTTAGCCTGTATTCCCTAATTCTCTCAAAGAATTTCTTCAATGCAGTGTAATGGCTTTCCCGATCTTTGGACTTGACAATCATGTCATCTACATACACCTCAACTTCCTTGTGGATCATATCATGCAAAAGAGTGGTAGTAGCTCTCTGATAAGTGGCCCGACATTCTTTAAATCGAATGGCATAACCCTGTAGCAGTATATCCCCCATGGTGTGGTAAATGTTGTCTTTTCTTTGTCTTCTGGAGCCATAAGGATCTGGTTATACCCTAAAAAACCATCCATGAATGACAGTAAGACATGCCCTGCAGGGAAGTCTACCAATTCGTCAATATGTGGCAATGGGAAATCATCCTTCGAACTAGCTGTAGACGCGCCTGAACGTCCCGGGCTCCGCCCGCGAAATCGACGCGAAATCCCGTTCAGTTCATTTGGGCTTACTATAGTTCAGACTTAACGTCACGGTTCTGAATCTAATCTCGCAAAGTGCAATGCAAGACCAATAAATCACCAAAGAGTCCAAATCCGACAAATCATTTTGGAAAACTGATTTTTATAAAGAAGTGCCAAACATGGACTGCTTTGCCAGATACAGAATCGCCACCTAAATATTTTGTTTTGGGGGAATTTAGGAAACCCTGACTCGTGCCTAAGGCCACGTGTCCGTCATTACCAAAGTTGCTTCGGCTCGGGAACTTGGGTACGAGAGGGGAAGGTCATGCAATGAGCACCCCCGCTCGCCCGATCAAAGATCGGCCTGTACTAAGCATGATATCTTATTTTTGAAAACACATGTGCTCTTATTCCGATTAATTAGCTAATCTTACTATGTGATGCGTACAGCATACAAGTATAGACTAGATCGCCTAATTTGGAACAAAGCATTGCATATCCGTTTGTTTGAAAATGGTTTGAAGTTTGCTACTTACAAGTAGGCTAAATTAGGGATTTCAATGAATTGTTTCAATTTAAGCAATCCAACCTTCACCCATAGGCATTCAGGCAGTTATAGAAATAAGCAATTAGCCTCATGGCAAGCATGCTATCATGGCAACATTAACACACATGCAGTATGTTAAAGTATAAACACTCACAGTGTACTCCGAGCCAAAACAAAAAACTACTTAGAAAACATGTATGATCCTAGTTCATGTTTAAAATGGCTAATGCAACACATACCAAATGCAACTAGAAATAGGCTCGGCTATCCTAAAATGGCATGTGAAATGCAACTTGATAATCATGTATTCAAATCGGAATTGAAATACGATGCAGTTTGTATGATGCGCCGAGCCTAGTGCATGCAAGATAGATGAATGGATGCACGCATGCAAAGCATAAGGATGCTAATTGAAAATGACCTAAAACTAACCATCGAAAGCAGGTAAGTAAAAGGGAGAAAGAAGTAGGGGTTGGAAGACATGCATCGCACACACGCACGCTTATTACAAAATTCACCCCTTCGACAGAGGATCCGAATGAATAATACAAACCGAATAATTAACTAACTAACAAGCTAATTAATTATTACATAACCGAATGAATAACTAACTACAACTAATTATTACAAAACTTAATTAATTAACAAATTAACTAATTAAATTACAAATCCAAATGCTAACAAACAAGTAAGCAATAAACAATGTTGTTCCAACGCTGGTTGAAGGAGAAGAGGATGCATACTCGGTTGCCGTCCCGAAAAGCTCTCCGGTTGCTCTCAAGAGGCTCTGTCTGCAGGGTGTCCTTGAGAACTAGCTGTTGGATCTTACCAAAATAGTGCTGAGGAGTGCACCAGTGGCCTGTTGGCCATGAGGAGCTTCTGCCGACCACCCTGCCGGCCAAGAATGCACACTGTCGGCCACAAATGAAGAGCTGCCGGCCACTGGCGTGCTGTGACACCAAGCTGCAGCAGAGCCCAAAATAGAGAAAATGGAGGGTCTCCCAAGGGTATGTACGCACTATGCCACTCCATATCACCTCAAAATATCAAGGGAGAGGCATAATCGGATCCAAGACCATCAATCACGCATCTCGATGCATGATGGCCAAAGATCCAATTTGTGCAAATTTCAATAAATGCATGACAAATAAGACACGAAGACCATTTCCTTATCATGAGGAATCAAAGGAAATGGAAACTAAGGGGGATTGGCTCATTTCACCACTTCAAGTGTGAAATGAACAAATCTTCCTCGCGTTCAATACGACATCCGATTGAACGCAATGCAAAACATGCAAACAACATGACATGCAAACAACATGCTAATCTTGGTATGAAATGCACTATTCTAACATGCAAGCATGATGCAATATAACAACATGGAACAATATGCAATGGAACTACATGCAACAACATGCAATTTACCAAGTATGCAACAAGCATGCGACAACATGCAAGACAAGCATGCAACAATATGGAAAGACAAGCATGCAACAACATGCAAAATGGACTTAAACTAAAATGGACAGACCTCAATCATGCCCAAATCAGTGGCCAGACATGCAAAGATAGAAGCTCAAAGGACTATACAAACATGCATGCATGTTAGCCCAAGCTTAAGGCACAAAACACAACTCTCTAAAGGCATTGAAAGAGTGAAACAAGTGGGAACATGGAAATGCTACATGCTCTGAAATGAAGTATTAAATGGTGCCAAATCATCTAAATAGCTCAAAGATAGCATGCATGAGTCATTAAAACACAAAGCTAGCAAGGCCAATTGCACTACAACTATACAAAGCATGAAGCATATGGCTAAGGCAACCCAAAACATTCCTAGAACATGTTAAAATGAGTCTAAAACATGCATGGAAGGAAGCCAAAACATGCTAGCATGAAGGGCATAAGGCACAATGCATATAAGGCAAATATGGTGGATTACACTACACCTATTAAGACCAAGCATGGGATGACTTAACCAACAAAAATCAGAGTTATATCATGGCAAAATAACCCCAAAAACACATCGAAATCATAGCTCGCAAGCTTAGGCATGAAGGCATACGCAATGGTTCATGTTAAGGCATAAAGGGGGAAACCCTCCAACGCATTGAATGAGTGAAAGATACGAGTGCATGGCCATGAAACATGGACTGAAATCACATATGAAATGATGCCAAATCATTCAAATAGGCCAAGCAATGCCTGCTAGCGGACCTGATGCACAAAGCTAACAAGCTAAAATGCACTTTAGCTATACAAAGCATGGCATGCATGACCAAAACAACCAAAATCAGAGCTATAGCATGTTAAAACATGGACAAAAGCTTCATGAAGTTAAGCCAAAAACATGCTAGAATGACATGTTAAAGCATGATGCATGTTAGGCTAATTCATGGAAATGTACTACAAGTGCAAGGAACATGCAAAGGCCAACCAAAACAAACCCTAACAGAGGTATGACATGGTAAAAACAAGTCCAAGAACATGCTAAAATAGACACAACATAGGCTAGAAAGACATGCTACTTCATGAAGCACACAAAGCTAGTTTGTGTGATTTATACTACAAGTGTATAAACCATGCATGGAGTGACCAAAGCAAGCAAAAACAGTGGCAAGCCTCAGCAAAATAACCATAAATATATGCTAAGAACAAGCTAACACAAGCTTAGTAAACATGCTTGTGGGAGCCGAATATATGGCAAAATCAGAAGGTGCGTACCATTGGAAGACTGATATTAATCGGCTGTATCCTACGAGAATGGGAAGCCGAATATAATATATGTGCCGAATAAGTGTAGATCCATAGAGCCGAATAATAGAAAGGACAATGATTAAAGAGTAGGCCCTAACCCCGAGGATTGAAAGGAACAGGTATAAATATAGGAACAATGGATTGAGAAAGGTATGTAAGAATCACTTCACTTAACTTAATAAACAAGCTATCTTGAGTGTCTGAACTGACTTGTCCGTCAGAGTGCTAATTCCGGCACCCCCGACCGGAGTGTTTGTATCTTTTCAGGTGACTAACTGAGGATCACCAGCATCTCCTAGGATTTGAAGAGTATTTCCAAACCACTTCTCCACAACTGGTGCCGTCTATGGGAATACTCAAATATATCCATGGCAGGTGTGACTGAAGATCCTCCAATAGCCACTGATGAGACCGCACCGAGAGATGACCTCACTCCAGCAAATATGCTCGGAAAGGAAACCATCGCTGCAAGACGCGCTTTGAACTTCGACTCACCAACGACTTCAGCGCAAAAGACAATGCATGCGATCATAGAACAAGCAAAGCAGAATGAACAAAGGCTGGAGAACATGGTCGCTGAAAATGAACGTCTCCGTCAAGATTTGGCCCTGGAAGTAGCAAAATCCAGAGAAGTCGTGCGCCAAGATCCCGAACGACCTCCGAGGGTAGGTGGACAACGACCTCGAGCCCGACCAAAGGATATCGATAGCGACTCCAACTCATTACCCACGGAGCTCAACAAGAAGGAACGATCCGAAACTTCCAGCTCTTCCGAAAAGAGTCTACATACAAGGAACAAGCGCAGAAGAAGCAGTTCAGACGAAGAGGACCAGCACGATCCTTTTGTCCGACAGATTGCAAGGGCGACCCTGCCCAAGAAGTTCAAAGCTCCGTCATTCACTCTTTATGACGGAAAATCAGACCCCACTGATCATATCCGTCACTACAAGCAGGCCATGACATTGCATGCAGACAACGAAGCCCTCATGTGCCGAATATTCCCCAGCAGCCTGGGGCCATTAGCTGTCAGGTGGTATTCCAAGCTGGAGCCGGCTTCGATCAAAAGCTTCCATCAATTACAAAAATCCTTCAGGGCCAGGTTCATTACCAACGAGGTACAGCCGAAACAGGCCGACTCTCTCTAGGCTATGTAGATCCAGTCAGGAGAAACGCTCAGAGCGTATTCGGCGCGCTATTGGGAGTGCTTCAACCTTGTCGACGACGCTTGCAATGACTCCATGGCTATCACCGCCTTTAAAATTGGACTACATCCTGACAGTGCTCTTCGCAGTTCCCTGACCAGAAAACCCCCCAAAACAGTTTGGGCGTTGATGAAGAAAGTTGAAAAGTATTGCAAAGTGGAAGATGATGCCTTGAGAATAAAAGCCGGACAAATGTCCAACAAAACGGCCCCCCCTGAAATTGCTCAACCAATAAGTTCCGTGCCACCTCCGAGCCCTGAGCCACAGCAATGCGCTAAATGAGACAAAAGGCGGGACTCTCGCCGATCAAGCGATCAATGCTCCCACCGGACGAATAAATAACTGCAAGTCGACAGCAGGCGCTCGAGGCGTGCCGACAAGAAGTACACAGAGTTGTCAGAACCAATCACTGCAATAATGACCAAAGTCCAACACCTTCCATTCTTCAAATGGCCGTCAAAGATGGTGGGGCCACCCGACACGCGAAGAAGGGATAGGCGGTGCGAGTATCACAAAGATCACGGCCACGAAATTGAGAATTGCTACGCATTAAAGGATCACCTAGAAGAACTGGTGCAAGACGGCCGATTGCAACAGTACGTGAGAAAGGGAAAGCCAATCAAGGCACTAGCCTTGAGGCAGGACTCACCTCCACTTAGCGCGATCCATATAATCTACAGCCTGCCTACATCCCCAACCGTGCATACAATTCAATCGCATCCAATCCCCCAAAAGCAACGTATTCCGACCGAATGGCCTAGAGAAGCTCCGACAATTACTTTCAATGACTCCGATCTTAGCGGCACAACAGCCTCCCATATCGATCCGTTGGTCATCAAATTACGCGTAAATCAGTTCACCATTGAACGCATTCTCATAGACCCAGGGAGTACTTCAGAGGTTATGTATTACAAAACTTTCATCAAACTCGGCTTCAACGAGTCAGATTTGTCTCCGGCGCTCACCCATTGTTCGGCTTTAATACGAATCCTGAGTACCCGTTAGGGAAGATCATACTACCTGTTCGAGCGGGCTCCAGAGCGGTCGAAGTAGAATTCCTGGTCGTAAAGCTCCCTTCGCCGTATAATGTCATCATGGGGCGAACCTGGTTACATATTATGAAGGCCGTTCCAAGCACTTATCATCAGCTTGTGCGCTTGCCGACAGCCCATGGCATTGAAGAAATCTGTGGCTCCTCGCAATCGGCACAAGCAGAGATTTTATAAAAACCCTATCATTGACCCGACCTGTGGGCTTTGATATTTGTATATATATCACTTCTGCAATGCAAACCATTTTTCTTCGTCGCTCAATTCATTTCTCAAACCCCATTGTAGCGCTCGTCATGTCGACGATTCAAAGCCCCCCTTTGGTGCATGACACCTTGGGGCCGATTAAGTTTCCAGATTCGGAGCCCCCTTTGGTGCATGACACCTTAAGGCCGATTAAGTCTCCGGATTCGGAGCCCCCTTTGGTGCATGACACCTTAGGGCCGATTAAGACTCTGGATTCGGAGCGCCCTTCATGGATATCACGATTGGCCACATTAAGTCTCCAGATTCGGAGCCCCCTTTGGTGCATGACACCTTAGGGCCGATTAAGACTCCGGATTCGGAGCGCCCTTCGTGGATATCACGATTGGCCACATTAAGTCTCCGGATTCGGAGCCCCCTTTGGTGCATGACACCTTAGGGCCGATTAAGTCTCCGGATTCGGAGCGCCCTTCGTGGATATCACGATTGGCCACATTAAGTCTCCGGATTCGAAGCCCCCTTTGGTGCATGACACCTTAGGGCCGATTAAGTCTCCGGATTCGGAGCGCCCTTCGTGAATATCACGATTGGCCACATTAAGTCTCCGGATTCGGAACCCCCTTTGGTGCATGACACCTTAGGGCCGATTAAGACTCCGGATTCGGAGCGCCCTTCGTCCGGATTCGGAGCCCCCTTTGGTGCATGACACCTTAGGGCCGATTAAGTCTCCGGATTCGGAGCCCCCTTTGATGCATGACACCTCAGGGCCGATTAAGACTCCGGATTCGGAGCACACTTCGTGGATATCACGATTGGCCACATTAAGTCTCCGGATTCGGAGCCTCCTTTGGTGCATGACACCTTAGGGCCGATTAAGACTCTGAATTCGGAGCGCCCTTCGTGGATATCACGATTGGCCACATTAAGCCTCCGGATTCGAAGCCCCTTTGGTGCACGACACCTTACGGCCGATCAAGTCTCCGGGTTCGGAGCGCTCAAACAGATTTATGGCGTTGATTAATCTGATTGGCCATGTTTTCAAGCCACGCCACTACTGATCGGCCTGAACTAAGCCGATCGAACTATATTCGAAGGCAACACTTCATCAGTTTACTCCACATACGAAACACCGGTTACGGAGCCCCATCGGCGCAGGATGTCTTTGGGCTGATTATGACTCCGAATCCGCAGCGCCTCTGGCGCATAACACCCTAGGGCAGATCATACCTCCGTATTTGGAGTACCCTTCAGCACGAACAAAACAAAACAAAACAAAACACGCCAACATCCGAAATAAGGTGCTTAACTAAGCATATAAAAAATTCAGAATAAGACGCAAATGTTTAAAATAAAACTTTTTATTTGATCAAACAGTTGTTACATAAACGCAACCCGCATTTGAGCATTACAATTTTTATTTGATCAAACAGTTGTTACATAAACACAACCCGCATTTGAGCATTACAATACCCATTTTCAACCTCAAAAGCTAAAAAGGGGAAAAGACGCATTGGTAAAGCGGCAGTGCCGAATCAGCTCCTATCACCCAGAAGTCCTCCACGGTTTGCAATGCCTTGAGCCAACTGTGCCCAAGCCCATGACTTGCGCATTGCCAAACTTCCCCTGATACCATTGACAATGTCAAGGCAAAGATCCAGGACAAAGAAGGATAAACCCAACGGTCGTTGCCTTTCCTTTCGGGGTGATCTGCTTTGACGACTTGAAGACTCATGCCAACTTTTGGACGTCCTACCTCCCATACGGATAGGTCCTCTGCCGCGCTCCATTGCAACACCAAGCTCGGCTGAACTCCGAGCCTCCCTAACTAACATCCCAACTTATCTCACCTTACATAATAAGTGATTGTTTATCTGCACGAAGCGCCCACTCCTTTTATTTGCAATACTAGTAGCGATCTCGAGGCCCCAATCCTGAGGCGATTGCATTAACGCTAAACTCCATGAGACAAACGTCGGTTGACATTCGCCATGGCCTAGTTATCCAAATGACTTTTTGAAGCACATGCACTGGCCAAAAATCCAGGCCCCGAGCCGAGTCAAATTTGCCGCAGCCACTCTACTCACTGGTTTTCGGCTTCCTCAAGTTACAATGGCCTCATTCAAGAATAAACGGCTATCACGTATGGGTCGACCCTGCCTATAAACCGGCATATCACTGGACACTTAATAGATACTCGGACCAATCAACGTTTATACATTCATTCAAACATGTATACAATAAAACGAAACACGTACATGCCGAATACGAATTGCAACGAAATATTTATAATAGAACGTTTTTATTCAATCAAACAAACAATAAATTACATAGTTTTGAACGTGATCTGCGTTTCAACCTTACAATAGGTATACTTATACGGCGTCACCCTCATCCTCACTCTTCTCGACTTCAAAAGCGGAAAACGGAAAATGTTTACTGTGGTAGAGTGGCGATGCCGAAGAGCTTCCGCGGCTTGAGATGCCTTGATCCAGCCGTGTCTAAATCCACGATTTTCACATCGGCAAACTTCTTCGGCAAGTTTCTCCTTGGTCCTTTCGATTCTAACTTTTCGGCCTTCATGAAAACCTTTTTCATAGGCCCTCCCCTTCGCGGTCTCCATTGCGAACATACTCGTCGTCTCACGATCGGCGAGCGCGGTACTGATGAGCCGACTGGTAACCCTTTCTTCCACGATTGGGTTTCCCTGCCCGGTGGGTTGTGCCTGAGCCGCCTCCGCACGAGCCTCCAAACTTCGAATATGTTCCTCCTTCTTCTCCATTTCTCGGCAGGCAGCGTGCAGCCGCATGCCGATTTCATAAGCAGTGTAAAGCCCCTTCACCACCCCATGAACACCTTCACGAAATACTTCGTAGTCCTGTCAACCTACCATCGATTGTTGAACCTCAGGAGGAAAAATTTGTCGAGCAAACTCGACTGCTACATTTGGGTCTCGAACGATCGAGCCCGCCTCTGTCATGGGTCTATTCCCCACAAATACCGCAAAGCTTAATGGGCACGGATTCATGTCAGATCCCCTCTCGACTCGAGGTTGAGGAGATCTGCCCTGTGACTGCTTGTCCTGCCTGGGCGACCTGCTTCGACGTCGAGGAGACTGACGCCTCTCTCGATCCCTGGAACTCCTACTCCCTATGCGCGAAGGGTCACTACTTCGATTCATGTCTCCACCCAGCTCAGCTAGCGTCCTTGCTTCCCCTCTGCTGTTAAAAAAGAGTCTGTTCGACATTCACACGATACCTTCGAAAGCTGGAGTCAGTTGTTTATTGTGCTCATAAAAGTTATACCTTTAATCATTTATCCTTTACAGAGGCAGCACCCTCGAGGCAATCTCATTAATTGTGAAAACCTCAATCGCCCGGCACCGACTGGATCATGCACCGCCTGGGGCAAGGGCAGATAGATTTATCAATCTATTCTGCTTAAGTGCTCCAGCCGGCCCATGAATCGACTTCAAAACTCCTGAGTTCGTCCCATCCGGCGCCCGAATGATCATGCACCGCCTGGGGCAAGGGCAGATTAATCAATCTATTCGGCTCAAGTGCCCCAGCCGGCCCATGAATCGACTTCAAAACTCCTGAGTTCGTCTCATCCGGCGCCCGAATGATCATGCACTGCCTGGGGCAAGGGCAGATAGATTTATCAATCTATTCGGCTTAAGTGCTCCAGCTAGCCCATGAATCAGGCGCCCGAAGGATCATGCACCGCCTGGGGCAAGGGCAGATAGATTAATCAATCTATTCGGCTCAAGTGCCCCAGCCGGTCCATGAATCGACTTCAAAGCTCCTGAGTTCGTCTCATCCGACGCCCGAATGATTATGCACCGCCTGGGGCAAGGGCAGATTAATCAATATATTCGGCTCAAGTGCCCTAGCCGGCCCATGAATCGACTTCAAAACTCCTGAGTTCGTCTCATCCGGCGCCCGAATGATCATGCACCGCCTGGGGCAAGGGCAGATAGATTTATCAATCTATTCGGCTTAAGTGCTCCAGCCGACCCATGAATCCAGCGCCCGAAGGATCATGCACCGCCTGGGGCAAGGACAGATAGATTAATCAATCTATTCAGCTCAAGTGCCCTAGCGGGCCCATGAATCGACTTCAAAGCTCCTGAGTTCGTCTCATCCGGCGCCCGAATGATCATGCACCACCTGGGGCAAGGGTAGATTAATCAACCTATTCGGCTCAAGTGCCCCAGCCGGCCCATGAATCGACTTCAAAACTCCTGAGTTCGTCTCATCCAGCGCCCGAATGATCATGCACCGCCTGGGGCAAGGGCAGATAGATTTATCAATCTATTCGGCTTAAGTGCTCCAGCTGGCCCATGAATCCGGCGCCCGAAGGATCATGCACTGCTTGGGGCAAAGGCAGATAGATTAATCAATCTATTCGGCTCAAGTGCCCCAGCCGGCCCATGAATCGACTTCAAAACTCCTGAGTTCGTTTCATCCGGCGCCCGAATGATCATGCGTCGCCTGGGGCAAGGGCAGATTAATCAATCTATTCGGATTGAGTGCTCCAGTCGGCCCATGAATCGGTTCAGCATAATACCCGCGAACTATTCGGCATACGAATGATAAGTCAATATTGCCATGATATTCAATCGTAGAAAGCTCAACAGAGTAATCATTTTATCTAACGTAGTGAAAGGCAAAAATTCTTCACCAACATAACATCACAAACTACGCATAAGTAGTAGTGAAACGACGAGATAATTTTCATTAATAAATTGCGCGCAGACAGTAACCAATTTATACATGAAAACTACTCGGAACCAACAAAAGTCCTTAAAACAAAAACATACATCAAAAAGGAAAGCATTTCATAAAATTCGAATGACTCCCAGATCAATCCTCAGGGTCAGACTCAAGTGGCTCAACGTCCACCTGCTCATAAGGAATTGGCAAGGCCAATGTAACCCCAGCGGCATCAAGGGCCTTAAGCCACCCACGTTTGAACCCCCGGTTCTCAAACTTGGGGACTTCATCTACGTATTCCTCGAAGGCGGCACCTTTTCCTACTTCGAATGCGGCAGAAGCCTCAAATTCTGCCTTTTCCTTGGCCGCCTTCAACTCTGCTAACTTAGTCTCCATCTTTTTAAACGCCTCCTCGGCTAGCCTAAGCGATTCTTTGCTCGCGTTCGCCCTATCTTCGGCATCAGAACGGAGATGATCGGCATTCCGAGCCCTTTCTACTTCGGCTTCGGCTCGCGCAGTCTCCATTGCGGCTCTCATCATCTCAAACTCGGCCCTGCTCTTTTGATCGCCCACTTCTAACTGCAAACGGTCAATCCTCTGAAGGGCATCGTGTAGGCGGCGGCCCAAGTCGGCGATCCTGCCGACCGTCTGCAAAACGAGTTGGGATCGTTAGATGCCATAGGCAACCAAAATCAAAACAAGTCAAGTTCACCTACCAAAAGGGCCGACTGCGCAGATAGGGCTACGGCCACCAAATCCGGCACGGCATGAAAGGATGCCTTATCAGCTGGTAGGGAGACTGAAGCCGCCAGGCTCAAGGCTACCGCTGGGTCGGTAATGATGGATGCGTCAGAGGAAATCGGCGTGTCTCTGATCTTTGGCTGAACAATGAAAGGAACAACCATGTCCGACTCTTCTAAGCGAGGCCTTTTGTCAGCAGGACTATCTTCTGAACCAGCCTCTCCTTCGGCGCTACGCTTCTTGCCCCGCTCTTCCGGAATCAACCGTTCTTCATTGACCGGTTGTTCAACGTCTTCCGCCGTTTCGGCCGCAACAATCTGAGCCGGCTCTTCAATAACGGGTTCGAAAGACTCAATCAAGGAAGGTCCAGAATGGACGGCCTCGACCTTTTTCCGGGCGGCCATTCGCTCGGCATTTTTCTTTCGAGCCATCTGCGTGAGGTTTTCCCCAGCCATACCTTTAAAAAAATCACCGGGTAGGTCTCCTAAACTTCTAAAAATATCCCCAGAAGAAAACTCCGCCCGATCCGAAGTGGACGGCGAGGTAGGCTGACTAAGTCTGGTTGCCTCAAACGCCGAGTTTAGGGCCTCGTCAACCTCTTCGGCCTCCTCAGCGAACTCTCTGGCTGGTTCGGCGACTACCTCTACCACCGGCTCCACATCTTGCCCCGAATCAGAAGCTTCGAGACCAACTTGCCTAAGGCTCTTGAAACTAGGGAAGATAAGAGCCGCAAGGTGTTGATCGCCAGCTGGAATCGGAATGTTGTCAGCGGCCAAAAAAGTAGTATAAGTAGGCTCATATCGAAGAAGTATGTGGGCCGCTCTCCCTTGCTTCTGTATGTTTGGACGGCCGAAGTATCCGAGTGCAGTCGCAATCTGCGCAAGGACTGCGTCGTCAGTTCCCTCGGACATTGACCATTTCATCATCCACACGCTTACCAGAACTGGTAAGCATGGTTACCAAATGATGGTCAGTATCCTTGGCCCTAAGAAAGTACCGCCCAAGCCGACCGGAAGATTTGGCTAAAGCATAGCAGTGCCAAATGGCCGGAATGCCAAGATCGATCCTGAGGCGCCGGTTCAACTCTACAATCCCCATTACGATTCGAAAAAAATTCACGTTGAGCTGAGAAGGAATCAAACCCCAATGGCGAAGGACGGCCCTAAGGAATGGATGTATGGAAAAACGGACCCCGCCCTCTGTAATGGATAGGAGAGGAAAGACGATTGAATTTCGATCCTCTCTCTCCATATCCAGAGTATTGTCCGTCACTAGAGATAGATGAACATCGTCGGGGATGGAAAAGTGTCGCCGGAATCCGGAAACACGACCCTCAGAAAGGAGGTCTTTCAAGTGTTTAGCCATTTTCGCAGGGAATAAAGGGTTCGCCAAAATTAAAATAACAAACAGAAAGTAGGATTGCAAAGAAAAGAGAAGAAGACTTACGAGGAGCAAGGGGGACGAGAGTAGACGGAGAAGAGTTGCAGAAAATGCGAGTCAGAGAAGGGATACCCGCTGGTGGTCCAAGAGTCTCGAATACTCGATGAAATGTGCATTCAAAAGGACTGAAATTTCAAATCGCAATAAATGCGAGACGCACGAATGAGGCGGGAAAGTGTAATGATGACCGAAAAGGTGTGCGCATTCTGACATCTGTATTGGGGTACGCAAAGCTGCCTGACCTATTTTAACCTTTCCAATTCAAGACCAAACACGCCGATTAACTACCGTCAATGGGGAGTTCGGGGGGCAATTGTGGGAGCTGAATATATGGCAAAATCAGAAGGTGCGTACCATTGGAAGACTGATATTAATCGGTTGTATCCTACGAGAATGGGAAGCCGAATATAATATATGTGCCAAATAAGTGTAGATCCTTAGAGCCGAATAATAGAAAGGACAATGATTAAAAAGTAGGCCCTAACCCCGAGGATTGAAAGGAACATGTATAAATACAGGAACAATGGATTGAGAAAGGTATGTAAGAATCACTTCACTTAACTTAAAAAACAAGCTATCTTGAGTGTCTGAACTGACTTGTCCGTCGGAGTGCTAATTCCGGCACCCCCGACCGGAGTGTTTGTATCTTTTCAGGTGACTAGCTGAGGATCACCAGCGTCTCCCAGGATCTGAAGAGTATTTCCAAACCACTTCTCCACAATGCTCAAACATGAGGCATATGAAACAAGTAAACAAGACACAAGGAGAGGAGATGACCCTCTCCTATTTAAGACTCCAAAACCACCTTTCCACCACTAAAAATCCTCTGGATTTCAGTGGTAGAAAGGTCATGCAAAGCTTGCAACAAGAGTCTAAAGAGATAACTCAAAACAAGGCCTAACAAGGCCTAAGGGGAGGTGGATCACCCTAAATGAAAAAGTGACCTTAAACAAACTTTTTAAGCATGCAAAAATAAAACTTTTTCCAGTAGAAAGCTAAGCTTAAAACAGCATGCAAGAAGGGATAAAAGCTTAAGCAAGAATGGGCATTTTAAGGGATAAAAACACACCCTTGAAGACCTTCTTTAAAACTGCAGCTCCAGCAAGCTTTTCAAGCTCAAATCAACCCAAGAACACCAAAAACAACTTCAAGAAGCCTCAGCAATACAAGCAAGGTGTTTGAGTGTGTGTTTGTGTGTTAAACTAAGACAAAACTACACTTTTGAAGCACAAAACATGAACAAAGAGAGATATAGATACAAAGCTATATCTATAACTCTCAGCCCATTTTTCTGGACCTCTGAAATGAAGGAGGAGCCTCTCCTTATATAGAAGAGAGGCAATGCAAAGCTTGTTAAACAAGCTTGAAAAGAGCCTCATCCCTCCATACACGTGTATGGAGGAGAGATGAGTGAAAACCAGCTGGCTCAAAAGATCTGGCGTGAAATCTGCTGAGACAAAGGGTTTTTCCGGCCATCAGTTGTGGCCGATAATGCCTCATTGATGGTCGGCAGGCTTCATCAATAGCAGGAAGGGGAAAATGCATACCCGGTAGGGCCAAAATGTGGTCGGCAGTGCCTCACAAGAAGCATGAAGAAATGGCCAACACATGGTCCAAAAATGAGACAGAAAAAATACAGGGTTTGGAAAGCTCAAACCTGTGACGTTTTGCCACGAACTCGAATACTCAACGAGCAATCGAACTTGTGGTTAGATGTACCTGCAAGCACAACCAAGTCTTGAGGACGGTCAAAAATGGGGTGTCTACACTAGCCTTATTCAAATCCTGGAAGTCAACACAAACTCGGATTCTGCCATCTTTCTTCGAAATTGGCACAACATTGGCTAACCAAGTAGGATATTCTGATACGAGCAAAAACCCAGCATTGATTTGCTTGGTAACCTCTTCTTTAATTTTCAAGGCCCAATCCGGACGAATTCTACGAAGCTTCTGTTTGACAGGTCAGGCCTCAGGATCGAGATTGATCCTATGCTGTACAATCTCCGGGTTAATTCCTGGCATGTCTTCGTAGGACCATGCAAAGACATCTTTAAATTCTGTTAATAAAGCAACTAATTGTTCACGTTCCTCTGAAGACAATGTGGAACCAATTTAGATCAAGCGAGGATCTTTTTCAGTACCCACATTTACAGAAACAATTTCATCCACTAATGGCTTAGCACGCCTTTCTTTCTCCCAGTCGATTAAATTTTTCAAAGCCCGAGTAATTTCTTCCTTTTCGTTTTTATCAAGATCTTGAAAATTTTGGTCAATGTTATGAATGAACTATGGGCACATAAAAGTAAACGGAAATCACGTCTTCATTCAAAGCCTCGGGCTCACAAGTTACAACAGACTCAAAAGAGAAAGAAAAAGAAGACTTAGACATTTTAGACAAACTTAAATCTGCCTCCAACCCCATAGGCCCACCGGACTGAGACTCAACAGCCAATTCAGAATTCCCAATACAACTCTTTTCAAAATGCCAATTTATTTGTGAACCATTCATTGTATCCATGATGAAGCTTGAACAGTCAGCAAGTAGCTTTTCCCTAATCACGACAATGGTCATATCCCTCAAATTCATCGGTTCAGCGCTAGTATGTGATTCTATCAGTAAATTAGCCAGTGTTAGACCCAGGACTTCCTCTGGACTGCTTTCCGAGCTGACTTCTTTGTCTTGTCCAATGTCGATGCTAGGATCTACCCACTCCCTGCCACTGTCGGAGAGCTGATGATCGAAGAAGATCTTAAACCCAGGGTATTTCTTCTTCTCCACTTGATCAAACCAAGGCTTAGGAAAATCACAGAAATGGAAGTTTTCTCCTTGGCGGACAAAGCGTCTGTTCAAGGTCCCATGAATTGGCTTATGAACCAACTCAAACTGCTACCCGGTTCTCTTGGCCTTGATTCTCTCTCTGATCTCTTAAGTTTTCCTTTTCCTGTCATCAGTCGTGGGTGCATACCCTAGTCCGAATGCATGTGGGTTATGAGGTACTTCACTGGCTGTAGTAATACCTTTCCTGCCACTTCGTCCCAATCTCATCCCTGGAATGTGACCTAGTTTACTCATGAAATAGATTGATTGGGCACTGACATATACACCTTCGTCTTCTGCCATGAGCGTTTGAACTAGCTAGGCCTCTACCTGTCATGACCCAAACCCGCCCCTATAGATTAAGGTCATAACCGGCCAGTAATCATGAGATTACCTACGGCCTCAAACCTGATATTGATAAAGGATTAGAAATATGGGGCCAGATGCGGAAGCAAACTTAGAAATTTTGTCCAATGAGCTATGCTTACATGGCATATCAAAACATTTCACATAACTTAATAATAACTCACACCACATATCAGTAGTTAACATCATGTATACCCAGGATCATTCAAACATATAGTCAAGTAAACCAAAAGCTTTATACCCACAAACAGTCTATCATGACCAATAGAAATAGCAAAAGAAATACCAAAGATCATAAACAAAGCCTCTTGCGTGAGGCACCTGGGCTGACTTCACAAAACTCGGGTTCCTTTCTTAAATTCCACTAAGGCTGGGGTTGAACGTCCCTTTGCTCACCTACATACATATAAATAAAAGTGAACTGACGCCTAGTGAATAATATCAAAATAAATAGGCTAATGAATGAGATTCGCTCATAAATGAGTCATACTTATAATGTAAACATTTGAACCACTATTCTCATTCACATCAGATGTACAAATCTTAACAAAGCAAAACGACCTCGGGTCCAACCCATCATATCCATATGCAAAACGACCTTGGGTCCAATTCTTATATAACACGACCTTGGGTCCATCCGTACAAAACGACCTTTGGTCCAACCAACTCTTTATTCAAAACGACCTTTGGTCCAATTCAAACATATCAAATGATACATTCAAACGGCCTTTGGCCCATCTTTGCATTCATGTCTAACGGCCTTTGGCCCAATCGTTCATATCCGACAGCCTTGGGCCCAATCATTCATGTCAAACGGCCTTTGGCCTAATCATTCATGTCAAACGGCCTTTGGCCCAATCATTCATGTCAAACGGCCTTTGGCCCAATCATTCGTATCCAACGGCCTTTGGCCCAATCATTCATGTCCAATAGCCTTGGGCCCAATCATTCATGTCAAACGTATCAAACGGTCTTATAAAAATTAGGCATATAGAATACTCATTCATATTTCAAATCAACAAATCCATGAAGCTTATACAGAAGTAGCATTTGGAAAGTAACATACTTGAAAATATCTTTACTAAGATATTACTCACAGTGTTCTGCTGATGGATTTGCCCTTGAGCTAGACCCTACACATTACATAACACATATGGGTCACAAACGATTCAATATGTTCTTAATTCACATATTCCTCTTAGGCCTCTTCCTTATCTTCTACATTCATTCATAATGCTCAATGCATGCCTAAGAGTGCTTAGAAATGAAAGAGGACGGAAAATGAAGCACAAAACATCCTTTCAAAGTTTCAGAAACAAGGCTCCCCGCTCGAGCGTCGCTTTGGCCGCTCGAGCGGACCCATTTTGTCTGCAAAAGTACTGGTTGCCTTATTTTTACGCTCGAGCGCGACTTCGGACGCTTGAGCTGAGAGTCGACACATGTGACTTACGCTCGAGCGTGACTCTCCTCGCTCGAGCAAACATCAAAGTCTGCAAAAGTTCTGGGAACTAATGTTTCACACTCGAGCGGCACTTTCCCCGTTCGAGCGGACATGTCGAATTCTGGAATTTCCAGCAACCAGTTTGAGCTTCAAACTTGCATTCAAATTAACATAGCTTGCATTTTATAACCCATAACTCTCATATGTAACTACTAACATGATACAAACACCAATTTACTACATTATGAAGCTCAAATCTTATGAATCAATCACATGCAAACCCAAATTATACCAAACTTACTTCCAATACATTAAATTCATGCATTCAAAACTCACACCTCTATGAATTGCTCTTGCATGTGGGATATAACCTCTATTCTCAACTTAAATAGTGAAGAGATGATCAAAAGCATGAACTTTAATCAAAGTTCAACATGGATTATACACTTTATGCTCAAATATGCTAATTCATAGAAATTTTTTACACGCATGCATTCATTGACTTCAAATTCATCATAATCAACTCCATTCATGTTCTTGATTACTATTTACCTTTGAATTCATATAATTACAACTTAAACACATGAATTCATATCAAATTACTCACCTAGAAGCTCCAATCTTCACAAATGTAGTTAAATCTTGAGTGTAGCTTCCAAATTCACAAGCTTTGAGCCAAAATGCACAATTCTCCCTCATTCTCTCTCTAGAACCGGCCCCCTCTCTCTCTCTCTAGAGTGTGTTTCAGATTTTGGGCTCAAACATATGGTGAGTTTAAGTGTATAAGGGCCTATTTATAGGCTCATCTAATTAGACTTGATTGAGGCTAATTAATTGTACCCAATTCAATCAGTTTAATCTAATTATTTTGATCCAAATTAATTTCTAATTAAATTTCCCCGTAGGCTATAAAAATTACGCCAATCACAATGGCGTAGTCAATTTCGGTTTCTGTGGTCGATAAGGCCTTCAATTTTCAGTTCAAAGCACATATTCTAATAGATTTTCCTACGGTGAACAGATACAAAGCCAAAATCACATATAATCATGCGATTAACACCCAAATTCGAATTAAGCACATAATTACAAACATAATCATGATTAATTAACATAGTACAGGATAAGGTTATTACACTACCAATGTAAAACCTGACAGGAACATATCCTCTTCCCCATGTTGTATTTCTAGCAGTGGTATTGTGACTTCTGGAAGAAGATGAATGGATGAATTTCTGAAGACAGTAACAATTCCTCTGCCGTATGGGTACTTTACCAATTGATGTAATGTGGATGACACAGCTTTCATCTGATGAAGCCAGGGCCTTCCCAATAGCAAGTTGAATGTTGCGGGAACATCCATGACATGAAATTCAACTTCGTGCTCAGATGGGCCCACTGTTATTTGTACTTTGATTGTCCCCATCACTTCTTGACTAGTATTATCATAAGCTCGGATCAATTGAGTAGTGGGCGTGAAATCTACTGACTTTAGCCCGATTGCATAAGCAGTACGTGTAAGGCAAACATTGATGGCTGATCCGGTGTCAATCAGAACAATCAGGATCCATTTCTTTCTGCATTCCAATGATACGTACAGAGGCTTATTATGTCCTGATCCTTCTTGTGGCAACTCTTTGTCAGAAAAAGTTATTGCTGGGATGGTTTCTCTCGGGGTGATTAATGACACTAATTGCTTAGGAGTGGTGTCAATTCACAGCTTAGCCTTGCTCAACATTGACAACATTGTTTGTCGATGTTCTCAGGAAGCCATGAGAAGACCCTAAATAGAAATGTTTGCTTGGATCTTTTTCAGTTGTTTTAGAACCAGGTCTTCTTCTACCTCTTTCTCTTTTTCTTTCTCTTTCTCTTTCTCTACCTGTTTATCTTTGCCAGAGGGCTCTCCTTGGTCTAGATGTAGAGGCTTGAAGTAGCGCCCACTCTTGGTCAAATGATCAATTTCGTTTGCATACCAAGTCTCATCCGGCACATGGTTTACCCATTCATCATTAGTGTAGGCCAGCTGTAAGTCATTATCATCCCACCATTCGCCTTCGTTGACTGAAAGGCAATTATTTAGTGCTGCTTGAATCATTCCAATAGTATGCTTTGAATGGCTTTCTGGTTCTTCTTCTTTTCCTCCGAAACTCTTTCCTTTACCACATTCAACAAGTTTTCCAAAATCAAGTCTTAGTTCATCCCCTTTTCTTTCAGTTTTCTCATCAGAAGCTTCGTCACCGCTTGACCAACCGTGACTGTAATTCTTCGGTTCCCACCATTCCATCTGCACATTCCCAATATCTAATTCTTCAAAGAAATGAAGATTAGCCAAGTCCTCCTCTAGGTTGGCCAAATCATCCAACCCCTATTCAAGTACATCCTCTCTGACAACATTGATAGAAAATGAGTCAGGCAGATCAACCTCAAGCTTTTGTTGACCACTAGGAACAATATACCGGTTAGGATCATACTTTTTCTCTGATAGTTTGCCAGCCTCAAGCATACGTACTACCACCATAGGGTTTCTGAGTTTTAGCTGGGTTGGAAGTGCATCCATCATGCATAACTCAGTGCCTTCAGGAATATATACGTCAGGTTTTGGTAAATGGGTAGGTGTGATATAGATACTGGGGTTAAAGGTAGATGAAAGTGTATGGATGAGGTTAAGATGAGAAGGTGGTAGAACTCTGTCATGGGGTGGCAACGGGTTGGTAGTGACGTCAGGTTTTGGTGGTTGTGGGGGAGCTATGACTTTATTGTCTATGAGATCTTGCATCTCATGACGGAGACGAAAGTAACGGTCTGTGTCATGTCCTAGTTGTTGGTGGAAAGCACAGTGTTTGGTAAGGTCATGTTTGGCTGGGAGAGGTTCGGGAAGAGGTCGGGGGTCCAAAGACTTCAAATACCCTCTTTTTGCCAAGATGTTCATTGCTTTAGAGAGTGACATATGGAGAGGGGTTGATGTTCTGCTTGGGGCTCAGGTTGTGTTTGCAGGTCAGGATGAGCAAAGGGGTCGGCTATTTTAGTGGTGGTGGCAACCAAGTTGATTTCAGTGGGCTTCACAACTGTGCTACCACTAGTGGTAGCATTGGAACTACGATCAAAAGGCTTCTAAACAGGTTCCTTATCTTCCATAATGATTCCCTGTTTGATGGCATCCTTTATCTAGACCCCTATCTCATTTAAGTCATTAAAAGTAAAGAGCGGGAGGACTATCATTTTTTGTAACATCTTTCCATGCAGATTTCTTACTATCATACGGATTTGGTCTTTTTCAAGTGGTCTGTTGGTCATCATTGCTGCTTTTGCCCTCCATCTGGTGACAAAAGCCACGAAACTTTCATTGGGCTCTTGACGGGTGGCCTCTAATTCCCAAGTAGTCACTTTAATTTGGGTGTTATAAGCATACTGGGTGATAAAGGCCCCAGCCAACTCTTCCCAACTTTGTGTTACCGAGTCCTTTAACTTGGCATACCAGATGGCAGCCACTCCTGACAAAGTTTGTCCGAATAAAGAGAGCTTTTGCGGACGAGTCAAACCCATAGGCTTTAAGATATCAGAGAGCAGGCGAATGTGCACCATTGGGTCGAGCGGAGCCATCAACCCTATCAATATATGGCATTTTGAACCGTTCTGGCAACTTCACAGCTGTCTCAGTGTACCCGTCTTCGATGTCTAGGATTGAATTGACTCCTTATGCCTTTTTGAAAAGTTTTTCCAACTTGGCCAGCTTCAACATAGTTGAGTCAGACTCAAGTGCTCCAGAGGGATGGAGCCCTCCCACTGGTTGTGGAAGAGGAAATGATCCTCCTGAAGTTTGTGCAGGAACCCTCAGATTTTCTGGTGAGTTACGTTCGGGAAACTTGCCAGCTGGTGGAGGTGGAGGTGGAGGTGGAACTGGATGAGTCACCGGAGGTCGTTGAGTAATGGACGCCCCAGATGAGCGTTGCAGTTCAGCAAGAGTATTGCCTTGAGCGGCAAGAGTAGTGCCTTGGGCAGCAACCGTAGTGGCAACAGTATCCATGCTCCGTTGAAGGGCCAATAGTATGTTTGCTATATTTTCCGGAATCTGAGCCATCACTGATTTCGGTGAGTTGAGTGGTGATGATCTAGTAGGTGAAAAAGGGGTATTATGGACAGTTGATAAACCTTTTGCTTTTCTTCGTGTAACCAGTGGCAAAGAAACTAACACTGGCTGACCCTGAACCAAATCTGCACTTTTGCAAAGTCTACCAACGCGAGTCCACAGAACTTGGGGGATATCAGACCTTTCAGAAGCTATAGTACCCGACTACCTTGTTGAAACAAAACGGGACCCCCAATCAGAATTTCATTAGCATCACAGCTTAACTGATTACTGCTAACTCATGTTGAAAAACTGAACTCAACCCCACAAACTGAAATGACTGAACCACTCATCTGAATCTGAGAATTCCCATACATTGCACATAACACATAGCAGGAAAGAGAACAAACATCCCTATGGGGGCTAGGGTTACCCTGTCCTAACTTTGAAATGATCTAGGGTTTCACTATTCAAACAAGCGGCATCATACATCCTAGATATGGGAGAGCATCCTGTCCTAATTTTGGAAGGTACTATAGCTCATTATATGCACAAGGTTAGCTCTACTCTAAGGGTCGAAGTTAAGGTGACGTTACCAAAGAGTCCTTTGGGTCATAACCAATAAAGATCCCAGGAAATCAGAAGAGTCAAATAGCCTCTCTTCGGAGTCTGAGAACCTTAGATAGCAGAGCTACATAGCAAAGCTACCTTTTTGACAGATCTCAAAAGGTTACAACACAAGGCCTCTAAAGTATCGTAAAGATAGGTGTAGTGTCACAAAAAGCTTTCCCTTGCTCTCACCAGTATCTAGGCAACACAGGGAATTGAAGTGCACCGATGAATGCAATGCAATGAACATATAATTGTAAATAAAGGTCATATCATGGTGTAGACACCCCATTTTTTACCGACCTTAAGACTCAGACTTCATCGATTGAGCGCTCGGTGATTGCGCATGTTGTGCTCGTTCTGAGGTTTCGGAGTTTCGGCTGAGGTCCTTAACCCCGGACCTTGGGACCCTTTTATGCTTTGTCTCGGTTTGCGGACCAGGTCTTGCTTTCTCTTCCTGGAGGGAGGGAGAGGTCTTGGAGACCATCTCTCAGTGGCCGTAGGCTACCTTTCGTGGTCGTAGGTGACTTTTCCCGTTTGGAGATCAGTTTTCGGTTTTCGGAGCCGTCGGCCGTGCGCCTCGGTTTGGGACCGCTTAACTTTCTCCGTTTGGCACGGTTTTTGGCACACACCTTGCTTCCTCTCTCTAGAGGGACACTATGGCCCGGGAGACCACCTTTGTGGTCGCACGCCACTTTCGTTGCTTAACAGCCTATTTTCGAGGCACCCGGCTGCGCGTTTTGACCCTCGAACTCTCGTTTTGCATCCGTCTTGGTTCATTTTTGGCATGGACCTTGTTTTCATTGTTTGGAGGGTGGTACAAGGGTGGGAGACCACCTTTTCTCCTTGGAGACCACTTTTCTCCCGCCAGCCGGTTTTCTTGTCAAGAAGCTAGTCTCCTTGGTCTTTAAGCCACATTTACTGGTCTCCCACCATACCACTAGCTTGCATTCAATGTGAAGACCATCAAATGGGGCTGCCGACCACCTTTCATTGAGTTGAACCTTTTGAAATGGTCGGCCGACCAGGGGAAGTGGTCGGCCGACCACCTGAACTGGTCGGCCTGCCTCCTCCAGTTTTGTCTCTGTGAGTTGTTGCCAACTGTGCCAGCTGGAAGGCACACGTGTATGGAGGATCTTCAACGTTGGTTTTTAGCTTCTTTGAGAAGCTTTGGTCCCTTTTGGCTATAAAGGAGGGCCTCCCCCTCCCTTGTGAGGGTTGAGAAGTTTGTTGAAGGCATACAATACATCTCCCTCTATATCTCTTTATTTTGGCTCAAAAAGTGTATTGTTCTTGCACCTTTGCACACCACCTCATAGCCTAACCCTTCCACCATTGCTTGGAGCTTCTTGGAGGCCATTTTCAGAGGTTAAGGAGTTGGGTTTTGGGTCCAGAAGTTGCTGTCTTGCTGAGCTTCAAGGGTAACACACTTTTTTTCCTCTTTTAAGCTTTATTTTGATCCATCTCTTAGCCTTATTTGCATGCATATTTGAGCTTTGTTGTCAACTAAAAAAAGTCTTTTTTTGAGGTCCTTTTGATGTTTGTTTAAGGCCCTTTTGGTGTTGAGGGTCTTCTACCCTCTTGCATGCCTCATTTGGCCTTGTTTTGTGCCATGCCATAAGGCCTTTGAGCTAGTCCTTGCTTGGCCTTCTAGCCACTAAAATCCAGCGGATTTTCAGTAGTTGGCATGTGGTTTTGAGGTCCTAAATCAGAGAGGGGTGACCCTCTCTCTATTTAATCTTGTTTGCTTGCATTTTGGCCTATCACAGGAGCCTTCATTTGCACACCTCCAAGCCTTGTTTCAGGCCCCTTTCAGTGACTTTTAGGGCCTGTCCAGGCTTTGTCCAGAGTTGGTTTTGTCACCTTGGGTGTGTCTCTTGCATGTGTAGAATAACCCCTCTTATAGCCTATCAAAGGAGCATGACATTCTTGCATGCATTGATCATGTTTCAGTGGGTTTTTGGGCTTTATTTGGAATTTCATGTCTCTGACTTTTGCTGGTTTAGTGGCCTCTTGAATGCTTCATATGCTTGTAGTGTAATCCATGTTCACTATCTCACATTACATGTTGTTTTGGCCCTTCATTCTAGCATATTTTGGCCATGTTCTAAACTGATTTTATTCATGATTTGGGCTGCCTTAGCTCTGTTTTGAGGTCTCATGGTCGAATGATGCTTGCCATGCATGCTTGTAGTGTAATACCCTTGCCTAGCTTTGAGTTTTGAAGCCTCTTGCATGCTTAACTTGAGTTGTTTTCATGTTTTGGCATCATTGAACATGTTATTTCAGAGCTTATACTTGTGCCATATTCCCATGTTTTCCACTCTTTGAATGCGTTTGAGAGTTGTGCCTTTATGCCTCATTTTTGGGCTATTGCATGAGCGTCATTTTTGTGCATTGCAAGCCATCATTTTAGTCCATTTTGCCACTATTTTGGGTCTACATAGGGACTTTTTGCGGTTGGTTTGGTCATTTGGGCATCGCTTTTGTAACGCCCTCAAAATAAAACCATAAATTATCCAACAATAGCATATTTAGACATAGGAGAATGAAGCATAAATATATTCCATCAGAGTAATCATTACAAAAAGTATTACATGTTGACAACAAAAGTAAATGCCCTATGGGCTTACAACTTTCCAAGCCAACACTTGGTTACAAAAAGAGAGTGCTAACTCTATACAAAGGAAGCCCTTGGCTTGATATACATGTAATACAACAAAACAACAAAAAGTCCTAGCCACTAAGCCTCCCAAGCTACGTCCTTAGAGGTGGCATGCTACCTGTACCTGAAAATGATGTCCCATATAGGGTGAGCCACAGCCCAGTAGAAATATACTAAACCAACTATAAACAATGACTAAAATAATAACATTCAACAGATGGTCCATACTTATATTCCAACTCATGCCGTATTACCGTTTCATGACAATCATAACCATGTTACGTTTCACTTTCCATTTCTTATTCAACTTTGAGTTTGAAAACAAGGCTCAGAACCTGGCCAAATAATTTAATGAGATCATAACTCATTACTAAAACACTTTCGAAATTCATGACGGATACACATTTTGGTGTTGTATCATTTACACATAAACCACTTCCTTACTTTACAAATGATACACATTTTGGTGCTGTATCGATATAACATAGAAACACTTCTATACTTCACAATTGATAATGATATACATTTTAGTGCTATATCATATCAAACACACACTTCCATACTTCACCATGATACACATTGTAGTGCTGTATCAATATTACACAAATTCTGGTTTAGAGGTCCATCCCCTATCTTCCCCTAAACCGTGGAGTACATCCCCTATCTCCTCCCACACAACACAATGTATATAAACACAGATCATATACATAATCAATCAATACATAAAGTTAATGTATTTTTCAACCGTCATATTCGATGACACATTCCATTGATTAGTTTTAGTTTGCCTAATCATCATGCATTGTCTACAACAATCAAGACTATCCTCCACTGATAGCCCAAAGCAGTTATTTCTAAACAGGCAATAAATGCACCAAATGGATAAAATGTCAACATTTGTCTAGGTGAGCGATAAATTAATCCAACTACACCCTTTAATCCCAAACCTTTTCAATTTGAATATTTCTTATTCAATTTCTCATTTCCCAAAATTAATTATACAAATTAATTTATCAATAATTAGGGCTTTTCCCATAATTACAATACCAACCCTAAGGTTCCATTTTCCTCAATAATCCCCCACCAAGTCCATTTTCCAATGTACTACATACATAAAGGTTTTAAACTTTGAAAACCCCTCTTTTGAAAATTACACAATGACCCCAAACTTTCTCGAAATTACCCAATAACCCCCAACATATCGAAATACCAAAATTTAAAGACAAAGCTCATAAGATGGAGTAGGATATCCCTACCTCGAAGTTAGAGCTCAAATGGAGAAGAAGACCAAAACCAAAGTGCTCCAAACTCCAAACTTTTCGGATTAAAACGAAGCCCTCGACGATCAACACAACTTTTACAAAGGCCGAAGGAAAGGAGAACACTCTAACTAGATCAAACCCTAGAGAGAAGGGAGATTCTAGAGAGAGAAGCTCTCAAAATCGATTTTGGGAAAGTAAAAGAGAGAGAAGAAAAGTGAAAAGTGATTCAAAAATGCCCAACTGTCATCTGATATACGACAGATCCGCTCGAGTGAAGAACAGGACGCTCGAGCGTCAAGAACAAAAAACTGGATCCGCTCGAGCGCAATAAGGCTCACTCGAGCGCCAAGACACAAGAATAAAGTACATCTGCTCGAGACCGAAAACCAGTCCGCTCGAGCGTAGATTCCTCCCTCCCAGAACTTTCACAGACAAAGCACTACCCACTCGAGCGTGAAAAACACACCTGCAGAAGTTTTACAGAGGCACAAAATACTGGGAGTGTATAAACTCCGCTCAAGCACAATAAGACCCGCTCTAGCGGACAACCAAAAAGCAAACTCCGCTCGAGCGCAGAATGACCCGCTCGAGCGTAACACCAAAACTCTGGGCAACCACACCTGAGACCAAAACTCAACCTACCTGTTCGAAACATGCCCAACAAATCCTAAAATTCAAACATAGGGAATTAAAGGATGACAACAAAATATACAACTACCAACTCCACGGAACCAAAGTCCGGAGTACAACAAATACAAAAAAAAGAAAACCGGATCACTATAGCTTTGCATACCTCTAGTGTAATGCACTTCACTAGTTTTGGTAATTGTGCCATCCAACATGCATCGGGTGAGTTGTTTGCATGATTCGGGACCATCTTGTATGTCATTTCAGAGCTGGAACATGTGTCATTGTATGCCATATTTCATCCTTGTCATGCTTTGGTAGAGTTGCACTTTGTTCCTTAGGTTTGGTCCCTTGCATTTGTGCATGTTTGCATGTACCTCGTTGCCTCATTTTTGTCATGTTGGCCACTGATTTGGGTGTGGCCGAGGCCCATCCATCTTGGTTTAAGTCCATCTTGCATTGTGTATGCCCTATAGTCCATGTTATCGCATGTTTGATCATTGCATTGCGTATGCCTCGTTCATAACATTGCGTATGTTAGTGCATTGTGTATGCATGCCATATAATCCATGTGCATTGAGTATGCCATTGATTAGTTCATAGCATTGTGTATGCCATTTGCATACTTACATGTCATTCCGTGCATCTTCGCATCACTTAGTTGCATTGCATTTAGATCGCATGCTAGAGTTACATTTGTCCATACATTGTTTGTTGCATTGTGTTTAGAGTAGGATTTAGTCCAAACACGGGAAACAAGGGACGTTTCGTACTCAAAGTGACGAAACGTGCCTCGATTCTTGGTCACCGACACTCTTGACTATCCATGATAGAGCTGTTGGCTTTAGGTGTTTACATGTGCATTCATTTCACATTGAGTCGTGCAATTCGACTCCTCGGCCATCATGTATCGGGATGCGTGATTGATGGCACGAGGATCGAGGACTACACTCCCTAGAGCTTATGCGATGACGGGGAGAGTGGTCAGGCACACATATATTGAAAATACTTTGCCTTCTCTCGCTCTTGCCTTTGTTGCAGAAAATGCAGAAACCAGGAGAAGAAACTGGCCGGTCGACTAGGTTTTCTGGCAGGCCGACCACCTTTTCTGGTTTTCACCACCAAGGGTGGTCGGTAGGTGGTCTCCAATGCCTATAGCTGGTCGGCAGCCTCCCCCTAGATTCCCAGGGTAGAGTTTCATCTCCTTGGAGCTTTGTGCAAGTTTCTGAAATCAATTGCAAACAAAGGCGAGCCGGGGCATCGCGATGGATTTCCCGACAAGGCGACTCGAGCATGCATGCATCCTTTATCATTCAAAGCAGAGCTGAGGCAGCCCATATTACATAGTTTGCATGCTAATTTAGTTAATTTGTTAATTAGCTAGTGTTGTGTAATAATTAGTTAATTCGATTCTGTATTATTTATTCGAACCCTCCGAGAGAGGGCAATGCTGTAATAAGTGTGTGTGTGTGTGATGTATGTCTTCCAACCCCACGCCTTTCTTCCTTTTATTTACCAGCTTATGATGGTTAGTTTTAGGACACGTTTCAATTAGTATCCTTATGCTCGTATGTTTGCATCCATTCATCTGTTTTGCATCCACCAGGCTCGGCTCATCATACTAACTGCATCGTATTTCAATTCCAAGTTGAATACATGTTACCAGTAGCATCTCATATGTCATCTTAGAATAGCCGAGCCTCTCTTAGTTGCATTCTTGCATGTGTTGCATTAGGCATCTCAACATAGTTAGGATTCATACATGTTTTCTAATTAGCTTCTTTCTTTGGCTCGGAGTACTCGGTAAGTGTTTATGCTTTAGTATCCTTGCATGCGTGTGAGTGACTGCCATGATAGCATGCTTACTATGAGGCTATGTGCTTATGTGATATAACTGCCTGAATGCCTGTGGGTGAAGGTTAGGTTGCTTGAATTGGAATAATTCATCGAAACCCGTGTTTTAGCCTACTTGCGAGTAGCAAACTTCAATCCATTTTCAAAACAAACAAATATGCGATGCTTTGTTCCAACTTAGGCAATCTAGTCTATACTTGTATGCTGTGCGCATCACATAGTAATTCTAGGTTAATAACCGAAATAAGAGCACATGTGTTTTCAAAAACAAGATATCATGCTTAGTAGTGGCCGATCTTTGATTGGGCGAGCGGGGGTGCTCATGAAATGACCTTCCCCAATCGTACCCAAGTTCCCGAGCCGAGGCAACTTTGGTGATGACGGACACGTGGCCTTAGGCACGAGTCAGGATTTCCTAAATTCCCCCAAAATAAAATATTTAGGTGGCGACTCTGTATCTGGCGAAGCAGTCCATGTTTGGCACTTCTTTCTAAAATCAGTTTTTCAAAACGATTTCCCGGATTTGGACTCTTTGGTGCTTTATTGATCTTGCATTGCACTTTGCGAGATTAGTTTCAGAACCGTGACATTGAGTCCGAACTGTAGTAAGCTCAATGAACAAAACAGGATCTCTCCCGTGACGTTCGGGGCTGTCTACACATGGAGTTCGAGTCAAGGTTTCATAAAATCCCCAGTGGAGTTGCCAGAAACTATAATATGCCCGGGGAGTACCCGTGTGCGTTAAACAGTTCGGACTCCCTCGGTCTCTTTGATCTAGTCTCACTAGTGCAATGTGAAACATAGATGAGAGTCCAGATTTGGAAACTTTTATTGAAAATCCATTTTATTGTAATTTCTTTTGCCATAAATGGACTACGTCATCAGATCTCAGAGTCGCCACCTAATATTTTGGAAAATTAGGAAACCCATGACTTGTGCCAAGACCACTGTTCGTCATAACCAAAGTTGTCTCGGTTCGGAACTTTAGGTATGAGAGGGGAAGGTCATTAATTGAGCACCCCCACTTACCTGATCAAAAGATCGGCCTTTACTAAACCATGATATGAATTTTATTTACTTTATATGTTCATATTTTGATTATTTAATAAATCCTAAAAATTACTATGTGATATGTGAAGCATACTAGTATAGAATATGTCATTTATTTTGGAATAATTTGATTTCATATATTTTGAAAGAGTTTTGAAGATGTACAACCCAAATAGATTGAGTTTACAAACATGAAAATCATCATCATTCCAAATTAAGCGACACAACCTCCATCCACTCGCATTCATAGAGTTATATCACATAAGAAAATAAGCACATGGTAGGATGCTTAAACATAATAAGGAAAAACACACACAAACAGGATGCTAAAGCATAAAAACTTACATATTTACTGACGTCCCGCGAACAGCTACAAAACAAAGTTAGTAAAATATGCATGATCTTATATACAAAATCCTGATGCAACTAAAGATTTGGCTTTTAAGATATGACATGTGAATCATCTCAATGAGGTAGCGCACATAATCATATAAGAATTGATTAAATAAATGCAAACTTGGCTGAATCAAGATGCATGAAACATAGATGTAAAACATGAATATAATGACAAAAAAATAAAATAAAATAAACATGATGCATATTCACAAATAAGAAAAACAAGTAAAAGAACGAGATAGAAAGAAGTGGGGTGGGAAATTATTACAACACTTTGAATAAATTATTACAAACCAAATTAGAGGGGGGTGAGAAGAATATTACAACAAAATAAACCTCACAATACACTCAAAATAAAATAAACAAAAGAAAAAAAAAGTTTCATGTGTCTTGGAAACCACCGAAAATTGGTTAATATCGGAAGACAACGTCATTTTGTCCAAAAGAAGCTAACCGACTGCCCAAACAGGCCGACTGGCCAACTAGGCCTAGCAAAACCTGTCTTATTGCGAAACCAAGAAAAATGAACAAACAAGAAATTTGTAGGTGGCTCAACTAACCACTACCGGTTAGATTAAAAACAAGAAAACAAATATTAAAAAAAAAATGCAAACTTACCACAGAACTAACATGAACCTAAAACAATAAAACAAATATAAGGTAGAATATGCAAGATTACAACAAAACTAATATGAGACTAATACAAGAAAAATATAAACTAGGAAATGCAAGATTACAACATAATTATTATGAAACTAAAATAAGAAAACAAAAATAAGATAGAACATGCAAGATTACAACAAAACTAACATGAACCTAAAACAAAAAAAGCATTTTGAGGTAGAACATGCAAGATTACAACAAAACTAATATGAAATTAAAGCAAGCGAATAAAAATAAATAAATAAATAATTTTGAGCTAAACAAACCACTTAGATTACAACGACACACTATGAAATATAAAGTAATAAAATAAATATGAGATAAACAAAACACTTGGATTATAACAAAACACTATGAAATAAGAAACAAGAAAATAAATATGAGATATAAAATATAAGAAAATGAAAACTAGAAATTTACCTTCTAAAGAAAGATGGAACTTCTTGATTTCCAAACTTCCTCTTGATCACCCTTAAGTTTAAGAAGTGTGTTCTCAATCCTCAATTTGAAACTAGAATGGAACTTTAGGTATGTATGGTAGAAAAGTAGCTAACTCTCTTATTTGTTTCTCACTTTCAACAATTTCTCACTTTCAACAACACTCACTCTTTCCTTTGACCAATCACTATTGAAATTTAGCCATTTCAAAATTTTTGAGGAGTTTTGGGTGTAGGAAATATGGAATTTCAATTTTTATGGAAGGTATGTGGTGTATATGGAAGATAGGAATGTTTTTGGCTCAAAAACTCAATTTTTCTCTCTTTTCACCCTTTTCTCACTTTTTTTTCTTGAATTTCGTGGTCTTCCTCCTCTCTTACAATTTGATTATTCTATATAGGCAATGAGGGAGAGTAAAGGTCAAAAAGAAGGTGGGAGACAAGGTGGGAGACAAGAATGTGATAGGAGGGCAAATTTTCAATGTGGTTGCATGGGATACTCCTTTATGGATGCAAACAAAGCCTCTTTTTGACAATGAAGGATGATTAGGTATAATAGAGGATGAGTGGATGCACTTGAATGGATCAGAAAATAGGTAAATGGGGTGTCCTAACCGAACCAAAACCAATAAAAATGGATTGTTGTTGTTTTGGGCCGAGTCAACAAAATCTGTCATTAAGCCCAACTTCAAACGGGTATATCTCCCTTATATGGACTTGGTTTTAGGTGGTTATTGGGTCTAAATTGAAGCCCCAAAAGTCTACTTTCTAATGGTGATGGCTTCACATCTAAATTCCAAGTGTACAAAGAGATATGCCTAATTTAGTGAAGGCTGTTCATTTCCCTCGAGCTAGGTCAACAAAATCTATTCTTAAACCCAACTTCAAATGGACATATCTCCCTTATCTGGACTTGGTTTTAGGTGATTCGTGGGTCTAAATTGAAGCCTCAGAAGTCTTGTTTCCAATGGTGGTGGCCTCACATTTAAAATCCAAGTGTACAAAAAGATATGCCTAATTTAGTGAAGGCTGTTCATTTGTTTCTTAACAATTTGATGCTCATCCTTTTTCTAAACCAGTTTTCTTCCATCCCCTCATGTTTCCTTCAAATCCAAACCCATCCAAACCTATAAAGAAGATGTTTTTAAATATAAATATTTTTTAAAGAGTTTACCTCCCTTCCATTTATTTCTATTTTGTCCTTACTCGGTTTACAGAAAAGTGCAATATTTCAATTGAAATAGGGGCCTCAGAATATTGTAGAAATATTTGAAAAAATATTTGAAAAGAGGGTTTTAAGGTCTAAAATAGTTTGGCCACAAATGTGTAAAGACTGGGATAAAAGCTCAAATTCTATTTTTCTTGTTGAGGACTGCTGGGGAACACATTCTGATTGTCATCATCGAGTAATCAACAGAAAGCGCCCAAGTCTTAGGGCTGGTCAAAATGGGGTGTCTACATGGTGCAAGTGCCTTTTTCAATTTCCGCATTCTTACGATGCCACCAAATCCCAGCAAGCTTAGTGAGGTAGAGAGAAGCAGTGCGTACCTTAGCCATTTCATCGTTTAAGTTTAAGGCTTCTAAGTACCTCTCTAAGTGCCAAATGTAATCGTCCAGCTCTTTGGCATCCCTCTTGCCATCAAACTCTTTAGGTTTTCATGCTTCAAGCCTTGAAGTGAATCCCGCATTAGTGGCAACACCACCACTGGCCACAGCTTGTTTGCACATTGCCCAGTCCGCCCATGTCTCCTCCAAGCCTTCTTTCAACTCTTAGACCTGGTCTTAGGTTGAGAGATAGCCTTCAAGATCCGTTCCTCGAAGTCATAGCTTTCTTGCTTTTGGGTCTCCAAGTTGGTCCAGATGGTGTCTCGCATTCCTCGACTTGGCTTTCCACATTGCCGTCAAGTTGCTCCATTCCTTGTTCCAACCGATCTAGCCGTTCCTTGACATCGGCCACGGTCACTTCCACCTTGACCACTCGGGTCTCCATGGTACTCACAATGTCACGTGACTTGTCTTTGGCCTTCTTGCCCAAATGAGAAATAGTCTCCCTACCACGATTCTCTTCGGTGTGGACTACTTCTGACATGGTGCTCTTCCTTCCTTAGTCACGACGCCTTTATAAGCTGGCTTTGATACCAACTGTCACGACCTTAGTTTTTCCAAGCCAACCATGCGGCTTTAGATGCTTGTAGCATGCCTTGCTTGCACCTAAGTAAGCCTTTTTGGAAAAGAGCTAGGAGAGATTCACACACACAAGAGAAAGCTTAGAGAAAGAGCTTTTGGAGAATGTTTGCTTTGTATTGCTTTGGATGGTTTGGGTAAATGAAGGCCTCCCCCTTTTATAGGCTATAAAGAATATTCTAGAACTATAATGATAGAGAGTGTTCTAGACACTTCCTCCAACTCTATCTTATAGACTATTCCAGAATCATTTTAGAATGTACATATCTAGAAGGATGTACAAATATCTACAACTATCTACAATTCTCTACAAAACTCTAGCGAGTTCTAGAAGCTTCCAGCAATTTCCACAATCTCCCAGGGCTTTCTAGTGAGGTACAACATCAAGATTTATCAGTCTGTGACATTCATCTTCTCTTAACTAGATTAATTTATAAATTTTGTAATTCACACATCACATACATATTAGTCATCTGAGCAAACACCTCATGAAGGAAGTGCAAAATTAGGTCAACGTAAAAGATTGACTTGATCTGCAAGCATGAACAAGAGAGGGAATCTAAGCACAAACTCCTCAACACGTGACATCTCTATATTAAAATAATTTGTTTAATTTAGTTTTGAAAATTTTTGTTTTTCATTTTTTTTAATGATATACACTCGAAGAAATTTTCAAATGCAAAAGTTGAGGCACATCTCTAGTGATAATTTTGTAACCTTACAAATATGTGATGAAATTTGTACTCAAAAGTGACAAGAAAATGTGTTTTAGAATTATGTCCTCACTTCTTTTGGGATTGAAGTACTCCCAAACAAATGCCCAAATATAAAATTTGAGGCGTATACAATGATTTTATTTCCTTAAAATGATGTAATGAAATTAGTGCATTATGAAAATATATCTCCCATTTCCTACAGCGATGAAGTACAATCAAAGAAACCCCTAATGCAAGAGTTGGGCTACATATGGTTATTTCATCCCAATAGTACCACAAAATGTACTCTAAAGTGGCAAAAAACTTGTTATGTTATAGTGTTACCTAAATGTGCTCAATAATAATATAGAAGTAAAAAAGTTGTACATTAAAAAGTTATTTGGTATTTACTTATTTAGGTCATGTTTGTTTAGCTCTTTAGAGAGAATGATTGGATTGATAATCCATGAGACTCATCTATAGAGTGTTTGGTTGAGGATGATTGAGGTGATTAACTATCCTTCTGGACTAGTAATCCCAAGTAGGACTATCAATCCCATGGTGGGATTGGAATTAGAAATTGAGTGAGAGGAGTAACTAATTTTTAAATAATTTTTAAGCAAAATTTATAGTTTTTAGAACAAAAAAAAATTATAATATTAAAAAAATAATAAAAATTAAAATGTATTAATTTTATATATTAATATTGTCTATACTATTACTAATCCAGTAGTGTACAAACAAACACTCTTTGTAACAAACCGAAAATTTAAATTGTCCCTTAAATTTTATATTAGTATTATTTAATTATAAATGAAAAATATATATAATTTTATGTATGATTAATTAAGCTTTAAAAAAATGGTAGTTTATCACCATCCTAATATATAGGATGGTGACTAAGCAAACTATAGCTTGGACAAGTCGCCATAAAGGACACAAGGAAATAAATAAGCAGTGCCACCTGTCGGACAGGCGGCTAAATATAAAATTTCCACACAGTGCAATTTCATTCCATGACACCAACTATAAATAGGCTACTAACCCGGTACAAATTGATTCCACTACTCACTATAAACAAGCTACTGAATTACAGCTTACTAGTAGCAGGAAATTAGGAAAATAAAGGTTAAGGGTCAATAAGAAGGTGAGTTATATTATAGCTTGAGTCACCATAATATGTTTTACGTATATTTTGAGTTACCATAATTTATTTTACATAAATTGTGTTTTAATTATGTTATTTATTTATGAACCTTATTTGATATGCTAAGGAAAACCCATGGATATAATTATTTATTAAAATGTGTTTTAAGTAATTATTTTATAAGCACCACCACAGAAGTCCCATGCCTTGGGGGACTTAAATAACCATTGACCCTCTGATCAGTCAATTTGTGACCCTCCGTCCGTCATGGATCTACTGACACTCTGATTTCTGATGTGAAGAAAAGTGTTGTACAAAACTAAGTGCTACACTATTGTGGGAGCCACCTTTAGAATTCGTACGAGCCACCTCTTGAGTCCATACATCTGTTTTGTTCCGTTCTGTACTGTGGTTATGATTTCTGGTGTGGAGCAAAGTGCTATACGGATCTAAGTGCTACACTATGGTGGGAGCCACCTCTAGAGTTCGTACGAGCTACCTCTTGAGTCCATACATCTGTTCTGTTCTGTACCGTGGTTATCATTATTCTGTTCATATGATTTCTGTATTATATGTCAAATGATTTTTGTATTATATATTCTGCATTTTAACATCAAGCTCTGTTTAGCCAATAATTATCCATGGTGAATTTTATGCCCTTATACTCTTAGTATAATATTTCTCACTCTGCTATGTGCTTATAGTTGTTTACTAATTTTCAGAAAACAATACAATTCAGAAATAGCTTTCGGAGAATCTTAGACGCGGGATTGCAGAATAAACACATATAACACTTTTATAGTATTTATAATTCTAATGTTCATATGTAAATATTGGCCTTTTTAGTCTATAACTTTTGTTGTAAAAATAGAAATTCCAATGATTATTTTAGTACCCTCACTTAAATATTTTTTCGCGCGTGTTTATTAATTTGTTTAAGAATTGGCAAAAGGTAATTTCAGTTACTAGTTATCACGATACTTAACCCTTGGGTACGGGAAGTGGGTACGGGGAGTGGGTCATGGCAAGTGGTATCAGAGCTTAGGTTTTTTAAATTATTTTTATAAAATAATTGGAGCATAAGACACATGCACAAATAGGATGGGGGAATCGTTGAGCTAAATTATAGTTTGTATTTAAATTAAATATTTGTGTAGCTAAGATGAGTTATTTGTTACTCTATATATAATTGTGTATATCTTTCGTGTATATGTAATTTGAAGAAAAAAAAATTTCAACAAGTATACTAAATCTTTAATAAAAAAAAAAATCATTTTGACTTTTTAGAAGTAGATTCAAATCTTTAATCTTTCAAAAAAAAAAAATATTTAAAAGATACTAATTTTGAAACTATTTTCCATCAATAGAAAGTTCACGGATAAAAGAAATGGAAGCTCATCTCAAATTCTTTTAACTCTTGCATATGATTCTGTCATTTTATTTCCAGTCGCTTGTTTAATTATGTTCTCATTTTTTTTCCCTTTTCAGAAACAAAACTAATGAAAAGTTTTTAACGTCACCCATTGTTTCTCATTTTGACTCAACACAGTTTTTGACAAATAAACAGTGAGTTATTTTTGATAATTTTTTTTTTTTTTGAGATAATGATTTGGCAAATTTTATATTAGATTAATCATAAAATTTATTTTTGATATATATATATTTATCAGAGTACGCAGCGGATAGCTTATACATATGACAAATTTCGAAGGCGAAATTTTTAAAATGAAGGAAAATTGTAACAACCCGCAAATTTAAGTTGTCCCTTAAATTTTATATTAATATTATTTAATTATAAAAGAAAAAAATATAATTTTATGTACGATTATTTAAGCTTTAAAAAAAAATGGTAGTTTATCACCATTCTAATATATAGGATGGTGACTAAAGCAAACTATAGCTTGGGTAAGTCACCATAAAGGACACAAGGAAATAAATAAGCAGTGCCACCTGTTGGACAGGTGGCCAAATATAAAATTTCCACACGGTGCAATTTCATTCCATGACACCAACTATAAATAGGCTACTAACCCGGTACAAATTGATTCCACTACACTCACTATAAACAAGCTACCGAATTACAGCTTACTAGTAGCGGGAAATTAGGAAAATAAAGGTTAAGGGTCAATAAGAAGGTGAGTTATATTATATTTTGAGTCACCATAATATATTTTACGTATATTTTGAGTTACCATAATTTATTTTACGTAAATTGTGTTTTAATTATGTTATTTATTTATGAACCTTATTTGATATGCTAAGGAAAACCCATGGATATAATTGTTTATTAAAATGTGTTTTGAGTAATTATTTTATAAGTACAACCACGGAGGTCCCATGCCATTAGGGATTTAAATAACCATTGTCCCTCTGATTAGTCACTTTGGGACCCTTTGTCTGTCATGGATCCACTGACACTCTGATTTCTGATGTGGAGCAAAGTGTTGTACGAAACTAAGTGTTACACTATTGTGGGAGCCACCTCTAGAGTTCGTACGAGCCACCTCTTGAGTCCATATATTTGTTTTGTTTCGTTCTGTACTGTGGTTATGATTTCTGGTGTGGAGCAAAGTGCTGTACGGCGCTAAGTGCTACACTATGGTGGGAGCCACATCTAGAATTCGTACGAATCACCTCTTGAGTCCATACATCTGTTATGTTATGTACCGTGGTTATCATTATTCTGTTCATATGATTTCTATATTATATATCAAATGATTTCTATATTATATATTCTGTATTTTAATATCAAGCTCTGTTTAGCCAATAATTATCCATGGTAAATTTTATGCCCTTATGCTCTTAATATAATATTTCTCACTATGCCATGTGCTTATAGCTGTTTATCAATTTTCAAGAAACAATACAATTCAGAAATAGCTTTCAGAGAATCTTAGACGCTGGGCTGCGGAATAGACACGCACAACACTTTTATAGTATTTATAATTCTAATTTTCATATGTAAATATTGGCCTTTTTGGTTTATAACTTTTGTTATAAAAATAGAAGCTCCAATAATTATTTTGGTACCCTTACTTAAATATTTTTCCGCTCACGTTTAGTAATTTGTTTAAGAATTGACCGGAGGTAATTTCAATTACTGGCCATCACGATGCTTAACCTTTGGGTACGGGGAGCGAGTCGTGACACTCTTTATCCTATATCTCCAACTTAATATCACAACACCAATAGTCTTCTCACTCAGTCACACCGTACTCTTAATCCCCTCCATCCTATGAAGCTAAACAAATGTGACTTAATGTATTTTTTGACTTTTTACGAAAAGATATACAGAAAAATAGAGAGGTGATGTGACTCAAATAAGTGCACTTATTTAGTGCATTTCCAAACAATCCCTAAATTAAAACAAACTGACATAATAAATTTTTTAAAGTGATTTATATTTTTTAAAATGCTACTTAATGTCATGTTATTTTTTTTTTTTGAAAAGGTTTGATTTTTCTAATGTTCAAATATTAACATAAGAGAATTTGAAGGGCTTATAGGGATCCATTGTGAGTCTCATTTTGATAATTCAAACTATTCGTTTTGTAAGACCTTTAATGTATATTATTCATAAAAAAATTAGTTCGATATAATAATTGTAACTTTTTCATTTTATCGCATTTGTCTCAAAAAAAAAATGGATGACAAATATATTTTTGAAATAGACTATTTATTTTTTTTAAACAAATACGATAAAATGAAAATGTTATGATTATCGAATTGGCTTAAAAAATTTTATGAATAATTTACGTTAAGAATTTTACAAAATAAATTATTCGAATCATTGAAATGAGACACGTAGTAAACCTTCCGAGTCCCTCAAATCATCTCATATTGAGACCCTATGAGACAAGTCTAACCCTTTTGTGAAAAATATATGAATATCATTTCCCATTTAAGTTTGGGTACTCCCAAATAATCCAAAAAGTCAAAAAGTTACTCAAAAAGTTAAAAAGTTAACACTATTCACCAAAAGTCAACAATTACGGCTGCACAACTCCCAATTCAAATTTTCCTCTAAAAACCAATTTTCACAATTTTTTATTACACATTTTTCCATAAAAAGTTAAAAAGTTAACCCAAACATCCATATTTTCAACCTCAATTTTTTTGTCCAAAAAGACAAAAAGTACACTTATTTAGTCTTCCCAAACTTGGCCTTACTATTTTGAACCCACTTAAAACAATCAATCTTAATAATAATAATAATAATAATAATAAAGTAATTATATTCAGTCACCCTAAAATTGAGTGAATAAAATGCAACTCACCAAATACTCACTGCAAATAAACTAAGGGGTTATTTGGGGTGTCTTAAATAAATACACTTTTTGTCTTTTTAGACTAAAAAGTTGAGGAAAAAAATATAGATGTTTGGGTTAACTTTTTAACTTTTTATAGAAAAATGTATATTAAAAAATTGTATAAATAAGTGTATAGGAGAAGTTAGTGATGGAATAGGCTGTACGGTTGGCAACGTAAGGGGCAGCGTGGCAGAGTGTAGGAGAGGAGTTGATTCTCTCCTTTTCAGGCATAAATTGGATGATGTTGTTCGGCCCATGGGGGCCCACCACGAGTCCCGTTTTGCTAATCGGAACCGTTTAATGTATAGAACTTGTCGAGTACTATATGTTTGTATAAAATCACGTTGATTGGATATCGATAGCTCTCTGATCGGATTAGTTTTTTTTAACCGTAAATTAGAACACCATCCATTTTTTTATACAAAATTAATTTGATCATATAGTTAGCGATATCCAATCAATGTGATTTTTTATAAGCATATAGTACTCAACGAGTTCTACATATTCAACGGTTCAGATTATCAAAACAGGACCCGTGATGGCCCCCATGGGCCGAACATCACAGTCCTTAAGCTTGTCTCTGCTTGTGTAATTTATCCTCACTAAAGTCAAGCACAGCCGCCTTCCGTCAGAGTGAGTTGTCTCACAATTTATATGAAAATAATTTTTTTATATTTTTTTTGGTGAATAGTAATAACTTTTTAACTTTTTTGATAATTTTTTGACTTTTTGACTTTTTGTAAGTTGCCAAACCAACCCTAAGGGACAATTATAAATCAGTGGTATTTAGATAAAATATTTATAAAAATTTATGAAAAAAATTATAATTATAATTGTTAAAATTGAAATTTTTTTTTTTTTGTGTTGGGACTTTTTCAACTTGGCTTTTTTAGCTACATTTGGTTTTTATTTTGGGATTTTTTTGACTTTTGTAAGAGAAAAAGTATACTAATGATTATGGATAAAAAGTAATATTTTGTCTTATTGGCTTATATAGCCTATTTTGTCTTTTTGTGCTTTTTTAGCCCCAATGAGAAAACCAAACGAGGACTAATTAGCAATTACTTTTGAAAACTTGTAGTGAAATGTAATTTTCCCATAAACTAATGCCTTCTGTCTCTCTCTCTCTTCACGTGCAACGGATTGTTTTGAGAAGAAGGTTAAAATTTGACATTTTTACTTTTTTTTGAAAAAATATGTAAAAAAGTAAAGATGATATGACTCAAAATAAGTTAAAAGTCAAATTTTAATTTTTAACAATCTTTCCAAAAGAGACCAAACTAGTGACAACAATGCTTACTTTTTGATGGTCTAAGGCCTATTTTGATAATTGGGTTAAAAGTTCACTTTTTTTACTTTTTCAACTCTTATTACTTTTCTATTTTTTTGACATCTTTAAAAAAAATCAAAAAAAAATTAAAAAAATTAATTTTTAACCTACTTCACAAAATGCGCCTAATTACAACTTACTTCCTTTGGTGATACCTATCCACATAATACTTCACCCACATATGCCTTTGGTTATACCTATCCACATGATACAATCTGCTTCCTTTGGTTATACCTATCCACATAATACTTCACCCACACAATACTTCACCCGCAAGAATTTCCACTTCTAGCTTTGCTAATTTTAATTTACTTATATTTCTCCAATTTGTCAGTTCAATTCTGGTAGAAAAACTTGCAATCGGAAAATTATTTGACAAAATATCACATGAGTGGTGTGCAGGGCGGCCTGGGCATGGGCCAATCAGGTCATGACTTACGATTCCTTAAAATAGATTTAAAAAAGGGGTCTCTCTTATTATGGTTTAGTATAATATATTATGTATGTTTTAAGTTAAAAAAATGAAAGAAGACCAAAACTAATTTAAAATAAATTGACTCATTAAAAAATTGAAAGGCCTATTCAAAAAAATTAATATTATTATCTATTGAAAATAGACTCAAAAAAAGGGTCCCTATTATAGTTTATTGTAATATATTAGGTATATTTTAAATCCAAAAAAAAATTAAGGAAGATTCAAACTCACTTAAAATAAATTGACCCATTAAAAAATTGAAAGACCCATTTAAAATAATTAGCATTGTTATCCATTGAAAATGATTTTGCAAAAAAACTAGATTATGCAAGTATGATTGATTTATTTGTTTCTAAAAATGCAAGAAAAGCGAGGATCATGTGACATTTATTAATTGTTCTAATGTAATACTAAGTATTTTTTTGTAATTTTGACACAAATCTTTTGTCTTTTATCTTCATTTTTTTTTCATTCAATGAAAAAAAATATAAAGGATCCCAAAATTTTTTAGTTGATTATTGACTTTAGATTCCAGAAATCTTAAGGGCGGGCCTGGTGGTGTGTTAAAAAACATATAATTACAAATAGAAATTTTATAAATATTAATAATAAAATTATAAATCTTTTCATAAATTTATATTTTTTTTCCTGACATCACCCAGAGTTATCCTAAATTACTTGGTTTAGAACTATTACTCTACACCCATTTAAAATTTGACACGTGATGTCTCCTCCAATACATCTCTCTAAAATTAAAATTCTAATTGAGCTTTAGCGAGGTGAAAAGTTCAAAAAAAAAAAAAAAAGAAGTAAAAACGTCACATCAAATGAGTCTCCCATACACATTAGGACTATTAAAACCCACAAATTAAAATTCCAAAACATTTTTATACAATAAAATACTAATGAGGCCCATTGAATAGCTTGTGCTTGTAATGGGACTTCACATGATTGTGCCAAACTAGCCCTTATGTGTAGAGAAACTATGTAAGAGCTCATTTGGGATGTGGGTTGACTTTTTAGCTTTTTAACTATTTTAGTCTAGGACTAAAAAGTCTTGTTTGGAATAAGATTTTTGGTTTTTTTTACTTTTGTCAGAGAAAAAAATAAAATGATTATAGGTTGGATGTGACATATTGTCTTATTTAACTAAAATAACATATTTTGTCTTATATGACTATTTTAGCCCATAACATCTTCCCAAACAAACCTCTAAGTTATCCTTCATGGTATCATCAACTTTCTCTTCTCAAGGTTTTTTAAAACTTCGTTTGACATTAGTTAATATAGTCAACTTTTTTATATTAAGATTTTTTTAAGTTGACTTTTTTACCATTGTTTAGTTTGGATTTTTTGGCTTTTTTGACTTTTGTGATAGAAAAAGTGTAACAATCTAGATTTTTAATTATTCTGTACAATTTATACTAATATTATTTAATCACAGTTAAGAAAATATATAATTTATTTTGTATTATTGTGTGTAATTTTATTAAATGATACAATGATTAAGAATTTAAAGATAAAAAAGGATCAAAATATAATATTTATAATTAACTTAAGTTTAGATAAACTTAAATTAATGGAGATTAATAAAAAGGTGATACGTGGTAACTTGGCTTGGTGGCCACGGCAATCTCTCTATAAAAGAGAGGATTTGCTAGGGTAAAGAATAAGAAAGAAAAAGGAGAGAAAAAAAAAAAAAAGAAAGAAATGAGAGAAAGGAAGAAGAAAGAAAGGAAGAAAATGGAGGAAAAAAAATATGGAAGCTAAGCAGGTCTTTGGTAGTGGAATGAAAGAGTGAGGTATTAAAGTTAAGGTGAGTTATATTATACCTTGAGTCTCCATAATGTATTTTACATACATTTTGACTTGCCATAGTTTATTTTATACAAGTTATGTTTTATAAATTATTATAAATTATATTAATATTTCAGTTACGTGGATTATTTTCTGAACCCTATTTGCTTAAAATGAAACTCATGGATATGTTTGTTTATATTTTAAAGAATATTTGACTATAACCTTTTATACAATTATGTTTTGTAAGTACCACCACGGGAGTCCCACGCCTTGGGAGACTTAAATAACCATTGGCCTTCTGACTAGTCACTTTGTGACCCTCTGTCTGTCATGGATCCATTGACCCTCTGAATTTTTGGTATGGAGCAAAGTGCTGTACGGAGCTAAGTGCTACACTATGGTGGGAGCCACCTCTAGAGTTCGTACGAGCCACCTCTTGAGTCCATACATTTGTCCGGTTCTGTATCGTGGTTATGACATCTGGTGTGGAGCAAAGTGCTATACGGAACTCAGTGCTACACTATGGTAGGAGCTACCTCTAGAGTTCGTATGAGCCATCTCTTGAGTCCATACATCTGTTCTATTCCGTTCTGTACCGTGGTTATGATTATGTATATGATTTCCGTATTTGATCTCTGTATTATATATTCTGTATTTTAATATCAAGCTCTGTTTAGCCAATAATTATCCATGGTGAATTTTATACCCTTATACTCTTAGTATAATATGTCTCACTCTGCCATGTGCTTATAGTTGTTTACTACTTTCAGGTGATATGTCAGGGCCAGTGCGTAGGGTAGGCACGAAACACTTTGTAGAGATAGTTCAGCTCTGACAAGTTAATTAAATAGAAGCCCCAATGATTATTTTGGTACCCTCACTTGAATATTATTTCCGCTGGCGTTTATTTATTTGTTTAAGAATTAGCCGGAGGTAACCTCAGTTACTGGTCATCACGATACTTAACCCTTGGGTACGAGGAGCAAGTCGTGACAAAAAATGTAATGATTATAGGTTGGATGTGATATTTTGTCTTATTAGCTTATCAAAAAGACTAGGCTTCAGGAAAAAAAAAATAGAAAAACCTTCAGGAAAATGAGAAAATGGAGGAGGAGGAGGAGGAGGAGGAGGAGGTGAAGGAGGGGAGAGGAGGAGGAGGTGAAGGAGGGGAGGGGAGGAGGAGGAGGAGGAACTTGGCGGCCGATCGTCCGCCGTCGGCCGATCGTCGCAGCCGCCGTCGGTCGTCTACCCAGGCCCGCCTCCGCCTCTGCCCAGCCCCGCCTCTGCCTCCCTCCATTTTTATGGCCCCCTCCAGTTCCTCCTCCTCCTCCTCCTCCTCTTCCTCCATTTCCTGAAGCTTTTCCTGATTTTTTTTTCCTGAAACGTAGCACTGCTGTTAGCTTATGTAACCTATTTTGTCATTTTGTGCTTTTTTAGCCCTAAATTGATAGCCAAAACAGGGCTAAGATTGTTTGGTCAAATATCATCGAGTATTGTTATTCAGACTAAAAAATTAAATTTATTTTTTAGATTTAATAATATGTCTAAAAAAAATTAACTGATAATTAAATATTTTTTAATTATCAATCAATTATCTTATTGATACATTACTGAATTTAAAAAGTGAGTCTAAAAAATAGACTTATATATCATTTTTTAATATTATTATATTAATAAAAGAATGGTACTATTATCACTTCCATGGAATTTCACCATACATATATATATATATATATATATTATCACTAGACAAGAAAAATAATGCGGTTTACATGTGATGAAAAATTCAATTAAAAATTTGTTTATATATAACGTTTTTGTTATTTTTATTAGGAAAAATTATAATAAAATCGCTTATACTTGTGTCAATTATCTGAGAGTAATACTAGGTTTCAAAAAAGAAATGTGTTGAAAAGTTGTATAAAGATTCTCCACTATTAAATTAATTTATAATATTTTATTACATATTATGCAATCATATATATTAAATTAAAATTTATTAATCATAGATTACTATAAGATAAAAATAAATTTATATTATTTGTAAATTAAGATTTTAAAATTAAAATATACTTACATTAAAATAAGTCATTTTTCTTATTTTATTACCTACTTAAATTATTTTTTAAAAAATAAAATATTTAATAATTTATTTGGGATCTATAATATTTTCCATACATGTAAACTATCACCCGTGCTATGCACGGGATAATTATAGATATTTATATTTGTTTTAATTTTTTTTAATATATAAATTATGTTTTTTAAGATTTTTTATAAAAAATAATTTAACAATCTTATCACTAACCATAGTGTACAAGATAAATTAAAAAAACTACTGCAGTAACTATGCACGGGCTGTATCTATAATTATTTGTATGAGGGGCTTTTAAATGCTAATCAGAGATTTTGACCAAATCAATAAATGCAGGCATGTGGATTGGAAAAAGTTAATAAATGCTGATCAGGAGATTTTGACCAAATCAATAAATGCTGAGTTTTTTTTTTTTAAATAAAAAATTTAGAAAATTAAGATTGAAAGATTGGAGCTCCCACAAGGCTTGGGGTTTAGAAATCCTCTTTTTCTTAATATATTTACATTATCTATATATGTGAATTGCGATTTTTAAATGTCTTTTTTTTTTCCTTTTTTATATTATATTAAAGTTTAATATTTTGATAATAATCATATGTTTTGGACTTTTCAAGAAATTAAATGCCTTTTTTTTTATTATATTATATTAAAATTTAATATTTTGATAATAATCATATGAGTTGGACTTTTCAAGAAATTTTTTTTATGCTTATTCTTAATGCATTAAAGTGTTATTATAAGGGTAAGACTTGGGGGTTGGGAGAAGTTAATAAATGCTAATGTTTTTTTTTTTTTTTAAAATCAAAAAATCAAGAAATTTAGATTGGGAAATTGAAGCTCCCACAAGGCTTGGGGTTAAAAATCCCCTTTTACTTAATATATAGTATAGATGCACGAGATAATTATAGATATTTATATTTATTTTAGATTTTTTTAATATATAAATTATGTTTTTTAAGATTTTTTATAAAAATAATTTAACAATTTTATTACTAACCATAGTGTACGAGAGAAGTTGAAAAGGGTACTACAGTAATTATACACGGATTGTATCTATAATTATTTGTATGAGGGGATTTTAAATGCTGATCAGGGGATTGTATCAATAAATACAGGCATGTGGAAAGACATGTGGATTGAAAAAAATTAATAAAAGTTGATCAGAGAATTTTGACCAAATCAATAAATGCTGAGTTTTTTTTTTTTAACAAAAATTTTAAAAAATTCAAATTGGAATATTGAAACTCCCACAGGCCTTGAGGGTTAAAAACCCCCTATTGCTTAATATATAGTATAGATATAGATAGATAGATATAGATATAGATAATATAATATAGATAGACAGATGTGTTGAAATTTTCAAGGAATTGTGTTTATACTGGTCTTTAATGCATTAAACTTTAATTAAGAGGGGGACCAAATCTCCTAAAAGGCATGGGGATTGGGAGAAATTAATAAATGCTGAGATTTTTTTTTTTTTAAAATCCAAAAATTAGAAAATTAGGATTGGGATATTAGAGCTCCCACAAGCCTTGAGGGTTAAAAATCCTCTTTTACTTAATATATAGTATAGATAAAGTGTACTAGTGTACATGCACTAAAGTCGAGAGATACTATAAAAGCATATAGTATTGTTAATTTCCCAAGCATATAGAGAGATGTTTAAAAAGATGGTTAAAAGTTAATTTTTGACTTTTAAACCTCTGTTTGGGAAGTGTGTTGGTTTTTTAGTTTTTTTGGCTATTTTAGCCTGGGCTAACAAGCTTGGTTTGGGAAGGACTTTTTGATTTTTTTGACTTTTTTTGTGAGAGAAGAGTGTAATAATTATGAGTTGGATGTGATGTTTTTGTTTGTTATGGCTAAAATAGCCTATTTTATCTTTTATGACTAAAATAGCCCGAAACTAACTTGACAAACGGATCCTAACTAAGTTTTTTAACTTTTTTTTAAAAATCATTTAAAAAGTTGATAAAAAATTACTTTTTTAACCACATCAAATTAAATAATCAAAATATTTTCACTTATTTTAAAAAATAATCACTTTTATTCATATGGCCCATTCAAACAAATATAATTATAATTTCACAAATAACTTTTAATTACTTTTCAAATGATTTGATGGCAAAGGCAGCTTTTTCTTTTCTTTTCCTTTTTTTTTTTTTTTTTTTTTTTTTCAAATAGAGCCATAATAATAGTTAGTACGAAAACGTCACATTCAAACTGAATGAATCCACGTAACAACGCGGACAGAAATGATTCATATTTTTAATTTAAGAATTTAACAATGATTTATATTACTAAAAATAAAAAATCACTAATAGTATTGACATATTGAAAATGTCAAAAAAAAAAAAAAAAAAAAAAGGTATAGGCAATAAATAGGGTCTACTATAACATTATTAGTAATGCTATTAGAACATTATTTTTGGTGTTTTTAATTATTTTTTGCCTATTTTGAAAAGTGAGTTATAATTCACTTATCAGATTATAACTCACTTCCTCTCTCACAAAAAAACTACTTATAAATAATTTTTTATCAAAAAATTAATTATAACTATCTTCCCAACATAGCCATTTCTTAAGAGTTTTAACAGCTTTAATGTAGATATAATTGTAATTTCACAAATAATTTTTAACTATTTTTCCAAATGATTTGATGGCAAATGCAGCTGCTTTTTTTTTTCAAAAATATTTTAGAGCTCTAAATTGAGAGCACTAGAGCATCACTAATGATGTGGCACAGGAGGCCCCACCAAAATGATGTGATGTTTTGGCTTGAGTTTATTTATTTATTTATTTTTTTAATTCATTAATACTATTAGTAATCCAAAAATTAGTGGGATGAATCACCACCTTTTTTTTTTTCAAATAGAGCCATAACAATAGTTAGTACGAAAAGGTCACATTCAAATTGAATGAATCCACGTAACAAAACGGGCAGAAATGTTTCATACTTCTAATTTCAGAGTTTTAACAGTTTTAATGTGGGTATGAGACGTTTAGATTTTTTTTTTTTTTTTTTTTTTTTTTTTTTATGCTCAAAATTTAGAGCTATCAATCACTGCTCGAACACGAGACCCCTCATAAATAAGAAAAATTATTATGAATTTTTTTTTTTACTCTTAGAGCGTATTGGTGTTTCAATTTATTTTTTATTAATTAAAATAATGAGATTTATTATTTATTATTTTTATTTTTTAGAAAACAATTAAATATTTATTTTTTAATAAATAATATAGGGCAAATTACACAAATAGTCCCTATAGTTTGGGCCTTGTATCACTTTGGTCCCTGACTTTTTGATTGTGACAAATTTGACCCTGAATTTTGAATCTTGTTCCAAATAAGGACAATTGAAGATATTATTAGATTTTTCAAGGGTAAAATTGTCAACTTGATAAAATATAAACTAATTTGACAAAAATAAATGCCAAACAAATATTTTTGAATTTTTAAAAATTATTTTTACCTACTAAAAATAAAATTATGCAAAATTGATAAATCTTTTAGACATTTATTTATTTTTTTTACTAAATTAATTTTTATTATGTGTTTGGATGATGATCATGTAAAATTAATTTTAAAAAATTAATCATGTAAATTTTTTTAATTTTACATAATTTTATCATTGGTGGATAAAATAATTTTTAAAAATTAAAAATATTTTTTTGACATTTATTTTTGTCAAATTAGTTTATATTTTATTAAATTGACGATTTTACCCTTGAAAAATCTAATGATATTTTCAATTGTCCTTATTTGGAACAAGATTCAAAATTCAGGGTCAAATGTGTCACAATTGAAAAGTCAGGGACCAAAGTGACACATGCCCTAAACTATAGGGACTATTAGTGTAATTAACCCAATAATATATTGGATAATATTCTTACATCACCAAATAACTTCACCAAGAATAGTCTGCCCCACCGGTCACTGCCCCATCCCTTTCCTATCACGTGCACTCTCTGGCTACACCCACAAACAAACAACACACACATGGGACACACATGTTTGAATTTTTAGATTTATTTAAAATATAAATTATATTTATAATTTTTATTATCAAAATTTTTTATTTAATAAAATTAATTGGAAAATAAAATTCTTAAACTATTATTCTATACAATAGTAAAATTAATTAAATTATTAATTAAAATAAATTTTTCATATCATTAAAAATTATTAATTAGCTTGATGATTTATTAATAAAAAGCGCAATTTATTATGAAATTAAAAATTCCTGGCAACGGAATGTAATTTTCAGAACTATAGAGACAATTCATATTTTAAGCAAAACTTAGAGAGTGTGTTTGTAATTTACCTTTAAATAAAAGAGAATAATATACGAGCTCACTTTTTAAATGTATTTTTTAGATTTAATGATGTGTGAGTAATATGATTAGTTAATAATTAAAAAAAATACTAGTAAAAACCCGTACTATGCATGGGATATGAAAAAATTAATAAAATATTTTTATATAAAATAATATAAATAGTTAGATTTTTTAATGTAAATTGTTAAAACAAAAAAATATTGAAACCTACAATTTAAGTTTGACAATTTTATCATAATTTATGTATTAATTTTTTATTTATCACAATTTCAATCATATAACTTTCAACCCCCTTGTTAGAGTTGTAAACTCAGGCGAGTTCAATCCAAACAATTCGAGTCAAACCTGAAACTTTTTAAAGATTGGACAACATAAATTTTAATTCGGCGAGAACATATGTAAAATTCAAAAATTCGAATAAATTTGAATGGATTTGGGCGGAGATAACTAGAGCAATCGAAACAAAATTGTATATATAAATATATAAAATTATTTGCTAATTTACTTATTTTTAATAATAAATAAGATTAATTAAAATTTTAATACTGGTGAACCAAAACAAAAGCAATATGCTTAAATTTTTTCAATAGAATTTTTTTATTATGTTTATAAAATACACCTTTTAAAAATGGATTATCTAATAAGTTGATATTAAAAAAATTATATTTATAATGGCATAAAATAATTTAAATATAATAAAATTAAATTTCTTACAAAATAAAAGTATGTGGATAAAAAAAAAAGGTAAGAAGAAAATTTAAAATGATATTATCATTTGATCTGAAAATAATTACCTACCCAAAAAAAGATCTGAAAATAATTTTAAATGACCAATAAATTATCACCTATAACCGTCATTTTTTTAATAAAAAAAATATTTTACGAACCATCACTTTTAATAGAAAATAACATTTATTTATATTTGTTTTAGCAAAAGTCACTTTTTAGTAAATTGAGCCAAAAAATATTAATTTTTATTTTAGTTTGTTTAATTGACAATTGAGATTAAAAAAAAAAATAACTGATCCACCATATTTCGCAAGTGCTAAAAAGGTCTAGATGAACAATAAAGGAAATGTTTGAAACTCACAATTATCCCCATATGATGTGGTATCATATGTGTCAACTCTGAATTTGCTATAAACTCAATGACATGGACCCAACTCCCTTGCCACATTATTTTAGGTGAAAGTGTGAATTTTTAATCTCATGTAACTCCTATTTTTTTATTATATATAAAAAAATAAGTTTCTTGAACTCTCACTTTAAATAAAAAAAATAATAATAATGTTTATTTCTGTTTGACTTTAGCAAAAGTCACTTCTTAACTATTTAAGTTAAATTTTTTATTTTATTTTATTTTAATTTGTTTAATTAACAATTGAGATAAAAAAAAAAAAAACAGAATCCACCATTTTTTGCAAGTGTTAAAAAAGTCGTTTATTTTCTTAATGTTTGTCTTTTGTTAAAAAAAATATTTGTATTAAAAAAATTTATTGTTCAAGTCCTTATAGTTTAGAAGAATATAATTTTTTTAATAAAATTTAAAACAAAAAATAAAAATATAAACTTTTAATAGCATTTAATAATTTGAACACATGTATTTAATAACATATTATGTTTAGACTAACAATATGACACATGTGAATAATAATTTCATTTTAATTATAGTAACATATTTTAATGAAGAATTTAAATTTAAAATTTTATTTTATAGTTTAATAAAGAATGCATAAATTATGAAATTAATATTGATCTTATTCCAATTATGATAACATAATTTAAGAAAGAATCTAAATTTAAAATTTATTTTAAAAATATAAATTAATTTATTGACTAATCATATTGTGACACATATTAACAAAAATTAAACAAAATCAAAAGAATGAGAAAAAAAATTGTAACTTTTCCGGCCCTATTAGCCACGTTTTGCAATTATAATAGTACATTGATGAGAGATACTGTTATCTTATATATCCTAATTGATTACTACAATATTGAATTTGAAAAGTATTTTTAGATTTGAATAGCAATATGTTTTTAAAATTTTATTATTAATTTTTATATTATATTAATTTAGTTAAATTAATATTACTCGTAGAGAGTTTGAACAAAGTTAAGAGTAAGATGATCCATTAAAAAAAAGAATAAATAATTCTAAATTAAAAAACGATACACAAGTCTATTTTTTATTATTTTATAAATTTAATGATGTGTAATTAAAATAATTAATTAATTATTAAAAAAGATACGAGAGAAAAGAATAACACATAAGAGTAATTGGACTTGAAAAATAAATTTAATTTTTCAGTTTGAATGGATTACTATTTTTTTTTTTTTCATTAGTGAGAGGTTAGAGGTTTAGGTTTTTATTTTTTATTTATTTATTTTTTATTTTTTATGTAGGACCAGTAATGCTATTGAAGATTAAAAAAAAAAAAAAAAACATAATTTTTAAACTTAATAATATGAAATTAATCAATATATTAAAGGTAATACCTTCGGTCATATCTTTTAAAATTATCAATTAATTATATTACTTACCTATTATTGAATTTAAAAAATAAATTTGTAAGAGTATCATTTTTGCTGTGGAGCGTATTGGTAACCTAGTAAAAAGTCATCTTTTTTACTTCTTTAACTTTTTTAGATCATATTACCTTTCTATATTTTTTATATGAAAAAAATTAAAAAATCACGAAAAAATTAAAATTAAAAATTAAAATTTTTACTAATTTTCCAAAGACAATAGCCTTGTTTGGTACAGCTTTTTTTCAGCTTATTTCAGCTTTCAGTTTAATTTAAGCTATTTTGATGTGTTTGGTTTAGCTTAACAATGCAGCTTATAACTTTTTGTAAGTCAGAAATCAGCTTATTCTTTGAGTAGGGCAGGAGAAGCTTAAAGCTTAATTTATAAGTCAGAAATCAGCTTATATTCATAGTTATAAGTTATAAGCTGTTAAGGCATAAATTATAAGCTGTTAAAGTATAAGCTATAAGAACTTTCCCATAACTCTACCACACAGGGCCAATAGTGGCTTACTTGCTTCTATAATCTGCATAAATGAACAGTTAAATCTGAAAGTCTCCGCATATATATATATATATATATATCTTAGGAATCCAGCACCATACCTACAGAGTATTCTTTTTAAATTACAAGAAAAGAAAAGCAAGCAAAAAGGAAGCGATTCAATCACACCCCCACCCAACTACACTTGTTTGCTACTCACTCACACCCTTTTAGATCCTCGTCCGTCCCCCCCCCCCCCCCCCCCCCCCCCCTCTCTCTCTCTCTCTCTCTCTCTCTCTGTAAACATAACATACCATGGCAGATTTAATTATCTCCTCATCTTCATCTTCTTCATTTGTATCATCATCATCCCATGAAAACCCACCACCAACACTCCAACAAAGGCTTCAATTGATCCTCCAAACCCAGCCAGACTGGTGGGACTACGCCATTTTCTGGCAATCCTCCACCGACCACAATGGCCGTCTCTTCCTCTCTTGGCTTGACGGCCGTTTCCAGGGAACCAAACACTCCTCCTCATCTTCACTTTCACTTCCCCCCACCAAACCCATCAGAGACCGAAAGACTAAGCTCACAAGGCCCTTACCATCCATCCTCACCACTTCTCAACAAAACTCTCCCTCCGACGCCGACGGTGACGTCACCGCCGCCGAGTGGTTCTACTCCATGTCGTTAACTCGGTCTTTCTCGGCCGGAGACGGCGTTCCCGGGAAGTCTTTTAGTTCTGGCTCCTTGGTTTGGTTATGTGGAGGCCACCAACTTAAATTTTACAACTGTGAAAGAGCTAAAGAAGCTCAGATCCATGGCATTGAGACATTTGTTTGTATTCCAACCTGTAATGGAGTTGTTGAATTGGGTTCGAGCGATGTGATTAAAGAAAACTGGGGTTTGGTGCAACAAGCCAAGTCACTGTTTGGTTCAGATCTCCCAAAACAACTCCCAAACACTAGTAATAATGGCGGTGGCTCTGTACACTTTCTTGAGCGAAACATTTCTTTTGCCGATATCGGAATTGTTGCAGGTTTACAAGACGACGATGACACTTTTGACAACAACAACATCAACATCAACATCAACGTCATCAACAAACAAGAAACCAATGCCGCCGAATCTGAGCTTTCAGATTCGGATTGTCCTCTTGTTGCGGCACATGAGCAGCAGAAAGCGGCGCCGAAGAAGAGAGGGAGAAAGCCGGGTGTAGGGAGGGAGACGCCGCTGAACCACGTGGAAGCAGAGAGGCAGCGGCGAGAGAAGCTGAACCACCGGTTCTACGCGCTGCGTGCGGTTGTGCCGAACGTGTCGAGGATGGACAAGGCATCGCTGCTGTCGGACGCGGTGTCATACATCAACGAGCTGAAGGCGAAAGTAGAGGACTTGGAAGCGCAACAAGTTCAGGTGGAGAGAGAGTTTAAGAAAGTGAAGACGGAGGTGGCGGACACCGCCGCCGACAACCAGAGCGCCACCACTTCGGTGGAGCAAATTAGGACGGCTAATAATTCTGAATCAGGGGGCCTAGAGGTTGAAGTCAAGATTGTTGGGTCCGATGCTATGATTAGGGTTCAATCGGACAACTCTAATTATCCTGCAGCCAGGCTAATGGATGCGCTCAGAGATCTGGAATTGCCGGTTTACCATGCCAGCATGTCAAGCGTTAACCATCTCATGCTTCAAGATGTTGTCATTAGGGCTCCTGACGGTTTCAGCACTGAGGATGGACTCAAAGCTGCTCTCCTCACAAGATTTGCCTAAGAATAAGAATAATTCTACTGCGCCTTATCTAATCCGATCCGACACAATTTTTACTACAATAAATTTCATTCGGTGTCACATGTATTTATTTATTTATATGAAAGAATCGTGATTATTAATATTTATAGGACTAATCTACTATAGTTTTTTTTTTTTTTATGTGAATAATTCAACTAAATATGTGAGAGGGTTGGGTTGTATTACAATCAAATTATATATGTCTTTAGAATTTTTTTAATATTAATCTACTAGTTAGAGATCATCAATCTCCAAAAATTTTAACTATTTTAACTATATCCTATCCTATCCTATCCTATCCTCGTAATTTTCCCTTTCCCTTAAAGCAACGGTGAGGTTGTCTTTGGAATGAAACTTGTAAAACTGTTTGTGTTACCTGAGTTTGTGGCACAGAAAGGCTTGAAATAGTAAGTAAAATCATATAGATGACGGAGTAAGCTGAGTCAAATGGGGAATTATCAAAGTGCCTATCCCACGCGAAAAATTATTCAAAGTTTTGGTTTTCATTTACAGGTTAAACATATTATCAATTGTCTCGGATAATTCTAGCATAAAAATACTGAATCTCTAACACAAAAGTAACAAATTTCATAATTTAAATCAACAATTACTATTTTTAAAACACTATCTAACAATGGTTCAGAAGTGTAAAATAATTTTCCCACCCACACTCCTCTGTTATGTGCAGTTGGTCATAATATGCCCCCCACCCTACCCCACCCACTCCTCTGTTACCTCAAAAAACTATGTCAAATATCTATGAAATCTACAATAGATATGTAAACTTGTTAGGATGTTCTCTCTCTCACTTTGAACATATATTTGAATATAATGATCAATCGTGCTACGTAACTCGAATCGAAAACCCCCAAATTGCCCGAAATCCGAAAACGATGTCGTTTTGGGATTTTTTTATTTTTTTTTTTTTATTTTTCCTTTTTTCCTTCCCGTTTGTCTGAAGAAGAAGAAGATGCAGAAGAAGAAAAGGAGAGGAGCAGAGCAGAGTAGAGAGAGAGAAAGAGAGATCATTGCCATCATCAACCAAAAATCAAACCCATCTCAAATTTTTTTTTTCTTTAATCATCAACAACCAATGATCACACACACAAAAAAAAAAAAAAATCAAAATCAAGAGGACGATTGTATATACACAGATCTGTGTTTATACAGATCGATTTTTTTTTTCTTTTCCTTTTCTCTCTGAAACAAAGAAGGGAGAGAAGAAAGAGAGGGGGCGTTGATCGGAGGCAGCAGCGACGACAGAGGCGTCGATCGACGGGGACGATGGCGGCGACGATTGGCGGCGGTGATCGGCGGCCGAGCCCCTCTCTCTCATTGCCATCAACATCTTCCTCTCTTCTTCCTTCTCTATTTCTCTCTTTCTCCCTCTCCCTCTCTGCGTTTCAGACATAAAGGAAGACAAATTCGGGGGATTCGGGAAAAACAAATTCGGGAGAAAAATCATTTTCGTATAATGATAACATCACCGGACAATAAGTAATATCATTTTTTAATAGAGAGTATAATATGATTAAATTAGTAAAAGATAAAATTTGTTCACATAATTTTATTTGTAATTTTTTATTAATTGATAACTCCATGTAATGTAAAAAAGTGTCAATGTACACTCAATATATTTTTTTTCTAATGATGTAGATATTTTCTCTCACATAGTTGAAATAGATAATCTACATTTTAATACATAAACTTGCAACATATCTTTAAAATCAGAAGTTTGTAGTTGTTAAATTAATTTGAATTTAAAATTTCTCTAAATTATTATTTAATTTAAAATTAAAATATATTAAAGTCACTCTTTCACAATTATTAATTATTGAAAAAAATAAAGATATTTATTACATTTTTTTTTTGAACTCAGATATTTATCACGTTGATGTGGTGAGGAAATCCCTCTCTCTGATACACACTCTCTCTGTCTCTCAGATTGCTTAGGCCTCAAATATCATAATGTTGTTTCCTGCCTTTGTTTGTGTGGCCAAAATATAACATATAGTAGTAAGCTTTATGTGAGTTGGGACAACGGAATCTCCTGACCCACACCACCACTAAAAGATGCACCATTATTTTATTTTATTTTATTTTTTTAAGCTTTTTAAAATTTGTTTGGACATTATACTAAAACTTATGCACCTGAAACATGTGCTAAGGTGGATATATAATAACAATAACAATAACTAGTGATGGGACACATAAATTTATAAAAAATAATATATTAAAAAATTAAAAATATAAACTAAAAAAATTGAATATAAAAATAATTTTAGCCAAATTTAATATTCTTAATTGAATATAAATTAAAAAAATTAAATACAAATGCAAAGACTAAACATTCGCAATCACATAAAAAAAAATTAAAAAATTAAAAGTTTAAAAAAACTCAAAAATAATGCAAAAGTATATGAGTGTATATATATCTTATAAAACTCAAAGATAATACATAAGTGTGTGTATATATATATCATATCAAATCTTGAAATTGAAATAAATGTTTAAATATCTATTTCTTTGTTGTTGTTGTTGTTGTTGTTGTTCTTCTTCTTCTTCTTCTTCTTCTTCTTCTTCTTCTAAAATAATTAACTTTCGAAATACATGTGAGTGTATATATATCCTATCAAACATTGAAATTCAAAAAAAATTCTGAATTTCTATTTCTTCCTCATTCTTTTTTCTAAAATAAGTAAACTGTCATAATATATTTTCAACTTACCATTCTCAGCCATGCAAAAAAAAAAAAAAAAAGAAGAAGAAATTTCGTGTTTATTATTAATATTATTAATTTTTTTTTGAAATTTGTTTTAGAACATATCCATTCTTTTTTCGCGGGGTAATTTTTTTTTTTTTTTTTTGAAAAGTTTGGAATACTACTTTTTTTTAAATAGTTTGAAAATTGAAAAATAGTTTGCCTGTGTTTTAAAGAAAAGTAGAAAGAAAACAATTGAAAACACAATGAATAAAAAATATTATTGCCTTTTTGTTTTCTTTTTTTGACTTCTTTATTAACTGTGTAAAAAGAAGTAAAGAACTTTTCTTCTGTATTTATTTAAATTGTATATAAAAAAAATTTATATAAAGACACCTCTCTCAATCTCTAAACCTAATAATTATTCTTCTTCTATTACATCTCTTTCTTTCTCAATTTCTTGTTTTTCTTCGATCCATTTAGACATTTTCAACATACTCAATCACCTTCTTTGAAAAATCAAAAAGTTAAAAAAAATAATAATATAACAGAATGATTGTAAAATGAAATGAAGAAAAAAATAAAAATTATTTATAAAAAAAAAGAAAAAAAAGAAAACAAATAAACAAAAATTTCAGTTATTGAGAATATAAAAAATAAAACTTTAGATCACTTACTGTCAAAAGAAACAAAAGGTATAATTCCTCTGGTTTGTACTTCATTTTTCATAATTTTCTTTGCCATAAAATGAATCAAATATTTTTATATACTTTATTTAAAGAGATGTGATTGAAACTCTCTCAATCACTTACCCCCACCACCCCACACACACGTGGGAGTTGGTGATTGGAAGAGATGGAATAAATAAATAAATAAATAAATAATCTGGCCAATCAATCCAAGAGAAGGTTGTGGGGGTGGGGAAAAAAGGGGTCCAGATCATTTTTGTTATCTAGAAGAGAAAATCATTATACAAAGAGAGGAAGAATACAGAAAGTAGAAAAGAAAAATGATAAAAAGTAAATTATTAGAGAAAAAAAAGAAATTATTGTAGAGTAATTATTTGCAAAATGTGATTAAATGAAAGTTATTATAAAATATTTTTTTCCATTATTTATTATCTAAATGTCGCATGAGAAAAATTTCACTACATTAAATTTGTATCTCGCTTAATATAATAGTATAGATACTAACCACTACTTTTTGGATTCGAGAATCCTACCGTGACTTATAGGAGAGATCTATGCTGCTCCAGTAGAGGGTTTTTATAAGTCTTTTTTTATAATTCAAACCATTCATATTGAAAGATTCGTTGAGTATATCATTTATATAAAAATTAATTTAATCAGAAATCCGCAACCCTATGATGAGATTCAAATTATTTTACAAAAGTTATTAAGATAATGTTAACAGTTCATTTAAAAAAAAATGTTCTTGTTATAAAGTTTTAGATTTTCAATCAATTTAATTTTTTTTTATAAATAATCCATTCAACGAATTTTATAATATGAACTATTCGAATCACATTTAAAAAAAAAAAAGAAAAAAAGAAAAAAAAAAGAAAAGAGTCTCCACTCAAGTCTCGTTTGAAAATAAATTATTTTAATAATTTTTAATTTTTTATAAAAAGATATATAAAATTTTTTTAAAAAATGACGTAATAATTTATAGTCACTTTGTAATTTCTTGACTGAAATGAATAATTGAGAAAGGAGGCCTCAAACACCGATATCGCTGCTCTCCCTACTTTTTATTCATTGGTGGCTTATGACTACGACCTTTATTAAAGCCCGAACCGTAGGTATAGGCAATTGGCTTGGACCGTTTCCTCCAATGAAAGATTTATTATTTATTTATTTCAAACAAGGTATTGTTCTAGGTAGCAGGGGAAAAAAAAAAAAAAAAAAAAAACCCAAAATAGCAGAGTAATATATATGCAAATAGGTTGAGTATACGCAAATATTTTATACAGTACGATTTAATTGAATTGAGATTAAGGGTTGTTGGAGTGTCTTAAATAAGTGTATTTTTTAATTTTTTAGACTAAAAAATTGAGAAAAAAATATGATTATTTGGGTTAATTTTTTAACTTTTTATAAAAAAAATGTGTATTAAAAAATTGTATAAATTAGTGTATAGGAGAAGATTAGGAGTGTGAGGTGTACAACCGTACTATTTGCGCAGCTGAATTGATGCTAAGAAATGATTGACTACTTTTCGGGCATTGTACTGTACGGTACTGTTTGGCCCGTGGGGGCCATCACGGGTCCCGTTTTGATAATCTGAACCGTCAATATGTAGAACTCGTCAAGTACTATATGCCTGTAAAAAATCACATTGATCGGATATCGATAACTATCTGATCAGATTGGTTTTTGTTTAACCGTTAACTATAACACTATCCATTTTTTGTATACAAAACTGATTTGATCATATAGTTAGTGACATCCGATCAATATGATTTTTTTACATACACATAGTACTCGACGAGTTCTACACATTGGATGGTTCAGATTATCAAAACGGGACCCGTGATGGGCCTTACAAGGCGAACAACAGTGTGTTAAAATTGCACCCCAACTGTCCAATTTTTCTTAAGAAATGCAGGCACAGATCTGAACCGGTCAGATCTGTGTTGTAATTTTGTATGTAAAATTAATTTTTTAATATTTTTTTGATGAATAATGATAACTTTTAACTTTTTGTCTTTTTTTGAACATGCTTATTATTTTAAAATAAAATATCTTACAAGATAACTTTCAGTTATTAAAATGTAACTACTATATTATTAAAAAAACGCTACTATATTATTAATAAACTTTTGTGTAATTCTATCACTAATCTATTAGTTCTTGGATTTATTGATTAAAAATGAGTAAATTACATTTCTAAGGTTACTATTTAATACAGATTTCTTCTTACATTTAAAAAAATTACATTTACCATTTATTATATTAAAATAACATATTTGTCTCTTAATCTTTATATATAAAATAATAAAATAATATTAATATTTTGTTCATATCATTTCAAGATAAATAATAATTATCTTCTTCGATTTAATTTATACAAAAAATTAATTTTTTTAATTTTTTATTTTCACTGAATTTTTTTAATAATTTAAGAAATTTATTTTTTATTTTTTATATATACTTAATCTAGATATATTTAAAAAGTATAATATTTTATAATTTTTTTTAAATTCACCCAATACAAAAAAAGAATAAAAAATATAAAAATTCAGTAATACTGTGATAAATGTGAATGACGATATTTGGTAATTATGGTAGCCGAATAAAATGAGACGCAAATAGGCCAAAATATATATCTGCCCAATCGGTATATAGTATGTACTCAGCCCCGTCTCTGACGTTTCAGATGCTGAATGACGTGACCGGCCACAGATCAGTTGAGCCAGGGGCCGATTGAAAGTTGGAATACAGCACAATGGGAGGAGGGCGAGTGAACAATCATATGACAAGTCGAGAGTGGGCCCTGCCTAGAGGACCAGGAGCGTATATAAATAGAAGAACGACGAACGAAAAGAGGTATGTGAGAACAAATATGCTTAACTTAAGATAAAAGCAATCTAGAAAGTATACACTGACTTATCCGTCAGAGTGCTAATCCCGGCACCCCCGACCGGAGTGTTCATTCTTTTTCAGGTTACTAGCTGAGGATCACGAGCGTCCCATTGAATCTAAAGAGTATTTCCAAACCATTTCCCCACAATTGGCGCCGTTTGTGGGAATACTCAACCACATCCATGGCGGGCGTAACAGAAGATCCTCCGATAGTTACTGACAAAACCGACCAGAGAGATGACCTTACTCCAATGAACATGCTGGGACCGGAGAACATCACCGCATGACGCGCCTTGAACTTCGACTCCGTTGCCCATACCTCACCCTCAACTTCAGCACATGAGACAATGCAAGCGATCATAGAACAGGTGAAGCAAAACGAACAGAGGTTGGAAAACATGATTGCTGAGAACGAGCGCCTCCGGCAGGATTTGGCCTTGGAAGTGGCAAAGTCTAAACAAGTCGCGCGCCAAGATCCGAAACGACCTCTGAGAACGAATGGTCGAAAACCTCGAGTTCGGAGACAAGATAGTGACAGTGACGCTAACTCATTATCCCTGAAGCCCAGAAAAAAGGGACGACTTGAAACTACCAGTTCCTCTGAAGAGAGTCCACGTGTAAGGCATAAGCGAAAACGAAATGGTTCAGACGAAGAAGACCAGCACGATCCCTTTGTGTGACGGATCGCAAAGGCAGTACTACCCAAGAAGTTCAAAGCCCCATCATTCACCCTGTACGATGGGAAATCGGACCCCACTGATCATATCCGTCATTATAAGCAAGCCATGACGCTGCATGCAGATGACTAGGCTATCATGTGCAGAATATTTCCTAGCAGTTTGGGACCATTGGCCGTCAGATGGTATTATAAGTTGGAGCCGGCGTCGATTAAGAGTTTCCATCAATTACAGAAATCCTTCAGGGAAAGATTCATCACCAACGAGGTCCAGCCGAAGCAAGCCAACTCTCTCTAGGCAATGCAGGTCCAACCAGGAGAAACTCTACAAGCATATTCGGCACGCTATTGGGAATGCTTCAATCTTGTGGATGACGCCTGCAACGACTCCATGGCCATCACCGCCTTCAAAATGAGGTTGCATCCTGATAATGCCCTCCGCAGTTCCTTGACTAAAAGGCCCCCCAAAACTGTTTGGGCATTGATGAAGAAAGTCGAGGAATATTGCAAAGTGGAAGATGATGCTCTGCGGGTTAAAGCCGGAAACAAAATCAACAAGACGGGCCCTTCCGAGATTGTTCAGCCGATAAACTCTGTACCAACGCGGAGCCCTGAATAACGGAGTCGGACTAAGCGCGACAAGAGACGGGATTCGCGCCGAACAAACGACCAATGTTCCCACCGAGCTAGTGAACAGCTTCAAGTAGATAGCAGGCGCACCAGGCGCGTGGACAAGAAATATACGGAGTTGTCAGAGCCGATCAGCGCGGTTATGTCTGAAGTCCAACACCTTCCGTTCTTCAAATGGCCATCCAAAATGGTGGGACTTCCCGACACGAGAAGACGGGATAGGCGGTGCGAGTATCACAAAGACCACGGCCATGATACTGAGAGTTGTTATGCGTTGAAGGATCATCTAGAGGAATTGGTACAAGATGGTCGGCTAAAACAGTACATCCGAAAAGGTAACTCAACCAAAGCAATAGCCTTACGGCATGATTCACCTCCATTCGGCGTGATCCACATGATATACAGCCTGCTAATGACATCCGCGGTGAATACAATTCAGTCACATCCCGACCCTCAAAAATAACTCACCTCGGCTAAACGACCCCATGAAGCTGCGAGCATTGCTTTTGATGATTCAGATTTGGCCGGAGTGACACTTCCTCACACCGATCCCTTCGTAATCGAGTTAAGCGTAAATCGGTTCGCTGTTGAGCGCGTACTCATTGATCCGGGAAGCACATCGGAAGTTATGTATTACAAGACATTCACCAAAACGCGCTTCACTGAAACAGATCTTTCTTCGACTCTTTATCCATTATTCGGCTTCAATGCTAATCCAGAATATCCGTTGGGCAAAATCACACTACCAGTTCGAGCTGGCTCACAAACAGTGGATTTGGAATTCTTGGTTATCAAGCTCCCTTCGCCGTATAATCTCATCATGGGACGAACTTGGATACACATCATGCATGTCGTGCCGAGCACCTATTATCAATTGCTCCGCTTCCTGACTGAACGCGGCGTAGAACAAATCCGTGATTCCTAGAAATCGGCACAAGCATGTTATCTCCTTGCCGTGAAGACACCATGAGAACTGGAAGTGAATTCTATTGAGGTGCCGGATCGAGAGAGCCTCGACGATGTTGGACGGCTCCCAAGTGAAAAGGTCACGGAAGCCCTGGATCGAGTTGAAATTTCTGGGAACCCTGACAGGTTCTTCATGATCAGTGCCTCCTTGAATGATGAAAACAGACAGCGGCTAATTACCTTCTTACTCGGCAACCTCGACATATTTGCATGGTCGCCGTATGAGATGCCGGGGGTAGATCCATCTGTGTCTCAGCATCGTTTAAATGTTGACCCCAAATGTAAGCCAATTGTCCAGAAACGCCAACGGTCAGCCGCAGAACACACTGCCGCCGTTGTTGAAGAGGTTGATTGGTTGCTTGACGCCGGAGCAATCAGGGAAGTGACCTACCCTACATAGCTCTCGAATACCATGGTTGTGAAGAAGAAAAATGGGACTTGGCGCATCTGCGTTGATTTCACGGACCTAAACAAAGCTTGCCCCAAGGATTGTTTTCCTCTCCCCAGAATAGACCAACTTATAGATGCTACAGCACGTCATCAGCGTATGAGCTTCCTCGATGCCTACAGAGGTTACCATCAAATTGCCATGCATCCGGAGGACCAAGACAAAACTGCATTCCTCACCCCAAGAGGAACCTATTGCTATAAGGTTATGCCTTTTGGGCTGAAGAATGCAGGGGCAACTTACCAAAGACTAGTCACTGCCATGTTCAAGGAGCAACTCGGCCGTACTATGTAAGTGTACATTGATGATATGGTGGTGAAGTCAAAGGAAAAGCAAACTCATCTGGCCGACCTAAAAGAGACATTCGGCATTTTACGCAAGTACAAAATGAAACTGAACGCTGCCAAGTGTGCATTTGGGATTGGATCTGGCAAATTCCTTGGCTACATTTTCAATCACCGAGGCATTGAAGCCAACCCGAGGCAAATCACAGCAATCCTGGAACTCGACTCACCTCAATCGATGAAGGAAGTTCAAAAGTTGATGGGGATGGTCGCCGTACTTAACAGGTTCATCAGTCGTTCCACAGACCGCTGCCGATAATTCTTTCACACCCTACGACAAGGCAAGGCTTTTGAATGGAACTCTGAGTGCGAAGCGCTTTCAACAGTCTGAAGACCTACCTCTGGTCAGTACCACTCTTGACAACACCTTCGGCAAGTGACCCACTCATCCTATATCTGGCAGTTTCCGACTGGGCCGTCAGCGCCGTACTGTTGAAGGAATAACTTGGAGAGCAGCGGCCAGTGTATTATGTGAGCAAGGCAATGGTTGATGCCGAAACACGATACCTTCCGTTGGAAAAACTCATCCTAGCCCTCGTCACGGCGGCAAGAAAGCTGATGCATTACTTTAAGGGCCATACCATTGGGGTACTAACAGACCACCCCCTCCGGTCAGTACTCTGTAGTGCAGAGGCGTCAGGGCGCGTTTCAAAATGGGCTCTTGAACTCGACCAGTACAACATTCAGTTTCTGCCTAGAACCTCAATCAAGGGGCAAGTACTTGCCGACTTTGTAGCCGAGTTCACTGGGGGTCTTGCTGACTTCAAGGTTGATGAAATTCAACCTAAGACGGACTAGAGAATTTATGTTGGGGACATTTGGCAATTGTACTGCGATGGATCGTCCAATCAACGCGGTAACGGAGCTGGAGTAGTGATCATGGCTCTTGACGGAGCAATAATCGAGCAGGCTGTCAAACTCGACTTCGGGCATCAAACAACGAGGCCAAATATGAGGCCCTGCTAACCGGCTTGCGTAATGCTCATCTCTTGGGTGCTCGGCGTCTGCTTATTTTTTGCGATTTGAAATTGGTGATCAATCAACTAAAGGGGGAGTACGCGGCCAAAAATGACCGTATGGCCGCTTACATGAAAATGACAAATTCTTTGCTGGCAAAATTTGACCATCATGAGCTGAACCAAATAATTCGTGATCAGAATACACAGGCAGACGCCCTGGCTTGCCTAGCCTTTGCCATTAACTCAGAGATTAAACGGACAATCGAAGTGGGTTTCATCCCTAAACCAAGCATTGGCCCTTCAAAAGAAGTCCAGATCAATGTCATAGAGTCAGGTCTGAGTTGGATGGACTCCATTGCTGCATTCCTATTTTCCGAACAGCTCCCATTAGATAAGAAAGAAGCACACAAGCTGCGGAACAGAGCCCTGTGATACCATTTGGACCCGCAAGGAAAACTTTACAAAAAATCCCTTTCTGGCCCGTACCTAGAGTGCGTTCATCTAGATAAAGTCGAGGGACTCCTGACTGAAATACATGAAGGTAGCTGTGGTGCCCATTCTGGCGGGCGCTCTCTGGCCAATCGAGCTGTGACGCAAGGGTATTATTGGATGACAATGAGAGCTGATGCCGAATGTTACACCAAGAAATGTGAACAGTGCCAGAAGTTTTCTCCCTTAACCCACCTGCCCGCTGAGGAGTTAAGCTCTATAACCAGCCCTTGGTCGTTCGCCCAATGGGGACTTGACATCGTCGGACCGCTGTCTCGCGCCTCGGGCAACAAGCGATTTCTGATTATCGCAACAGATTATTTCATAAAATGGGTAGACGAGGAGGCACTAACGCACATCCGAGACACTGATGTGAAGCGTTTTGTTTGGAGAAATATCATAACGCGATTCGGCATTCCAAGAGCACTAATCTCAGATAACGGCACCCAGTTTGATTGCGATGTCTACAGAGAACTGTGCAGCAAGTATGGTATTCGACCCTATTTCTCCACCACAGCTTATCCACAGAGCAACGGCCAAGCTGAAGCCTCCAACAAAGTCATTCTAGACGGCATCAAGAAGAGGCTAGAGAAAGGTAAAGGCAGATGGGTTGAAGAATTACCGAGTGTATTGTGAGCTCATCGCACTACTCCAAGACGGTCCACTGGTGAAACGCTATTCGCCTTATGCTTCGGGAATCAAGCCATCATCCCTTTGGAAATCGGCCTCCCAACCTTGAAATCGAAAGTTTTTGATATAGGCCGAAACGACATGATGTTAGCCTTAGATTTAACTCTGATTAAAGAACGAAGAGACCGTGCCCTTGCATCCATGGCACGGTACCAGCAGCAGCTCGCTAAGTCATATAATCAACGCGTTCAGCTGCGCCGCTATGTTCCAAGCGAATTGGTCCTGAAGAAAGTGCTTTCAGCTGCCAGGAATCCGGCTGATGGGAAATTGGGACTGTCATGACCCGAACCCGCCCTTATGGGTTAAGGGCATAACCGGCCAGTAATCAAGAGATTACCTATGGCCTCAAACCATAAAAAACATAACTCATCAGAGTAAAGGGGCCAAACGGAATCAAATTTAAAACTTTGTCAATAGAGCTGTGCTTACATGGCACCTCATAACAATCCATATACATACATGTTAATAACTCACGTCAAAGTAGTAATGACACATAGTTCTATACATACAGGATCTTTCAAGTCTAAGTCAGTCAAACCCAAAGTTTTTATACAAAAGTAATCTGATGTTTTCGCCAACATAACCAAACTATATCAAAAGAAGAAAAGAGGCGAAGACAAGTCTCGTGCGTGAGACGTTTGGGCTGACTCTCCAAAAACCTTGACTGTTCCTCACATATTTCACCGAGGCTGGGTTTGGACGTCCCTTGGCTCACCTACATAGACATGAATGAGCGTGAGCGAAAGCCTAGTGAATAATATCAAATAAGGAAACTACATGAACAATCCTTGAAACAGTTACATCAGACGGCCTTGGGCCCAATTCATGTTTCTATTTAATATATCAACTCATACCCAACGGCCTTTGGCCCATCCATTCATGTCTAACGGCCTTTTGGCCCAATCGTTCGTATCCGACGGCTTTCGGCCCAATCATTTATATCAAACTATCATTCATGTCAGACGGCCTTTGGCCCAATCATTCATATGTCTAACTATCATTCGTGTCAGACGGCCTTCGGCCCAATCATTCATATCAAACTATCATTCACATCAGACGGCCTTTGGCCCAATCATTCATATGTTCGACTATCATTCGTGTCAGACTATCATTCATTCATGTCATACGGCCTCTGGCCCATTCATTCATGTCGTACGGCCTCTGGCCCATTCATTCGTGTTATACAAATATTTGTCCCCAATTCAATGTAACAAACTTATAAGACTTATATAGAAATAAGCAATTGGGCAAATGATATACTTCAGACATCTTTATTAAGATATTACTCATAGTGTTTTGCCGGTGGATTCACCCTTGAGCTCGACCCTATTCCTTTAATTCATTCATAATGCTCAATGCGTGCCTAAGAGTACTTAAAAGTGAAAGAGAACGGAAAACGAAACACAGAACACATTTACAAAATTTCAGAAACAGGGGTCTCGAGCGGACCCATTAGGTCTGCAAAAGTACTGGTTGCCTCGTTTTTACGCTCGAGCGTGAAGTCAGGCGCTTGAGCTGAAAGTCTCACTACATGGCTCCCTGCTCGAGCGTGAATCTCCCCGCTCGAGTGGACGTCCATGTCTGCAAAAAGTTCTGGGAGCTCGTATTTCCCGTTCAAGCGGCAGTTCCCCCGCTCGAGTGGACGTCATGAATTCTGGGTTTTCCAGAATTTCCTTTGAGCTTCAATTATGAATTCAAGTTGGTATTTCTTGCATTTTACAGCACATATTTCTCATATACATATACTAACATGATACAAACACCAAATTACAACATCAAGAAGCTCAAATCCCATGAATCAAATGCATGCATGCTCTAAATTACACCAAACTCCTTTCCACAAAACAAATTCATGCATTCAAAACTCATACTCTTATGATTTGTACATGCATGTGAGATATAACTTCCATTTTCAACTTAAATGGTGCAAATGGTGATCACAAGCATGAACTTTAACCAAAATTCTACATGGATCATACTTTTCATGCTTAACTATACAAATTCATGGCAATTATACACATGCATGCATTCCAAGACTTCAAACTCATCAAATACAACACAATTCTTGTTCTTGATCACCATTCAACCTTGAATTTACAAAATTACAATATTAAACTCATGAATTCATAACCAATTACTCACCTAGAAGCTCAATCCTCCCAATTTATGGTCAAATCTTGAGTTAGTCTTCAAATTACTCAAGTTTCTTGCTCAAATCTTTCATTTCCTTCACCCTCTCTTTCTAGCCGACCCTCACTCTCTCTCCTCAGAGCAATTTTCAGCTTTGAGCTCAAATAAAATGAATATAAGTAATATAGAGCTCCTTTTATAGCCTCACACTAATCACATTATTTTAATACTAATCAATTGAGCACTAATTCATCAATTTAATCTATTTAATTTGATCCGAATTGATTTTCAATTAAATTTCACTGTAGGCTCTAAAAATTACGCCAATTACAATGGCGTAGTCAATTTCGGTTTCTGTGGCTGATAGGGCCTTCAATTTATATTCCAAAGTAGAAAGTCAAACAGATTTTCCTACGGTGAACAGATAGAAATTCAAAACCACATATATTCATATCAAACACATAATCATAATCATAATTAAGATTACTTAGCATAATACGGACCAGGGTTATCACAGTCTTCCCCCCTTTAGGAAGTTTGGTCCTCCAAACTTATTTTACCTTCGTCGGGAAACAAATGTGGATAACGTAGTCGCATTTCATCATCTTTTTCCCATATGGCATCCGTCCTATAGTGTTCTTTCCATTCCACTTTCACCATTGGGATGGACTTGCTTCTCAATTGTTTCACTTGCCGGTCAATGATTCGTTCCGGCCATTCGGTATACTCCATATTTTTATTAAGAGCTACCCGGTGATAGTCAATCACATGAAACGGATCTCGAAGATAACCCCGCAACATCGACACATGAAACACATTATGGATTTGCTCGAATCCTGGTGGCAAAGCGACTCGATAAGCAACTGGTCCAAGCCTTTCTAGAATTTGAAATGGCCCAATGTAACGGGGCGACAGCTTGCCATTCTTTCCAAACCTGACTTGGCCTTTCATCGGAGTCACACGGATGAACACATGGTCACCAACCTCATACTCGAGAGGTCTTCTTCGGACATCTGCATAATTCTTTTGTCGGTCTTGAGCTGTTTTGAGCCTTTGCTAAATGGTTTTGATTTTCTCAGAAGTGTCTTGCATAATTTCAGGCCCAAGTAAAGCTCTATCCCTGATTTCTGTCCAACAAATTGGTGATCTACACCTTCTACCATACAAAGCCTCGTATGGTGCCATACCGATGCTGGAGTGGAAACTGTTATTGTATGCAAACTCTGCAAGTGGCAAATGATCTTCCCAACTCCCCTGAAAATCCAAGGCACACATTCTGAGCATATCTTCTAACGTCTGTATAGTCCGTTCTGATTGCCCATCTTTCTGTGGGTGGAATGCGGTACTAAACCTCAATTCTGTCCCCATAGCTCTTTGCAAATTCTTCTAAAATTTGGATACAAATTTCGAATCTTTATCCGACACAATAGATATTGGAACTCCGTGTAAACGGACAATCTCATCAACATATATTGTAGCCAGTCTATAAGCATCAAATGTAGTTCTAACAGGTAGAAAATGTGCAGATTTAGTCAGTCTATCAACTACAACCCAAATAGAGTCCATACCTCGAGGTGTTCTGGGTAGACCAACAACGAAATCCATAGTCACATGCTCCCACTTCCATTATGGATTCGGAGCCGATTAAGCCCCCGAATTCGGAGCCCCACCAGCGTAAGACGCTTTTGGGCTGATTAAGCCTCCGGATTCGGAGCACCCTTCGTGGATATCACGATTAGCCAAGATAAGTCTTCGGATTCGGAGCCCCATCAGCATAAGACGCTTGTGGGTCGATTAATCCTCCGGATTCGGAGCCCCACCAGCGCAAGATGCTTTTGGGCCGATTAATCCTCCGGATTCGGAGCCCCACCAGCGCAAGACGCTTTTGGGCCGATTAATCCTCCGGATTCGGAGCCTCACCAGCGCAAGACGCTTGTGGACCGATTAAGCCTTCGGATTCGGAGCGCCCTTCGTGGATATCACGATTGGCCAAGATAAGTCTCTGGATTCGGAGCCCTATCAGCGCAAGACGCTTTCGAGCCGATTAAGCCTTCGAATTCGGAGCCCCATCAGCGCAAGACGCTTTTGGGCCGATTAAGCCTCCGGATTCGGAGCGCCCTTCGTGGATATCACGATTGGCCAAGATAAGTCTTCGGATTCGGAGCCTCATCAGCGCAAGACGCTTGTGGGTCGATTAATCCTCCGGATTCGGAGCCCTACCAGCACAAGACGCTTTCGGGCCGATTAATCCTCCGAATTCGGAGCCCCACCAGCGCAAGACACTTTTGGGCCGATTAAGCCTCCAGATTCGGAGCACCCTTCGTGGATATCACGATTGGCCAAGATAAGTCTTCAAATTCGGAGCTCCATCAGCGCAAGACGCGTTTGGGCCAAATAAGACTCCTGATTCGGAGCGCCTTGCGAGGCTAACACAACATACGGCAACAAGCCGTATAAACATAAATTGAAACATGCAAGCATTCAAAATGAAATGTTTCATTAAATTCATCAACTGGCACAAGCCGTATAAACATAAATTGAAACATACAAGCATTCAAAATGAAATGTTTCATTAAATTGATCAACCGGCACAAGCCGTATAAATATGAGTTGAAACACGCCAACATATCAAACAAAGCGTTTTATTAAATTAGAAAATAAATACATAATCCGTACTCAATCTACGTATGAACATTACATGGTTTGCTTTTATTCGGCGTCTCCCTCATCATCACTTTTCTCGACTTCGAAGGCAGAAAAGGGGAAATCATCACGCTGATAAAGCGGAGACGCCGAATTGACACCTGCTGCTCGGAGAGCCTCAGTGGCCTGAAGCGTCTTGATCCAACCGTGCTTAAATCCACGATTTTCACATCGGCAAACTTCCTCGGCAAGTTTTTCCTTGGTCTTGTCTATTCTGACCTTTCGGCCGTCATGAAAGCCTTTTTCATAGGCCCTGGACTTCGCAGTCTCAATCGCAAACATGCTAGCCGTATCTCGATCGGCGATCGCATGACTTATTAGCCTCTGGGTCACCCTCTCTTCCACGACCGGGTTAGAATGGCTGGCCGATTGTGAGTCGGTAGTCTTGACTTTCCTTAGTTCGCGCTCAGCCTTTTCTGCGCGAGCTTCTAAGTTCCGAATGTGTTCGTCTCTCCGCTCTATATCCCGCCGAGTGGCATGAAGACGCATGCCGATTTCATAGGCGGTGTACAGCCCCTTCACCTCCCCATGAACGCCTTCATGAAACACTCCGAAATCCTGCCGACCTACCATCGACTGCTGGACTTCAGATGGAAAAATCTGTCGAGCGAACTCGACTGCCACATTTGGGTCACGAACGATTGAATCCGCATCCGTCATTGGTCTATTCCCCATAAAAATCGCAAAACTCAATGGGCGCGGTGTCGCATCGGATTCTCTTCTAGAACGGGGTTGAGGGGATCTGCCCCGTGGCTGCTTATCCTTCCTGGGCGACCTACTTCGACGATGAGGGGACTGGTGTCTCTCATGTTCCCTCGAAGTCCCACTTCCCGTGCGCGTAGGTTCACCACTTCGATTCATATCTCCTTCCAGCTCAGCTAACGTCCTCGCCTTTCCTCTGCTGTTGAATAAAAGTCAATTTGACATTCGCACTTGTTTAACCTTCCTCAATGGACTGGACTGAGTTACTGAATCTGAGCATATAAATAGCACCTACATGCACGAAGTACATGTCCCATTTATTCCTTACGGAGGCAGCCCCTCCGAGGCGATCTCATTAATACTAAAACTTCAGCAGCCCAGCGCCGATTGAATCATGTGCCCCAGCCAATCCATGAGCCTTCGTTATTCGGTGTTCCAGTTCTTGAACCAGCTGGGGCAAGGGCAGATTCATCAATCTAATTGGCGGATGTGCCCAGCTGCTCCACGAATCTCTGTTATTCGGCGTTTTAGTTCATGAACCAGCTGAGACAAGGGCAGATTCATCAATCTAATCCACTTATGTGCCCCAGCCAATCCATGAGCCTCCGTTATTCGGCGTCTTAGTTCATGAACTAGCTGGGGCAAGGGTAGATTCATTAATCTAATCGGCTTATGTGCTCCAGCCGCCCAATGAATTAATTTATCAGTACTTCATGACTTCATTTTATTCAGCGTTCTAGTTCTTGAACCAGCTGGGGCAAGGGCAGATTCATCAACCTAATCGGCGGATGTGCCCCAGCTGCTCCACGAATCTCCGTTATTCGGCGTTCCAGTTCTTGAACCAGCTGGGGCAAGGGCAGATTCATCAATCTAATCGGCGGATATGCCCAGCCGCTCCACGAATCTCCGTTATTCGGCGTTTTAGTTCATGCACTAGCTGGGGCAATGGCAGATTCATTAATCTAATCGACTTATGTGCCCCAACCGCTCCATGAATCGATTTACCAGTACAGTATTCATGAGTTCATTTTATTCAGATTCATCAATCAAATTCATTTTATTCTGATTCATCAATCAGCTTATGTGCCAGACGCCGAATACTTTTGTCGACTTACTTAGTCGTGAAATTTTGTTGTTGTAACTACTGATTCTTTTAATTATTTACTCATATAACAAGCAGTATCTGCAATAAACTTAAGAGCATAGGAAATTTTCATTAATAAATTGAGCGCTAACAGCGGTCATTTTACACATGAAAATCGGTTGACATCCAAAAAGATGAAAATCTACTAGCAAAAAACCTACAAAAAAAACTGTGCATCTAAGATGCCTACCAAAAACAAAAATACGCCTCAGTCATTCCTCGGGGTCAAACGCCAGCGGCTCAACGTCCACTTGCTTGTATGGAATCGGCTGTGCCAATGTCATATTCGCAGTAGCGAGGGCTTTGACCCAGCCGTGTTTGAAGCCTCGATTCTCAAACTTCGGCACTTCTTCTGTGTAGCTTTCCAAGGTGGCCTCTTGCCCAGCTTGGAACGCTTTGGAAGTCTCGGAGTCGGCTATTTTCTTTGCCTTCTTCGATTCCTCCAAGTCGGTTTCCAGCTTGGCGATTGCCTCCTAGGCTAACTTAAGCGCATCCTTGCTTGCCTTTGCCATTTCCTCGGCGACAAGCCTTAACTGATCAAAATTTCTCGCTCGCTCGACCTCAGAGTCAACTCTCGCGCATTCCAACGCCGCTTGCGCTGCCTCATAATCGGCCCTTTGAGAGGCTGCCATAACCTTGTTCTGTTTATTTTCAATTCCGGCTTTCAAGAGGCCGATCTGTTCTATGGCGTCGTGTTGACGGCAGCCGATCTCAGCTATCCTGCCCACTGTCTACAAAACAAAGAAACAGCCACAGCAAACAAATAATCAGAAAAATATTTACAAATGTATATATGTGAAGACGGAAGATTACAGATAAGACAAGTAACGTACCGATAGGGCCGATTGAGTGGCCAAAGCAATTAGCATTAGATCTGGCTCCGCTCGAAATACGGCTCTGTCGATCGGCAGGGATATCGAGGAGGCCATGCTCAAGGCCACAGTCGAGTCCCTCAAAGCCGAGGAATCCGAGGAAATCGACATATTTCTGATCCTTGGTTGAATCGTGAATGGAAGGACCAAATTCGATTCCTCAACGCGGGGCCGTTTATCGCTCTGTTCCTCGTTGTGCCCGGCCTCTCGATCGGCGGGGCGCTTTTCTCCCCTTCGCTCACTTTCGTCGGCCCGCCCCATCTGCTCCATCTCGGCTATTTCAGGATGAGCCGTCTCTTCCGCAATAACAGGAGGAGTAGACTCGGCGACCGAGGAGGGTGTAGACTCAGCAACCGTGGCGGGTGGAGTTTCCGATCGGACGGCCTCGGCTCTCCGCCTGGCGGCCATCCTCTCGGCATTCTTCTTCCGCGCAAGTTGCGAATGTGATTCCCCAGCCATGTCTTCAGGATAAATGCCAGGAAGATCTCCTAAGTTCGTAAAAATGTCTTCAAAGACGTCCCTTCGGCCGAATATGGATGGAGGGTCTGAAAAATTGAGTCTAGCTTCCTCAAACGCCGAGTTAAGGGCTTCGTCTACCTCAGCTCCCAATTGTTTTGGATCCTCGGCGATCTGATCGGCTACTTGTTCTTCTGCGTGTTCTGAATCGGATTCTTCTAAACCAATCTCTTTCAGACTTTTAAAGTTGGGGAAGATAAGGGCTGTAAGATGATCTTCATCTCTTGGAACTGGAATATGGTCTGCCGCCAAAAACGTTGCATAGGACGGCGCGTAGCGCAGGAGTATATGAGTAGCCCTTCCTTGTTTCGGAAGATTTGGATGGCCAACGAACTGTAGAGCGATTTTAATATCCGCAAGTACAGCGTCGTTGGCCGAAACCAACACTTTTTTCAAATCGTTGCCTGTCCAAACAAAACGGTAAGTACATGAAAGGATAGCCGAATACACATACGGAAATAAAAGCAACTAGAATGAGCTATACGGCCACTTGGATCACCTTTTCGCCTTGGCACGGGATCTAGGCGACTTTTACCCTCGCCGAATTCCCAGTTGCCTTGAACAACAACCATCACGTCGTCGATACGCTTGCCAGAGCTGGCAAGCATGGTCACTAAATGATGATTGGTGTCTTTGGCCCTAAGAAAATAGCGTCCTAGCCGGCTAGTGGACTTGGCTAATGCATAGCAATGCCGAATCGCAGGTATGCCTAGGTTAATCCTAAGACGACAGTTCAACTCTATGATCCCAATTATGATGCGGAAAAAATTCACGCTAGGCTGGGAAGGAATTAGGCCCCAATGTCGAAGGACGGCTCTTAAAAACGGATGACGGGGAAAACGGACGCCGCCTTCAGCAATCGATAGGGGAGGGAAGATGATTGTGCCCTCATTGGCCCTCTACATATCGGTGGTGCTGTCTTCCATGAGAGACAGATAAACGTTATCGGGGATGGAATAATAGCGTCGGAAGCTGGAAATTCGATCCGCAGAAAGGAGTTCTTTCAAATTTTTTGCCATCGTAGCCAGCCTAAGGATTATGCAAAACTAATAGTAAACAAAAAAATGGTATTGGGAGTGAAAAAGAAGAGAACTTACAGGAGCAGAAGGGATATTGAGAGACAGAAGAAAGTTGCAGAGGTCGCGAGGTGGAGGAGTTGTACTAGAAGGCGAGCCAAAAATCTTGAGTACTCAAAGTATACATTCGAAGAGATAAAGTTTTAAACCACATTAAATGGAGGAAACGTATGAAGAGGTGGGAACTTGTAATGATGAGTAAAAAACGTGTGCATTTTGACACGCTTTGAAACGAGGTTAACCGCCGAATTTTTTGACTTTTCAAGCTCGAAACCGAACACGCTGACTAAACAGTGTTAGTGGGGTGTTCGGGGGTCAATTGTGGTAGCCGAATAAAATGAGACACAAATAGGCCAAAGTATATATCTGCCCAATCGGTATATAGTATGTACTCGGCCCCGTCTCTGACGTTTCAGATGCCGAATGATGTGACCGGCCACAGATCAATTGAGCCAAGGGTCGATTGAAAGTTGGAATACGGCACAATGGGGGGAGGGGGGCGAGTGAACAATCACATAACAAGTTGAGAGCGGGCCCTACATAGAGGACTAGGAGCGTATATAAATAGAAGAACGACAAACGAAAAGAGGTATGTGAGAACAAATATGCTTAACTTAAGATACAAGCAATCTAGAGAGTATACACTGACTTATCCGTCAGAGTGCTAATCCCAGTACCCCCGACCGGAGTGTTCATTATTTTTCAGGTTACTAGCTGAGGATCATGAGCGTCCCGTTGGATCCAAAGAGTATTTCCAAACCACTTCCCCACAGTAATACTGTAATAAATGTTGGTGAATAGACGAGAAAGAAAAATGATGGTGGAATAAAAATGAAAATTCTATTCATATATAAAAATTTATCCATAAAACATTATAAAAACATTGTGATAGTGATATTGTTGTAAATATAAATCATATTTATGAGTATTTTGTTTTAAAGTGAAAGGTCACCATTAAGTTATATCATTATGTTGAAAATTTTATATAAATTTTATGTTTGTATATCATCACTCAATAAGAATATATTCAGGTAGAATTTAATGATGAAAAGTTGTAAAGTATAGCCATGATGATCGAAAGAAGAAATAGTAAAAAAATGATAAAATAGTCATTTTAAGTATGACATTAGTAATTCAGGTATAATTTATAAGGAGATTACAAATTTCAAGGAAAAAATATAATTTTTTAAATGTAAAGAGAATTTTATACTAAATAGAAACACAGTTTCGATTCGTAGCTCGAAAAACGTGGCTCGAAAATGGCTCGAGAGTGAAACGACGTCGTTTCGATGCGTTTTGCTATTTTTTTTTTTTCTTTTTTCCCGTGTTTTTTCTGAAACGAAGGATGAACATCAACCCAGAAAATATATTAAGGCTGCACCCAGATTTTTTCCGTGTTTATTCCCTTTCAACCAAATTTGTTCATTTGTTCAGAGAGATCAACCCAGATTTGTTCATTTGTTCATTTGAGCACTTTCAACCAAATAATTTGTTCAGAGAGGAGAAGGAAGGGAATAATTTGTTCATCTTGAAAGTGCTCAAATCAACATTGAAAACCCAGCAGAGAGAGAAAGAGATCAACCAAATCAAACCAAAAAAAAATTTGTTGATCCTCAGATTTGTTGATCTAAATCTGCCTTCTGAAGTAGATGACAGATCCAGGAAGATTTGTTGATTAATGTTATTTGATGACAGATCCTCTTCTTCTTCTTCATCAGAAAAATCTGGTTGCTCCATCTTCCTCTTCGTCTTCCTTTTTCTTCTTCTTGATCTGTTTGCTCTGCATCGTTGTTTTTCTGCAGATCTTGTTCAGATCCAGAAGATAAACTGTTGATCTGGATTTTTTTAGTTGATCTTCATCATTTCTTCATCAATATTTCAAAAAAACATTTTTTGTTCATCTGAAATATTTTATCTGATCTTCATATAATATTATTTTTGTTCATCTGAAATTTTTTTTGTTTATCTGAAAAATAGTTACCTAAATAATAATAATTTAAAAAAAAAAATATTTCATCTGAAAAAAAAAATTTGTTCATCTAAAAATTTTTTTTTGTTCATCTGAAAAAACAAAAAATATTTCTTCATCAAAAATATTTCATCTGATCTTCATCAACTATTTTTCAAGATCTTCATATAATATTTTTCATATATCAACCGATCTTCATCTTCATCAATATTTCACCTTCATCATTTTTTTTAGTTGATCTGGATTTTTTCGTTTTGATGTTTTTTTTTTTTTTTCGTTTTTTCTGATGAAGAAGAAGAAGAAGAAGAAGAAGAAGAAGAAAAAAATGCAGAGCACTCAGATCCAGATCATCAACAAGAAAAACTGAACAAAAAAATACAGATCCAGATCATCCTCCTCTCTTCTTTCTCTTCCTCCTCTCTTCTCTTTGCTCTCTCGCCTGAGTCGCCTCTTCTCTCCTCTCCTCTGTAAAGCAACTGAAGCAATAAAATTATCCATTCAAAAAAATTGAAGCAAGAAAAAAAAAAAGAAAGAAAAGAAAAAAAAAATCGACAAAACGATATCATTTTATCGATTCGAGCCAATATTCAAGCCGTATTTCTCGAATTACCAAGTATTACTCATAGAAACATCCGAGTGTCAGTGTAATTTAACAATTTTTTTAATGTATATAATATTAGAAAAAAAAAGAGAAAGAGAAGGAAAGAAGGAACGAAAGAAAGTTGAACAGTGATTGTAGCGTGTAGTTGTGGAAATGGAGGTTGGTCCACGACAAAAATGGGAATCCAAATAGGCACAAAAAACAAATCATACTAAAATCAGGCATCCGATTATATAAACACACAAAAAATATAAAAAAATAAAAAACAAAAAACAAAAAACATGCATAGCCCCATTTGCCCATTTTTAATGTGGAATAAGAAACAATACGTCATCGCTTAGGTCATGTGCATCTGGCCAATTTTAACTCAAGTTACTGTTTTTTTTTTTTTTTTTATTTTTTAAATTCTTTTATTTCAAAAATTATAATGAGTTTTTTTAAAATGGACTGTTAAATTTAGAGCTGAGTAAGGAATTCGTAATATCCGTAATCTGATCCTGTTTAGCCCAATCCAATAAGTTTGAATTGATTTTTTGAATCTGTGGTTTGGTTCCAGATTAAAAAATTAAAAATGTATAGTTCACGGATCGGTTCCGGATTGAACTTTACAGTTCCGAATCGGATCCGATCTTGACCATATACAAATAGTTTATATTTATATTATATACTCTCCTGCATAGTATCTTCTCTTATTTCATATAAAATCTAAACTCACATAGTATCTTCTTTTATTATTTTTGTTTGTTCGTTTTTAGTTTTAATTTGTAATGGTCTAAATACTTATAGTAGAACTAGTTTTCTTATGATTATTTAAATTCTAGAACAATATGTCACTACTATGAAAAGACATATTGTTATTATGGAATTAATATGATACTATGTTTATGTTTTTATAAAATTAAAATATTTTATATTTTTTTTGTTATTTAATTATGTGAATTTGTAACTCTAAACAAATCCAATTCATATTAAATGGATTTGTTTAGGTTGATTTCACGATTTAAATGAATTAAGTTAAATTGATTCAAATTTTAAAAAAATAATAAATAACAGGTTGGTCATGATTTTATTTCAATTCACACTAATCTAGGCTGTGCTCACCCATAGGTAAACTAATCAAATCTAACATATCTTTCAATCATGTCAAAGGAATCTATGCCAATTCCACACGAGAATTAAGCATATCAAAGGTTAGTTTTTTTTTTTTTTTTTTTGTCAAATCTAATATTATGTTTGCCAGCGCCGGTGTTGGGGTGAGGCGATTAAGGCAGTCGCTTCGGATCTCTAATTTTGAATAAAATTTAAGATTCTTAATTAAGGAAGTGTATCATATTGTGTTATTTCATAATTACTTTAATACTAGCTCAATTCATTTATTATCATGTTATCGTATGGTGTTATTTTGATTTGTGTCCGATTGATATTTAATGTGAAAACTTTCACTTTTAGTTAAAATTAACTTAGCAAGTGTATGGAGAGATTAAAATTTTTCCCATAAGTTGAATTTTATAAAAATTTATTTCTACTAAATGAAATTATTCATAGAATGTTTGATTTTAATTCAATTGCATTTTTCTAATTAAAAAAATTGTACCTTATTACTATATTTTTTTACTAGATTGACTTTAAAATAGGTAACAAAAAAAAAAAACTTAAATGAAAAAAAGATATTAGCCTTAATTATTATTTTATATACTTTTTTTTATTCAGTTAGATAGAATTAAATAAAAGATTAAAAAATTATCATGGCTTCCCTTAGTGAACATTAAAATATATAACTGATAATTCATATTATTGAGTCGTGTCATACTTGGATTCATGTTGAAAATTTGTCAACCTTAACTTGCTAATTTTATATATTGCTTGAGTTGTGTAAAAAATTCGCATGCTTACCTCCAATTAATTTTAGTTCTTATAGCATTGGTAAGCTAAAAAATAAAAATTCAATTCAACTAATTGAAATTCAACTATTATATATATTTGTTATCTAAATTTTGTTAAATTGTAATGCAATAAAAATAAATTTTTATCCTTTTATCTAAACAATTTTTTTTTTTTTAGATAATGATATATGAACGACCCAATTTAAAAAATTCACCTTAGGCCCCTAATAAGTCAGGGCCGGCCCTGATGTTTGCCGACTTATGTCAATTCTAATATTATATGTTTGCCAACTTAACTATAAAGGTGTAGTCTTGGAAGTCGATTAAAAGTTAATTTTTTAATGTTTTAATTTTTTAAAATCATATAGTGTGTTTGGTTTGAGTTTTTTAGATTAAGTTTTTTGAAAATTGAGTTTTTTGATTTTTTTATTTTTAGTGAATATTTTTAAAATTTTAAACATTTTTTTTTATTTTTTTAGATGCACCTTACTTAGATGTATCTAAAAAGTAAAAAATTTGTGAAAAAATATTTTAAAAAATTAATAAATACATAAAAATACAAAAAATGTATTGAGTTCTTATATTTTTTTTTTTTGTATTTTTGGTATTTAGTGAATTTTTAAAAGATTTTTTTTATAATTTTTTTACTTTTTATGTGTATTTATGTTAGGTGTGTCTAAAAAGTAAAAAAATTACTTAAAATATTAAAAAAAATTCAGTAAAAACAAAAAAATACGGAAAATAAGAAAGTAGAATTTTCTGAAAAGTATTTTTTAAAAAATGAAAACAAACAAGCTAATTTTTAAAATTTTTTTACATATTTTTAAAAAAAAAAATTAAAAAGTCAATTTTTAATCTATTTCTCAAAATAAGCTAAAGTTTGTAGGGTGGAATAGAATCCTCTAACAAGCCTTTAGAAAAAAAGTATCTCTTTAAATTCAAGAAGCTCAGAAATATATAAAAGGCCAAAAAAAAAAAAGAAAAAAGAAAAAAAGAAAAAAAAGGATAATATGTCCTATATATAATTCTTTATTGAAAATTAAAAGACTCACTATTTTGGTTTATAATTACAAAATATCATTGTCACATCATTTTAAATATATTTATTGTATAAAAATTATATATAAATAATTTCTGTGTAAATTATTGAAAATGATATGCATGTTTTTCTTTTAACGCCTCAAATTTTTTTTCTTCATTATTTTGCTTTCCACAATAAAAATATATAGATTCAAAAGTAAAATGTAAATGTTATTATTTAATTATTAGAGACTACAATTATATTATCTGCCTAGAGTTGGATTTATCTAGTTTTCAACAAATTTAAAACATGCTTTTATTATTTTAATAATATTAAAATTCCCATCTAAAAAAAATAATATTAACATGCATTAAAACGCGAAACAAAATTATAGTCGCAATGGACTTGAACCTTATCATTTTATGATCAGTAGTTATGAAGAGCAATATTAGCAAATTTTTATTTTAAACTAAAAATCCATAGATAAGTTTCAAAACAAAGTACCATCCAAAATCTAACACAGAGACCCGAAAATTATTATTTTAATTAATAAAAATTAAATTAAAATACCATCTGAACTGGTTGCAAGATCATCAAATATTTTTTTCAAAAACACTCCTATTGAGGCGGGGCAGAGTGGGTCACATCAAGTCGGGTCAAATTGCCATCCAAATTCGGGTAACCCGTGCGATTGAGTCTTCAGAAGGAGCTAAAATAATTTTATTTTTTGAGTTTTTGACTATTTTATTTTAATTTTTTAGTCTAGTTTAGTTTTTATTATAATTTAAATATGAAATTTTCTCTTATTAATTTATGTAATTAATTTTATTTTTTATGTTTTTTTTACCAAATATCTATTGCCAAACATAGCTTGAATATTCAGACAAGAGAAGGTGGGGTTGGTGGCCAGTGTTACGTGGACGAGAGAGAGAGAGAGAGAGAGAGAGAGAGTAAAAGTCAATCATTTTTCTATATATATATATATATACATATAGATATGCATGTTTCATGTTTATTGCGTTCATTCCTTTACAAACTTCGAGATAAAGATTTATTGCTCACTACGAATCATTGAACTTTGTAGACCAAAAAACAAAAAATTATATACCACATGCTATTATAATATTGTTAGTACTAAAATATGAAAATTGATAGGTTGACAGAGACGATGACATGGCCTGAGATCATTTGTTGATGGCTTCAAGCAGTGGCGGAGCTAAAAAAATTAAGTTGGAGGGAATATTTATTAATTATAATTTTTTATTTAAAAAATTATGATCAATATTAATATAATAATAATTTTATGGGCTAAATTTAAGCATAATAAATTAAATATTCATTATTAATAGCATCAAATCAAAATTTTATAATAGTATAGAATAGCTCGGTGTGAGATGGTGATATAAGTTTACAATTTTAGCACAACAATTATGAATCAAAATTCTTAATTTTAGAAAATAAAAATACTTCATTTATAGAATAAATTATTATAAAATATATTTTGAAAGAAAAATATTGGAGATGATATTACTTATAAATAATGTGTTTCAAATGGAAATTATTATTATTATTATTATTTTTTGATCGGCTAAAGCAAAATTTTATTGATGAAACATACAAAGTATGAAAATTTACATCAATAAAGAGGAGCATGAGCTAAAGAAAGCTCCAACTTTTAACCAACAAAAAAAGCTGGAAAAAATCATCAAACTGAAATATAAATATTCATTCCATAAGATTTTTTGCTACACTATTAGTTTAGATTATTACATAAATAATACCATATGGTACTCCCTAAGAGCATCTCCAACGGTTCAGTATTTTTTTCACCAAATTTGAGTAAAAAATAGCTCATTTTTTCAATCTGATATCAGTTGCTCCAACGGTGCATCAAAAAGAAGAATCATCCCATGGGTTAACCGGTTGGTCGACAGGTAAGGCAATTTTTTTTTTAATTTTTTTGTTTTTACCTTTTTGAACTGTTTGAACCTACCAATTTTTGAACCATTTGCATGAGCTGGTCGACCGGTTGGTCAACCGGGTAGTCGACCACCATGTGTAAAATTTTGACAAATTTCTGCTTTAACGGCTATGCACAGTGCATTGGTGAAAGGAGCAACCTGTTCTCACTTTGATGAATTATTTGCTGAATTCTCATTTTGATACTTGTTTGCTGAAACTATTGAAGCACCAAAAAGTAACTTTTTCACTAAAATTCAAATCTGATGCCAAATTTGATGAAGCGTTGGATATGGTCTAAATATCAAATAACTACTTGGTGTGAACAATATAATAAACCCTAACCATGTTAAGAAAAAAGAAAATATATTTTACATATAACAATAATATATATATATCAAATTATGGGGGCACGTGAGTCCCTTGAACCTTTTTTTGGCTCCGCCCTTGGCTTGAAGTGGAATGGATAAGTGTTTCTTCAAACTTGTGATCAGATAAAGCAAACAAACAAAAAAGGAAGTGGTCGAGATGAGTATGACAATTTTTCCAGGCGATAGAGAGAGCACACTTGCATGCATCAAGAAAGGACCCGTGGCTGCAGTGGTTGAAGCCAATGCAAAAGAACAAAAAGAAAGAATTCAAAGGGAGAGACATCATCAAATCCATTTCACAACATTTGTTAAAAATAAGAGTATCAATTAGATAGTTTTCCTTCGTAACTTAACCGTATAGCAATTAGTTCTTCGTTTGTAATTATAGAAGTAGTTCCTGTTTTTCACGCTTCGTTCTTGTGAAATTGTGGACGGCTATCGATTTACTCCTCTTAATTTATCCCAAATCATAATTTTACTAACAAATATATATAATTAGAATATTTACAGCTAGGTTGACTCTATATAATTTGTGGCCTAAAGCAATAATTAAAAATGAGGTCTTTTATATAATAATTTTTTTAATAAAATTTTTATTTAAAATTTATTTTCCTAGCTTTTTGAGATGCAAAAATATTAATTAAAGCTTTATATTCAAGTTTTGCTAACAAATCTTTTTCAATTGATAATATTGTTAATTCACTTCATATTTCTTATAACATAGTTGATTTAAGGTAAGATTTTATCAATTTTAATTTTAAAAAATTTCTTTCTGCAGAAGCAGCTGTTACAGATATTGTTGATAATATTCTATAAGAAATGTTCCCATCTAAAAAAAAAACCCTAACGTTACATTATCTTTTTTTTTTCTTTGAGGTAAGACAAAGTTTGAGTCCTTGTTTTAGGTATTTTTATTCAATAATGAATCACATGATCCTATTATATTATATCAAAAAATTAGGCCTTCCTAAATTTAGAGCCCTAAAGCCTGAGCTTAGCTGGTTTTGTGGTCCAGCTGGCCTTGATTTACAGAGGTTGCATATTCGACTCCTTCGTGCCATGTATCTCTTGATATATTAAAAACATTAATACAAAAAACAAAATAGCTGAGAGAAAATGTATTAACTAACAGGTTACATTTATTTTGAACATGAACTCTTCATAATTGAGATTAAGAGAATTTTTGTTGAAATCCCTAATATTAAGATTTTATAAAATAAAAGATATATAATATTTTCATAGTAGTTAAGATTTTTTAACATTTTTACAGAGAAATTCTATCTGACTCAAAAAAATTTTAATTTTCACAAAGAAATTTTTCTGATTTTATAGAGAAATTTCAAAATTTCTCTGTGATCATACTAGAGAAATTTTGAAATTTCTCTAAGTCATGGCCGAAATTTTTATGAATCGAATGAAATTTCTCCAAGTCGAATTTTTTCTGTGAAAATATTAAAGGACCTTAACTAATAATAAAAATATCTTGAACCTCTCCTACTATACAAATTTGGAGAGCAATGTTTTACTAATTTTCCCTTGAGATTAATCCTAACCATTCGTTGCATTTTTTTTGTAGATATAGTTTACATTATGTATATATATGCATAAAAGGCGATGCCTGATGAAACAAGAGTATAACAGGTTGTAAAGAAAGCTGGTCCCATGTATTTATTATTGTATGTATGTATTTATCATGTTAATTTTTTTTTTTAAAAAAATTATATTTTTGTTGTTTCGCTTCACAATATGGTTAGGTATCCATTGGGAATTGGCGATAAGTTTACTTGACCCCTCATCTTAATAAAAGACAACGAAGAGTCTATTCAAAACTCTAAGGGGTGGTTTGGCATCCCCTATATAATTCATCTTTTTATCTTTTTATAATTTTTTTTCATCACATCACCTCTCTACTTTTCTGTACATCTTTTCGTAAAAAGACAAAAACTATACTTATTTAGATCATCCCAAACAACCCTTAAATTAGCTTTCATTCAACACAGCTATATATCTAGTGACATACATACAAAGTATCCTTTTGCAAATTGCAATATATAGAACCCGAACTTTGGATTTGGAATCATATGTGTAGTCTTCAATACCATGTGCTTATCTTACCAGAAATTTTGAATTAAAGATAGATTCTAATTCCAATTCTATGCTTCCATAATTCCAAACATGGTATAAAATTGTGTTTGAATCAATTATTTGGGTAGGAAATTCCTTGTAAGGCAATGTTTGGTTGAGTGATTTAAGAAGGGCTATGAAAAGAGAAAGGAAAAATGTGTGTGAAATTAGATGAAATGTAAATATATTCTATTTATATTTCACTTACACTTTCCCTTTCCGTTTACAAATCCCTTTTCAGATCCCCAACCAAATACAGTGTAAAGATTATAAAAAGTGAATAAAATAGAAATGATAGTTTTGACCCGATATTTATATTTGGGTTTATTCTAGCCCAATTTGTCTAAAGAGCCAGAGAGTTGATTGATGGGTAAACTACCAATAGGTCCTACTTTGGAGACTTATTACCCAATAGGTCCTACTTTGAAGACTTATTACCCATTAAGTCCTATTGATAAATTTATTAAGTAATAAAGATAAATTTATCAGTCTTTTATTTTTATGAAAAAATTTATAGTGATAAATTTATCAGTCTCTTTGTTTTTATGAATAAATATTTAGTGATAAATTTATCACTCTCTTATTTTTATATTGTTAAATTTATTAGTTAGGACCTGTAGGTAAATAAATCTAGTTAATAGGACTAATTGGTAAGTACCCTTGATTGATAATAAGCTCATTATAAGATCATTATTCGTATATAAACATAAAATTATTGTTCAATCTCGTAAATCATTATATGTCTGTTTTGTTTTAATTTCTCTCATCTTTACCTTTCCGATAACAAAAGATTCTCATTTTCAAGTTTGATGTGGATTTATGAACCATATTCTGACGTTTGGGATGAATATTAAAGATGGATTGTACAAATGTACGTATTAAAGTGGTCCTATATATATATACATATACATTTATGAGTGGGCTTGGAATTATGTGAATGCATCCAAGGTTGTCTGTGTCGAGGATTCAAATGTGAGGTTGCTCTTTGGTCCGCACTAATGGTTTGTTTCAAATCACTTTCATTTTCATTTTTATTTTTTTAACAAAAATGTTAGACATCTTAAAAGTTTTACTAAATTTTTTATCAAATGTCTTACATGATTCTCACATGGTATATGTGGGTCCCACACTCATTAAATATTTGATAGAATTTTTAGAATTTCTAACAATATATATATATATATATTTTTAATTTTCTTGTAGATGGAGAGTGTTTCTAGATGTTTGGCCTCGTTTAAGAACAGACCTTTTTTTAGTAATTTTTGATTTTTTAGTTAAAATATGATGTAAAAATTTTATATGTTTGGGATGATTTTTTAATTTTTACGAAAAGATATACCAAAAAAAAAAAAAAAAAAATCTTTTACTTTTTAATATAAATTATTGGCTTTTTAATTTTTTTAATAATTTTTTAACTTTTTAATTAAAAAAAACACTCGTCAAACGTGGCCGCGTCAATGTGAAATCGGTTTTGCACTTGATATATCTAAAGCTACATGGGGAGAGAACCTCGTTTTTGACGTGCGCGTGTCCCTGTTCCATGGAAGGTCTTTGCACTTGACTTTTCGTTTTTGGAAGCACTAATGCTATAGTCCATAATATTTATCAAGAAATAGTTTCAGAATTGTTGTGTGCGATTACAATGTAATGAGTGTTTTATGGGTCATATACCAAATGAATCTGACTTATATAATGATATTTTTAGATAAAATTTGAGATAAGAATTATGGGGATGTAGTAGGATTATTTTGGAAGGGACTATTCAAAGAAACAAATGCATGAGAAATGTTAACGATCCAAAATTTGAGTTTTATAAACTTGAAAAGTTCAGTTCACACTTTTCCTTAAAATCTAGATATTAAGTAGAGAGAAACTGGAGTCTTATAACTAATATAGATGGGGCAACTCCAAGCGAAGTAGAACACATTAACTTTAAGCGATGTAGAATACATTTCAACACACCCTCCTGGACTAGGACATACACTAGCTTCACAAACGGCACACAGGATTTAAGGAACATACACTAGTCGAACAAACGGCACACAGGTATTAAGGAGTAGGGAAATTGTGGCCTTATAACTGGAGTCTTATAACTAATACAGATGGGGCAACTCTAAGCGATATAGAACACATTAACTCTAAGCGATGTAGAACACATTAACTCTAAGCGATGTAGAACAAATTCCAACACACCCTCCTGGACCAAGACATATACTAACCGGACAAACGGCACACAAAATTTAAGGAACACACACACTAGTCGGACAAACGACACAGGTATTAAAGAGTAGGGAAATTGTAGCCTTATAACTAGCACACCCTCCTGAACCAGGACATACACTAGCCGGGAATATACACTAGTCAAACAAACGACACACAGGTATTAAGGAGTAGGGAAATTGTAGCCTTATAACTAGCACACCCTTCTGGATCAGGACATACACTAGCCGGAGAAACGGTACATAGGTATTAAGGAACATACACTAGTCGGACAACCGACACACAGGTATTAAGGAGCAAGGAAACTGTAGTCTTATAACTAGCACACCCTCTTGGACCAGGACATACACTAGTCGGACAAACGGCACATACATACACTAGCCAGGAACATACACTAGTCGGACAAACAGCACACAGGTATTAAGGAGCAGGGAAACTGTAACCTTATAACTAGCACACAAACGGCACACAAGCACTAAGGAACATACACTAGCCGGACAAACGGCACACAGGTATTAAGGAGTAAGGAAACTGGAGCCTTATAACTAACACAGATAGGGTAACTCTAAGCGATGTGGAACACATTCCAACACACCCTCATGAACCACAACATACACTAGTCGGACAAACGACACACACCAATCACAGACCCAACTAAGCTCTTATACAAAATTGAAAAACCTGGCCCACATTTCTCCTTAAAACCCAAGTATTAAGGAAAAGGAAACTGGAACCTTATAACTAGAACAGGTGGGGCAACTCCAAACAATGTGAGACACATTCTAACATATAATTCACCCACAATAACACAGTAAAGTGATTTTTTGAATGAATGGCTAAGATTTAATTTCACAAAAGCTATCAACTCCCAAACTCTATATTCACCCAAAAAAAACTCCCAAACCCTATCATTTCATTTTCCAACGCTCAAACTCTAATCTTATGACTCTGGAAAATCACTCTAGAAAATTTGAACCGAGGGAGTTAGACATTATACGATTAAATTTATAACAAATCAAAAAGTCAACACATAACTTGTCATGTCATTGTAGATACGATTAGGAGACTTAAAATGTAAGTCTCAATCTTTTCCCAAAATATATCGGTCAATTTCTCACTTGTGCATTCAAATCTATTAGACCGGTAGAAAGGTTATGGAACAAATTACCTTGTTGCGCATTAAATTGCTTTGTTTAAGACATTTTGCAACTCTGCCCCTCTCTGTGCAAGCAGTGTAGTAGCCACTACCACCCCAGCCTCTCCGTGCAACTCTGCCCCCGTCTCAGCTTTACTAGGATGAAGGAAGAGCGGAATGTACTACACTGTCAACCTTGCTTGGAATCAATGGAAACATATAGTGTGTACATATCAGAATATTACTTCAAGTGTATCTAAAGCAACACATTAAGGTTTATTTATAAATCCAAAGCAAAAGAGTACCAAATCTTCCCTTATTTTAATAAAATGATTTTTGGGATTTGTTGAAATCATTAGGCGCACAATTTTAATATAACGTTCATTATCTTCTTTCCTTTTCCCTCCTACAAAACACGCCACCAGTCTCTTCAAATTCAAATCACCATCATAAGCAAGAGAACCAATACTTGATTCAATTTTCAGAAGAGACCTAATAGAGACCATGACCAACACCAGAAATGTGTAGGGATCACTGTTTCTACAACACCCAGCATCCATTATAAGCTGTTACAGAACAACATACGCGGGCATCGACAAACATCAATCCTTTTATCACTAAATATGGTCTTCTTTCATGGGCATGCCAGGTTCTTAAAAACACAACACAAACCTACCTGTTCTATAAAACTGAGTAAAACAATCAAGACTCTGTTCCTTGTTCAAGATAGGAAAGCTCACCAGACCAAATTCCATTCTACTGTTAAGAGAGACCTACTTATCAACACCCACATTGATCTATGTGGGACATGACCCACGTGCCACATCACTTGGCATCCTCTCCATCCCCGCCACCATGCCCGGCACCTGAGCCGCCCTGGCCATCAATGCCACCTGCCCCGGCCTCGGAAGCTTCTTGCTTGTTTCCTCCACGTACATCGCTCGGGCCTGCAGCTTGAGGGGGACCACCACTGCTGCCGCCTCCAAGAGTGGTCTCGGAATGCGGGGGATGCATGCCGTTGTTGGTACCTCCAGGTCTCATACCCATTTGGCCTTGGATGGCTTGTTGGTGGTGTTGGTGTAGCTGCTGCTGTTGCTGCTGGTGTTCTTGCATTTGGTGTGGGTTATTGAACTGTAAGGGCACCTTCTGTGGGAACATACCTTGTTGCTGAGCCATAGCTGCTGCTTGAGGGTGCTGCATGTAAAACCCTCCTGGTTGCATTGCAGGATGTGGAGCCATCTGCAAAGAGCCAACACAGATAAGTGAGAAAAAACATTAAAGCTCTGTTTGTTTCAGCCAAAACCATTTTCCGGGTACCCAAAAAAAAAAAAAAAATCAATGGAAACAAGCTTATTTAGATGGAAATCGTTTTCCATTGGATTAAAATCTTACCAACACCACAACAACCCCCATCCCCACCTCTACCACACCCCACCATCACCACCGCTTCCAGTTCACAGTCACTAGCACATTAGTTTTAAGGTTGCAACCAAACATAGAAAATATTTTAAAATGTTTTCCACCAAAAGAAAATATTTTAAAATGTATTCCACCAAAACAAACAAGGCGTAAGAATAGATGAAATATGGAGGATTTTTTAGTTTAGAAGGAACCTGGGCAGGCATTGCCGGTGCTTGTGGCTGGGCATCAGCAATTGCAGCTAAATACATCAAATTCTTTTGAAGCTGAGCCTGGTACCTAAATCATCCAGAATATCATGTGTCTCATGAATGTCTAGCTCACGTATACAAAGAAGAGTCATCCCAAATCTCATTAATCAATTCATTGTCCACATACACATGATTATTTGCGAGTACAAGTGCACATGCACCTTGGCACCTACAAATTGGATGCTCAACTATAGTAGAATAAATGATCAGCACCCATCTCATATCCGATATAAATTTGTGGTTTCTTTACTGTTAGAGTTCTACTTGCTGGCAGATTAACTTAACCCATCATAGAGCATTTTGTAAGGGATAGCAAAGTAGCAAGAAGAACAACAAAGAAACACACATGCATACAAAAAACAAACTACTCTGGCACAATTTGAAGTTTATCATTTACAAAATCATTACCTCAACTTCACATGAATACATGACAGCATTCATGATAATATTTGTGTGACATCAGTAGAAACAAAAGATTTTGAATTCAATGACCTTGTCTTTTGTTCTCATTTATTTAGTTTTTCATTTGGGCAAGTACAAATTGACTAAGATCTTAAGTCTTATCTTTGGATTGAAACAGAATCAACAAATTCACTCCTATATGTAGATGGATGTGTGTGCAAATACAAAATGGTTTATATTTGATACACTTGTACAAACTGATACAATTGGTTGCAATATGGCTAAGAAGCACGGAGACAAATACGGATGTGGACACGGACATTGATGTAGACATGGAACACAACGATTTCAAAAAAATGGGGACACGGATACGGTGGGAACACGATAATAAAATATATTTTCATATATTTTTATTTGCTATCTTGATTAATATTACATCCACAAACAATCAATATTAACAAAAACTAACTCTAATTCTATATTTTTAAAAAAAATAAAACACTTTTAAATTAACACTTACAGTTCATATCTTTATATCTTTTTTTATGGACGATATATTAAGTATTTAAATTTAGGAAAAAAATAATAAACATTCAACATCCAACATTCATCAAAAACACCAAGAAAATGGGGGAAAAGACAGTTGGCATGTCTCCAGTGTGTCCTCGAATTGTCCCCTGAAATAAATTAATTAAATAAGGAGACATGCCATGTGGCGTGTCCTATACGTGTTACTGCCGTGTCCGTGTGTTTGACATGACTACGACATTTGTTTTGAAGTGTCAGTGCTTCATAGCAATATGGCTACATTTTCTAAAAGTTTAAACTAAGTAATCAAACACAAAACACGCAAAGCAAGCACCCCAACCCACCGACATAGAGGCAGAGAGAGGACGACTTACTGGGCACATTCAGCCAGTTTTCCGAGGTTTTGATTATCCAAAATTGCCAAAATCAATTTCTTGTTCTCATCGAGATACTGCACCATTCATTTAGAAAAGAAATTCGCATATCAGCATATACATTAGCCATTATATCAGATACATTAGGTACCAATGGTTGAAGTAGAAGCACTAAGGAAATCAACCAAACACTATTAAAGTTATGGCAATAATATGAACATCCGTGCCTTAATATGGGAAGCTCCACCCCGCACCAATCACAACACATTATGCACATGAAGAGGAAGCATTAAATTTCATTTTTTTATTATTTATTTATTAGTACACAAGGGATGATGATATAGAGAATTCAACTATGCAAGAAGCATGACCAAGCTTTTTACAATACATAATAGAATAAAGCAGTCCTACGTTATAGAACTCTGATTTCAAGGTAAAATTTAGTGACAAAAATTTCCAAAGTTCTCATATTAATCATAATCATTCCCAAACTTTACTTTCTCAAACCTTACTCGCTAGATATGCTTAATCATACAAGTTTAAATTAGCACATCAATGGCTTATGGTTCACAACCTACTTCAAGAGTGAGTATATATAGTAATAAAATAGGAATGCATTTATCTGCCACCAAGAAAGGTGACAAATTAGTAAAACATCATTGAAGTTGTGAGCAATGTTTTGAAACGTAGACAATTGAACAGCATTGTACCACAATGTTGTAATTAAATTAAAAAAAAAAAAACAAAAACAAAACTAAATTATTAAAAATAAAGGAAACACATAACACTTACAACTATAACATGCAACCCAAAAATTACCATATATACATAAACATGCACAAGACACAAAGAAGCTTGAATGACAAGGACTTATGTATGTTAATATATTTGTTAAAAGTTGATAAATAGTAGAAATTAAATACATGGATTGATCACTATAGAGAGATTCAACAGAAAAATCAGAGAAAAAAGAAAAGTGGAATGCAACAATTGGAGGAGATTCACTCTTTACGTAGTTTATGGAAGTCCTAGTCTACTTTCATTTTAACTAATGGAAACCTAAATTTTAGTCATAAAAATTCACAACAATTGTATCTTTGATAATTTGATGTTTGAAGCAAATTATTTTGTTGGCATAATCATTTCATTGATTTGTTAAAATTTGAAAATATGAACATGGCGAGAACTCATCCACACAGTGCATAGTAGAGAGAGAGAGAGAGAGAGAGAGAGAGAGAGAGATATTCATACATTAAGCACAAGGTTTCAGATTATAAGTAGCGGAGATGAAAGAAATACTAAATAATAAAGATAAGTGAAGGAAGAATAGACAACACTGTCAAAAAAGGAAAACATGGCGCTATAGGGTTGAGGTGTCAAAGTGGGTTCGGGAATTTAATGGCTGGGCACCCTCTCTCTCTCTCTCTCTCTCTCTCTCCATATATATATATATATAACCATTATTAAAATTTTCCTTTTGCACAGCTCTAATGGGCTTCAATGATTAAACCATAAGTTTAACTAAGATCATTAAAATAAACAATTTCAAGGGTTTTAATGGACTATTTCTAGACCAAGGTCCCGATTCAGCCAGTTAGAACTTGGATCGCCCAGTCCAGTATAAGTTTGGTTAATTGCAACTAAAAGGAAAATTCAACAAGAAAATAATAATACTTCTAGTTGGGGAACAAAGTAATAGTTGTAGAATTATGCATTCACATTTGGAAATTAATTTAAGAAACAAGAAGATCGCAAAAGGAATCACAAAGTATAAGCTAGATCAAGGTTCTGAAAAGTGGTTGCGGTCGTTGTAACGGTGGCGGTAGCGTGGTTGCGGTTGCGGGGTGTAAAGGCTGTAACGTAACGGTTGCGGTAACCAAAACCGTGAATTCTTTTATTTTTCGCACAATTTGAACAAAACTTACTGATACGCATATTTTTTTCCCATGATCATATTTATTGGGTTTAAAATAAATATTGATCAATTTTTGTAAATTTTTAAGTATTATCCAATATATTTATATTTTTAAATCACTATAAACTGAGTTTTTTACATTTTATTTTAATAATTAATGACTTTATATTATACAAAAAATCAATCACTAACTATTATATATAAGATAAACAATGACAAAAGTAAGAAAATAAATAAGAGCCTAAATATATATATATATATATATTTAACCAAGCCAAATAGATAATGACCATACTTACTACTATTATTATTATTATTTCAAACAATATATAGATAGACACACAAATAAAATGGTTGAGTGATAACAACTAAATAGAATAACATAAGTCTTACAGCTTCAACGAATCAATAACATGTTCATCTTTCCTCTTCTCTCTCTTTATCTCTTGCTCCGCCATTTTCTCTCTTTATCTCTTGTTCCGCCATTTTCTCTCTTTATCTTCCCTCTTCTCTCTATCCCTCTTCCCCCATTTTCAGCTTTTTTTTGTGTGTTTTTTCAAAAGAAACAGTTTGGAACCGTTACGTAACGGTGCGTAATAGGCCGTCACGGCTGTTACGGTGCCGTTACGGCACCGTTACGACCGCTACGGCAGCCGCGACAACTGACACGCCTGTGAATCTCAATCACACTGCAAAAGCGGCCGTAACGGGTGGCGGTAACCACCAAAACCGTTACGTAACGACGTTACGTAACGGTTGTGGCCGCTTTTTAAAACCTTGAGCTAGATGTAAATATCTTAAACAAATTCCAAATAATGATGATATTGCAGCATGCAAAGTTAGGTAGTGTTTAGTTCATTGGAATAAAGGTGGAATTCAGATGTCTATTATCAAGTTCAGTCACAAAAAAAATGACAAAAAATATATATCATATGGAATCATCATATCATTCATCATTATTAGTGAATGGTCATTTTATTTATCAATATATAAATAGTGAATGGTTATTTGTAGAAAGGCTAAGAAATAAGCATTCCATTCTATTTCACTTTTATTCCAGTGAATCAAACATAGGGTTAGTTTAATAAATCTAAGCCCTTTTACTTTTCAGAATATAAGATATTGAAAGCTAAAACTTGGATAAAAGAGAAACACATGCAAGCCTGAATGCTTGATGCATTATTGTGAAGCCTCCACTTGCGCAACAAATGATATTCATTGTGAGGGCAAGCTCTTGCTTTTCAACTAGCACGCATGATGATTAAATATCAACAAGGGAGAGTAAATCATAAACCAAATCAAACCAAACCAAATCAAGCCTTGCCTTAAGTCCCATCAAATGGGGTCGGATACATGAATCATTTTTCTTCATGCGGCCCTATCGAAGGCCATTTCGTTAGTCAAATTAAGTAGATCCATATCTCTATTTACAACACTAGCCAATGTCAATCTAGGCCTACCCCGTCCCCTAACACTCCCATCTACCCTTATGATAAGAAAGATTATAAAAATTAACTCCTCATGCAATGGAAAATTGCTCCATTTATTCCATAGTTGATCCAAAGGAAAATTTTGCAGTTTTACAACAACACTTAAATAGTGATGAGAACATAGGATTAGCAAAATAATATCGATTACATGTGAAATAATTGGGTATAACATAAATATCCCTGAATAGGATGATGGAAAGGGCTTATTGTGAATGTTCAAATGGGCTTTAGGTAGACAGATGTACTATTGAATTACATGGCATTAGGTTGATTTAAAATTAAAAAAAAAAAAAAACAAACATACAACAATGATAACAAGACAAATCTGACAAGGGTAAATAAAATTGGAAATCACGTTCTATTGAAAAAGGTATGTTCCTTTAATTGTTCCTAGATTGCTATAAATTGCTAACAATTATACATGAATATTAAAACCACCATCCATCTCCTTGAACACTAAATCTTCATAATGATAGATAATTGAATCATTATAATATTAGGTAAATCTAGTTTATCCTTGATCCCTTCAATGCTCATTCTCAACAACCAACAAGGGAGCTTCAAAGAGCTAGTATATCTCTGTTTATACCCCATAATGACAAGACAGTAAAAGTAAGGCAAGTGCTGTAATAAAGAGTTAACAAGGCACCTAGTATAGCCACATGGAATTCTATGAGTCCCGCCCGCTAGTGAATGGTTCCACATGGTTTACTGAAATATTATTTGAAAACCCCATAAGCAAAATATTAGGAACTAGCCCGTTTTCAAACACAGATCTGAACATTTTGAGACAATTGGCCTATAAGGGTTTATAGTCAATTGGCATACGGGACAAAGTTGGTATGCGAAACACCCAAAAAATCGAGGGGGTTCTTTCTTTTTTTTTTGTTTTTAATTTTTATGTCCAATAATTTGCTGACCAAATTAGAATGATGGAGAAAAGATAGCCAAAACTCCAACTCCAACTCCAATTCAATGAACAGACGATGAATAAATACATAGACAAAAAAATTGGTTTTGAATAAGGAGGACATAGTAAAATTAAGAAATTGAGGAGGTATTAATTGAAAAAAATTATACCTTTTGAATCTGTTCGGTGGTGATGTTAGTGGGAGGGTATGAAGGCATCATAGGAATCATCTGTTGTGGTTGTTGCATATCTGCTCCGGCTATAAAACCCTAACCCTAACTACCCCAAAATCAATCAAATCAAACAACATTGATAATAAGATTTTCTTTGTGAAAAAAGATGTGTGCGTGTGTGTGTGCGCGTGAGATACGAGAGAGAGGGAGAGGGAGAGGGAGAGAGAGAGAGAAAATGGGAAGTTAATTTACCTGAGGTAGGTGAGGTGTGTGAGGAGGTGTGTGTGGGGAGGGACAGTGGGTTTGACGGAAGTATGGTCGGAGCGTTTTCTCCTTCGAACTGAGGTTTATTTGTACTTTCCCCAATTTTTGTCAAAAAATAACTCTGTTTGAAAAATGGCTAACTTGGTCTTGCTCTTGGTCTACCCTAAAATAAAAATAAAAATAAAAATAAAAAAATTAAGTAATTATTGGCACCGAATTTTAAGCAAATGTCAAACAATTGCCATCACCATTGTTTGTTATTGAAATTTTTATACAGTGAAAAATATTCTAAAATTTATAAAATCTGTCTTCTAAACTAAGGAAAATGCTAATTAGTGCTTAAGGGACATTATTTAGCATTGAAATTGAGGTAAAAAACAAACAAAAAAATCTTGAAAAATAAGTAAAAGGATTAAAAAGTACATTGAATCCAAGGGAAAATATTCAAATTCAATAAGGAGTATATTCTTTTTTTATTTATTATGTCCTCAATATTTATTAACAAGACCCTTACAAAAATATAATAATACTAAGACTCTTAAAATATCACTTATAAATTTGACAACAAATTAATTTTGTTGATAAATAGTTAACACATCAACAATTGACATCAATATTATTAAAAATAAATTAAAAAGTGATATTTAAAATTAAAAAAATAATAATAATTTATATTTCATTAATATACTATTTTGTTTTTTGGGGGGACTATGATAAGATTTTTACTTAAACTTAAAGTTAGGGGTTAGGGTCAAGTGTCGGTGGTAAAGCAAAGAAGAGAGGGTTGTGGGGGGCGACCTATTCAAAACAAAAATGAAAAGTGGTAATGCGATGAGATTGGGCCCGCTGTTCGGATGATAGTGGTCTCTCTGTCTGTCCGAGTTGGGAGGGAGAGCTGAATTTCAGAATTGGAGAGACCGTCTGTTAAACAAGAACAGGAACAAAAACAAAAACAAAAACAAAAACAAAAACAAAAATACGTTTTGGAATCCGATTGAAATCCCTAAACCTAAACCTAAACCTAAACCTAAACCTAAACCTGGCTTCGGACATCTGGAAACGCTTGTTCCCACAGCGATCCAGGAGGTCCTGGTCCGTACTAATAATCCCTCCTGAAATCGGGTTAGGTCGGCGATCTAATAATCCCTGCATGGATCTGAACCTGTTCAAGCTATGCTCCGGCCTCAAATTCCTGGGTTACTTGATCATCGTCCTCGTCGCCGCTATTATCGCCGTCTCTTATTACGCCGTCGTCATCCTCACTTGGGGCCCTCACTTGCTTGATGATCCCTTCACATTCACGTCCTTGTTCTCATTCACTGTTATCCTTGTCTTTCATCTCCTGGTACCTACTACCTACCTACCTACCTAATTCCAATTCTACTCTACTCTACTGTTTTATATTCTTCTTCTTCTTCTTCTTCAATTCTATTTTTATGTCTACGAAACGAACCCAATTGTATTCAATTGCATATTGGCTCTACCAGATTCATTGTTTCAAACTAAATTGATTAAAAAAAGTTGGATGCTTTGCTATTAATTATATGTTCCAATCCAATGTGGAGCACCAACCAAACAAATGAGGATCTATTTTACTCATATTTATTATCCTATTATTATTACCTTACCTTCATCAGATTCCAATAATTCTTTATTTGTACGGACATATGCATCCTGTGATTCAATCAATAGTGGTCACTACAACATCTGATCTGCATAAATTCAAAATGACGTAAATTTTTCATGTTCAACTGTTTTTGCAAATGAGGATGTGAGGCTGATGTATCTTTATTGTTTTTAGGCAGTCATAAACAAGTAATGGATTTGTCAAAATTCATTGATTACTGTGATGTTCATGTTCTGTCTATAGTTCCAGGAATGTTCTGGGTACAGCCTTTTATTCATGTAATCAATGAATTTTGCAAAATCCTGATATATATATATATCTTGAATGCCATTTATGGGTTTTATATTTTCATTTGGATAATTAACACTCTGTAAGTTTGATGGCTAAGATGTTTATCACTCACTAAGTATTCATTTCATTTCATTTTGCAGCTTCTATTGTTACTGTGGTGCTATTTCATGGTAGTCTTTCGTGACCCTGGTTCTGTTCCTGAAAACTGGAAGCCAGTGATTGAGGAACAGAATTTTGAGGCGGGCACTTCTTCTATGCCATTTTCAGATTGTGTAGAGCCTCAGAATTTGGCCGCTGCATTGTCTTCTTCAGATGGGCTGGAAAGAAGACCTGCTGTAGTCTACTGCAGCCATTGCAAAAATGGAAAGCCTCCACGTTGCCATCATTGCTCTGTTTGTAAGTTTATCTTTCCAACTAGCTTTGATGATGCTCATGTGTTTCATTTCTTCTTCTAGGTTCAGATTCTTTTTCTTTCCAGTTAATGTCCATTAATGTGACTGACTTCCATGCCCAATTTCAATGTGATGTTTCCAAGTTGTTTGTTGTATAGATATGTTGAAAGAATATTATTATATTTTGCTTCCCATTCTATTTGCCTTGTTTGAACATTGTTGCAGCTCAGTTGGCATGCAACGAGACATCAGGTTGAGTAGTCATATCTGTAAATTATTTGAGTTTCTGTATGTTTTGTGCAGGCCAAAGATGTGTTCTTAAGATGGATCACCATTGCGTATGGGTGGTGAACTGTGTTGGAGCACGAAATTACAAGTTTTTCCTACTTTTCCTGGTGATTTTATATTCTATCTCCTTACTGTTTTTTTTGTTACTTTGGCCTCCTCCCTAACCTTGCAAATGAGTTTGAAAACTAGATTGAACTTTCGTTAAAAAAATTGGTCTAGTTGTGACCATGCTGCCGTGCTGTTGTGGTTCACAAATGTGGAGGAGTGGTCTCATTTATACTGCTCTTCTCTTGTAACCTTTTCAAATATGCCTAGAAATCACACTAAGATTTGATGGTTCCTCTCTGATTTGCATTCATTCTTTTATACTACATACATATGCTGTTATTATTTATGTGCTTATTGATCTCTCAGCTCTATACATTTCTGGAGACAACAACGAATACTTTAGTATTGCTGCCGACTTTTATAAATTTCTTCCAAGAAGCCAAGAACCATTCTGCTTCACCAGGCAATCTCGCTATTACGTTTTTGGCATTTGGTAAACTCTCATACTTGTATTGCTCACTATCATCTCCAAATGCTTGTCACTATAGTCTCAACATTTCCATGTTTCTTACAGATTTTGTACCTTGATGCAGTTTTGAACCTGGCTTTTGCACTGAGTCTTCTTTGTTTCCTAATTATGCACATGTCTCTTCTGTCTAGCAATACCACTTCAATAGAGGTAATTATAGATGTGTTACACAGAAAATTTTCACAAAATGGAACAGACCTTTTGTCTCACATCTGTGTGCCATTCTGTGAAAATCCCCTGTGCACTTAGATTTACTTTGGCAATTAAACATAATGGTGCATTGTAGTTGTATCCATCCTTGTATTTAATCATACAATTGTTTCTTGTGCTGTGTGAGATCTGCATATTAGTGCAACAATGGTTTGCAATATTGCATTCAATGACATGGCCAACTGTCAAAATGACAACGCTTTGCTGATATATTTTTAATCCTAGAAATAACTCTCCATCTTTTGAGGGCAGAGATGCAAGCCCCGCTAGTTGCAGATGGTTATTGCCTTGGTTAATCGTCACTTGTATAATTGTCTGTTCCAGGTCTATGAGAAGAAAAAAGCTGTCAGGTGGAAGTATGACTTTGGCCGGAAGAAGAATTTCGAGCAGGTAGAGCATACTGGACATACATATATACATATAGATATTTTATCCTTTCGTAATTCCTACAGTGTGGATTGAATGAACTTTATGGTCATCAACGTACTAGGTTATACTATTTTGACATTCTTAATTGTTCCTATGAAATAGAGAAACAGGATTCATTTGTGATTTGAGAGAATTGCAGGTGGAAGAAAAAGGGTATTCCAATAAGAAGATTACTATCCTGTATGTAGGGTGATTTTTAAAAATAATAATCAAGGTAAAAATGTAATGCTTGTGTGCATAATTTCTAAAGAAGGTTAGATTGCCACCTTAATCATTATATTGAAGCATATTATATGGTAAATTATTTTCATAATCACTAGTTGAAATTTGGGGTGGACCTTTTATGTTTAGTGGTCTAATTTTTCTTACGGTCTCTTTATTTTTGAAGGTTTTTGGCGCAAAAAAGGCATTTTGGTTCTTTCCATTGTACTCAAAAGAAGATTTGGAGAACATACCTGCACTTCACGGCCTAGAGTTTCCTACACATCCTGATGCCGAGGTGTGAGGTGTTTTGACCTTTTTCAGGCAGTTAAGATTGACTACCAGTGTTCCATTGTGTAAATCACTTGAGATATGCATTAAACATCAGGTTCTGAAAGGTGTGTTTCTCATAATGATCCATTCTTGTATTTTCTTAATTTTAGCTCTTGTTTATAAGATGTATACAACAAGTTTGGCTTGAAAGGGTTACAGTTTTTTTTTTTTTTTTTAAAGAAAATTTATGTATGTTGTTTGCTGGGTATTTATTTAAGGGTGTGTCCTCTTGCAAGGAGCATTTTTGTTTTTGTTTTTGTTTCATTTTTTGGGCCATTTCAACAAATGTATAATGAGCATTCATTAACCACCTTAGGCAATAAGTTGTTCTATTGGTTTTGGTGGTTGATCTTGTCAGGCTTATTTGGTGGTCATGAGCATGCATTGTTGTTTTATTTAGTCATATGGTCTACTCATTCTTGAATATTGGAAACATTTCAAACCTGTTCTTTTTGCACCGCATAAAAATTTATTAGTCATCAACAACCTGAGCAGTATAATTTTATACTATAATATAATCAGTTTTATTGGTTGGTACATAACGCAAGTAATTTTCTCTATCAAATTCAAATATTATGTGAGATTTTCTATATATATATATATATACAAGTACAATACATTAATTTAAAACAATTCAATGCTTAAGCTAAAATACCTTTTTTTATCAAGTCAATTCAAACTATAGGTCTCGGGATATTTGTTTTTTTTAACATTTTGATAAGCTATTAAATCAACTCTTTCTCTGTTATGTATTTTTTGTAATGAATTATTATTATTATTATTATTATTATTTTAGCACAACAAAACATATCAACAATGTACATAAACTAATTGTTTAAATTAAAACTTAAGTAAAATGAGTTATTTTAATTTTAAACATAAATGGTGAGATTACTATAAAATCATTGTAGAGGAATACAACACGTTTGGATTGAATTAGGATGGTCCCTTCCAACTCTCTCAACTCAACTCAACTCCCCTATATGACTACTCTCTTTTTCTTTTTCTATTTATTTATTTGCAAATATTTAATCTGAGTAAAAACTGGGAAGGTCACATTCAGGCCTTGCCTACCCTCCTCTCTAGCATCATTACTCTTTCTTCTTTTAGATTAGAAACACCTAAATTCCCCTCCTCTTATATTATATACTCGCTCCGTCTCAAAATAATGGTTTCTTTTAGAGAATCCAATTTTTTTTATAGTACAATTATTGCATTTAAAAAAAGTCAAAATTATTCTTTTGATAGTATATTTTTTGAGAATATCAATGTCGTAATTGTACTTTTTATATTGTTTATTAATTTAAAAGAATGACAAAATAGGAAATTTATATTATTTTTGTACTTGATTTTTGAACAGGGACTAATATTTGGGACAATAAAAAATGGAATAAAGGACTAATATTTTAGAACGGAGGGAGTAATAAATATAATTCAATGACAAAGAATATGCTTTTAAAAAGGGCAAAATTGTATTTCCGTCCATATCAGTAAAAATTGTGATATAAACACACCTCACACTTGTATCACTTCTACTTTGATAAAAATTATAATTATTTTGAGTTATTCATATTGTAACACAATTTTCCCTTTCAAAAACTAGAAAAGTTAACACCTATACCATCCCCTGATTCACCTCATACATTATTTGTTAGAAAACAAATTATGTCAGCTCTCTCCTTCATGTTTTTATAAGAACAAATAGTATGAGTGACTCCATATTATCATCAATCTTAAACCAATTGATCTCAAACAAACCACTTTAATAACCTCAATCTTCACTCAGCATGCTTTTGTTTTTAATTTTTTACATAAATATATATGAACAATGAATCACAAGTAGAACCTGCGAAGTGATGATGTGATACTGTAACTAGAAAATTGACCAAAAAACAAGCTAGGGGAGGTGGGGAGGAGGGGTCTCACTAGCGAATCACGTGCATGGCAACTCTGTATTCGATCATCTTCTTTCTGGGTCATGAACTGCGTTATCCGATGACATGACAGGTTGGTTTTGGCTTGAAACACCATATGATTCTCTGGGACTACAGGTTTCTGAAACGAAGGCGGCAAACCAGACGATGACCGGTGTAACCATAAGAATTAGACCAATAGGGACCATCCACTGTTGACTATTGCTTGGATGATAGTTTAGTTCCCACCAAACCAAGATCAACCCTCCAGCCATGCTCATCAAGAATGAAGCCAAGCAAGATATGCAACCCTTCACTATCTTCTGAAACTTGTTGTAGCTGATTATGTCTCTCCCTTCCTTGTATGATCCCATTAAATTTAACAAGAACCAATAAGATCAGTCCAAGTGTTTATGTCCTGAAAATTGCAAAATCAACAAGAACTGAACTTATTATGTATGGCCTTTTCGCTATTCAACGAGAGAAAAAAAAAATTGATATGCACATACCTGAGTTATGATCTTGCAGAAGAATATACTTTTTTGATCAGCAGAAGAATATATACAGTAGCAAACTATGGGACTACAAAAGTAGGTACCCAACATGATCAATGGAGCATATATGTTATAAATTTATACAGGGAGAGAAGTGCTAGGGGAGGGCTACCAACAGGGGAGGAGGTAAATGGGCCTAGGGGGTCACGTGTCCTGGATTTTGATTTTTTATTTTATTTTAAATATAAATAAAAAATTTATAAAAATATTATTTAGAGTGGAATATTAATGGTATTTTTAAAATTATAAGAACAATAATAGTTGTTTTGATTAAAAATAAAGAGTTTAGCTATGAAAATTTTAATATAATTTAATATTGATGTCTATTATTATTAACATGAAAACATAATTAATCTCATTAAAAATATGGAATTTATTAGATTGTTAATTACCTTTGTCATGTGGGGTTCATCCTCCATGTTTTTCTTTACTATTAGTTGGTGATATTATCACATCTCAATGATGACGTGATATTATTATTATATTAAATTTTTACTCAGATTTTGTATAAAAAATTACTTTATCATTATATTAAAACTTATATTCATTACTTTTTCTTTTTTTTTTTATATTGTTCATGATACACTAATTATAAATAACATTATTATTATTATTATTATTATTATTATTATTATTATTATTATTTTAATCTTTCTTGAGGTTAATAGTAAAAATTTATGTGAAATATTTTTATAAAATTTTTGAATATTATAATTAATAAGTGCCTCTTCTAATTTGATTTCTTGTCTTCACCACCGACTAGCAACGCAGCTATAGTCCCATGACCACACCTTTGGATTTTACTAGGCATATGGCATTCATGATTTTAAATAACTATATAGGGATAAGTATGAATATTAATTGATATGAATTGTAACAATCAATATATTAATAAATATTTAGGTTTGAACTAAAAAAAAGTTACTTCTTGGCTATTTACAAGTCAAAAATATTTTTGTTATTTAGTTTGAACTTATTTAATTGACAATTAAGGGGGGAGGAAAATCAACCTTTTTTAAAGAATCCACTCTATTAAGCAAGTATGAATATTTTTATTTTTAGTGAAATTTTTTCTCAAGACTTTCAAGTTCAGAAAAATCTAAAAAGCAAGGAGAAAAAAAAAGAACAAATGATTATTGAAGACAAAAATAAATAAATAAACGTATTAAATTTTTCTTCTTCTTAGCAACTACTTTATTCTAAAAAGAAAAGGAAAATGATAAAAAGAACAGAGACAAACGCAATTCTGAAGGAGCTACTATCAAACGTGCCTTTTTATCAAAGTTGTGTACAAGTAAAAACTATTGGCATATATATACACATAAAGAAATCGAGGCCAAAAAAAAAAAAAAAAAAAAAAATGAGGAGAAACAAGAAATAAAAAAGAAGAAGAAATTTAAGTGAATATTACGTCTCCGTTTAAAACACTTCAGCTGCTGAATTGATTGATGCAGCAGCTATCTAGTAATCTAGTATGGGGGTAAGTAGGAGTAGCTTCTTTTTTGTTTACTACTATTAGTATTAGATTAGATTATATATATTTTTTTTTTCTGTTGCTTTTACTTCACAAATGCCTTATTTGTTTTTTTGTACCAAAACGTTTTAACTACTGTTTGGAGGCAAGCGAAATAAAATTACAACAAAAACAAAAAAAAACAAAAACAACAAAGATTTCTACCTTTGCCAGAAAATTTGCAAGGTTGTTGTTTGGCATTCATTGGCAATCTAAACTTTGCTCCTTCTCCCCTAGAAAAATTTGTTAGATAGTTCAGGACTATTATGGAACATTGCTTATGTGTTCTTAACAAATAAAGAATTGCAATTCACTTGAGTGGATTATTTCACTCATAATATTTCTAGTTCCGCCATTAATTTGTACCAATACATAAACAATGGTACATAGTCCTCTGATAATATTCACTAATTTTTCTTCCAAGAATTCTTTCTATTTTGGTCTTTCTCTCTCCGTTCTAATATCGTGTCTAAAAATTTATATTGAATAATTTTTTTTACAGAAAATCACATGATAATTTTTTAAAATTGCACAATTTATACTTCGTTAGTCCCATTTTATGCTTTTTGATTGAACTTGCACAAACTTTAAAGAAAACATCTTTAAATGATAAATATATACACAAAAAATCTTCACTTTGTTTAAATATTTTTTCAGTCTATTAAGAAAAAAGAAAAGTATTTCAATTTCAATTTAAATTTAAAGAAGGCTAATAAGAGAAAATTAAGGTCAAAATTTCATACATTTGGACACATTAATAAGGCTTACAAATTTATTTATTTTTTTAATAAAAAAGTGGTGACACGAAATGGGTTAAATAGAGTAACATTTTTTAATTCCATAATGTGATTGGTTGGTTGTGGACAGGGGCGGAGGGAGCATGTGACCAGGGGGTCACGTGCCCCCCTGAATTTTGGGAAATTTTTTTTTTTTTACAAACATAAAAAAAAATTAAATAAAAAATTATGAAAATATTATTAGAGTGAAATGTCAATGACATTTTAAAAATTATGAAAACAATACTGGTTGTTTTGATTGAAAATGAAAAGACTATTATAAATAAACCATATTAGTTATGAAATTTTTTTAATGTAACGACGATGTCATTATTAGTGATATACAAGTATAAGTAATATCAATATAAAGATATGAAATTTATTAGATTGTTAATTACATTTGACATGTGAGGTTCACTATTTATGTTTATGCGTTTATTTTGTTGGACAATCTTCACTGTATTTAAAAGATTTTAATTCTATTGTGTACAAAACAACAATTAGAATTAAAGAATTAAAGAAAATGAGAGAATATGTTTGATTACAAAAATCAAACTCGAAATAAAAATAAATAAATAAATAACAGATTTTATTTTGTTACAAAAACAAAATTAAAATCTGATTAAATAAACAAATTTAAAAAACAGAATAAAAATTAAACAACTTACTTGGTTAATTTCTTTGAATTACTTTTCTGATCAAGTCCAGTGTTTAACACTGTGTCCTTAAGACAGATTCGTCCTCTCCACGGTGCTTTCAGAATCTGGACGTCTATCTCCCAGGATGAAATGATCTTACCACAAACAATAGCAGCACTACAAATTGTTTGCCTTACGAACACACTAAGTGTTTACACTCTTTCTTTCAGAATAAAAATGCAGCAAAATGCAGAGAGAATTATAGAGAGGATGGAGTACGAAAATTGGAGTCAAAAAACCAAATGGGAGGCTAGTCTATTTATAGATGTAAAGATGGCTCTTGGTTTTGAATTGAACAGGTATGAAAACTGTTGGGTTTAAATTCAAACAGATTTGAATCCGTTGGGTTAACCATTCAAACAGATAAAAAACGGGAAGGGCTCTGTTTGGATGAACATTAAATCCAAACCAATTTAATTCTAGTATTGGGCCGAACAAGCCCAACCCAACCTCACACCACGCACCCACGCCCAGCCCAGCCCGCCCGACCGACCGGACGGACGGACGGCGCGGCGGCGGCGCGCGCGCGCGTGTGTGGTGGTTTTTGAGTCCAATGGGTCTAGCCCATTTTGCCCATAACCTCTCCCTCTAAAACACTTGGGTACCCCTTGGGGCACACCCCAAGTACCAAACCCATGCCTTATAAACCCTTTCAAAACCTCCCACCAAATCAATGTGGACAAGCTTTATTTAACCTTTAAGGAATTTCCACCAAAACTCCATTTCCATGGAGCTTACTTTGGCTTCAATTTCCTATTCACTCGGTAATGGTTTTGAGCAACCAAATATACCACGTGAATCACAACGCGGCATAGAACGCGTTACCACTTTGACCCGTGTAAATCGATGCACGAGGCCCACCTAAAAATTAGACCAAACTTAGGAAAAAATTCTGGTTTTACCCAGAATTTTATAACCATTTCCAACAATCCCCCACATGAATGGAATTTGATGACAACGAAAATGCAACAATATGCAGACTTAACGAAAGAGTATAAGTCGAAAATATCTTGCATCAGGATAGGTAGTTTTCGGCCTTGAACCTTCCCTAGTGATAACCTATCGGACTTACTGGCTAACCAATGGACGTGATGCCTTGAATTGTTCAGCCGTTTGTGTAAGCCAAGACAATAGATTTCACACAAAATATCTTCTAACACATCGTGGTTCTCACTGTTGTGTTCATTTTGGCCTTGAACGCTCCTGGTTTTCATGAGTGTTTCTAGAGAATGTAGCCTCTTTCATTCTCATAGAACCGGCCCCAGTTCAACACTCATATAGGTGATTCTTATTGTGAGTATCTTCTTATACTCGTCTTGATTTTATGCCTTAATCAAGATATAAGTAATCATTAAAAGCAAAGCTTATCCTTATACCCCTGCAGACAACATATGTTGCAGATATCACTCTCACCATAGGAATGGGTAGGGTTTTTTAATCCCTTGGTGATTTCTGGCGAGCCATACATAACTTAGTTGTCCCTTTGAACTTAGTTCTTGGGATCTCCAGTCATTTAAGTAGGGTTACCATTATGACGACTCTTATGTAATAGGCTTTAATCCCATCCCCTTTGATGAACTATACACTAGTTCTTTTGTCAAACCTTTTGTTAACGGATCCGCAATATTCTCTTTAGATTTTATATAATCTATTGAGATTATTCCATTTGACAACAACTGCCTAACGGTATTATGTCGACGACGAATATGTCGTGACTTACCGTTATACATGTGATTCTGTGCCCTGCCTATTGCAGATTGACTATCACAATGAATGCAAATAGCTGGCACAGGTTTTGGCCACATTGGAATGTCTTCCAAGAAGTGACGAAGCCATTCTGCTTTTTCACCTGCTTTGTCTAAAGCAATGAACTCGGATTCCATTGTGGATCGTGCGATGCAAGTTTCTTTTGTGGACTTCCAAGAAACAGCAGCACCTCCCAGAGTAAAGACATATCCACTTGTGGATTTTGAATCTTTAGTATCCGATATCCAATTTGCATCACAATAATGCTTCCCCCCACAAGTTCTGTGGTAAGCCTGAACTTAGTAACATGGCATTCATCATTTCTTTTAGAGTTCTATTCTTCCTTTCAGCAATTCCATTTTGCTGTGGAGAATAAGGGGCTGTAGTTTGGTGAATAATGCCATCACTTCTAACCATTTTGATGGTTTTACCAAGTTGATTTTCAACTTCTGTTTTGTAGAGTTTAAACATTTCTAAGGCTTCATCTTTACTTCTAAGTAAATAAACATAACAATATCTTGTGCAATCATCGATAAATGTTATGAAATACTTTTTGCCTCCTCTAGTTTGAATAAATTTTAGATCACATACATCAGTATGAATTAATTCTAGAGGTTCAGTTTTCCTTTCAACTGATTTAAATGGAGCCTTAGTTAGTTTTGCTTCTACACAAATTTCATATTTATGATTAGGATTAATTTCAAACTTTGGTATATAATCTAAACCAATTAATCTACGCAAAGCATCAAAATTCACATGACCTAATCTACCATGCCATAAATTCGACTCAAGAATATAAGCAAAAGATGTATTATTCTCATTCATAGCAACTTTTGGTACAACTGTCATTACATTTAGTTTAAAGAGACCATCACTCATGTATCCCTTACCAACATACATACCACTCTTTGTTAATACAAACTTATCAGACTCAAAAACAAGCCTAAAACCATTTTTACTTAACAAAGAACCAGAAACTAAATTCTTCCGGATGTCAGGTACATGCAGTACGTTGTTGAGGGTCAGTTCTTTCCCTGATGTCATCTTCAAGATTACTTTCCCTTGTCCAGCCACAGTAGAAGTAGAAGAATTTCCCATGAAAAGTTGTTCACCATTTGCAACCTCTTTGTAGGTAGTGAACATCTTCTTGTCCGCACATATGTGACGAGTTGCTCCAGTGTCAACCCACCATTCTTTGGGATTTCCAATCAAGTTAGCCTCAGACACCACAGCAGAGAGGTTGATGTCATTCACTCCGTCAGAGATGTAATTCAATTCTGTTACATTGGCCTGATTGGTGGTCTTCTTACTTGTACTTTCATGATCCTTCTTAGGACGGCGGCAGTCAGAAGCTCGATGTCCAGTTTTGCCACAGTTATAGCATTTTCCTTTGAACTTCTTGTTACCATTGCTGTTACCTTGTTTAGGACCTTCTCCAGTAAACTTCCTCTTTTTGTTATGTGGTTTTTGAACTTGTTCAACCACATTAGCCTTGGACTCAATGGGATTTTTCCCATTTCTCTTTTCAGCCTTTCGGTTATCTTCCTCAATTCTTAATCTTACAATTAACTCATCCATGGTCATCTCTTTGCGTTTATGTTTTAAATAATTTTTGAAATCTTTCCAGGCCGGTGGTAACTTTTCCACCAAAGCAGCGACTTGGAAAGATTCGCTAAGAGTCATACCTTCTGAATGAATATCATGCAAAATTATCTGAAAACTTTGAACTTGAGATATTACCGTTTGGGAGTCGACCATTACAAAATCCAGAAATTTACCGATAACAAATTTCTTTGTGCCAGCATCCTCTGTCTTGTATTTCTTCTCCAAAGAATCCCACAATTCTTTTGCTGACTTCAGAGGACTGTATACATTATACAGCATGTTGTCAAGGCCATTGAGGATGTAGTTTCTGCACAGGAAATCTGAATGTTTCCAAGCATCTACAGCGGCAACAACTTGCCGATCACTTTCACCCTCTTTAAGTGCTGGAGCCTCTTCATGGAGAAACCGGGCCAAATTAAGAGTTGTAAGATAGAACAACATCTTCTGCTGCCATCTCTTAAACTCGGTACCGTTAAATTTTTCCGATTTTTCTCCATGATTGATTGGTACATGAACATGGTTCTGAATAGGGACTGATGTTGGTGTAACAACAGGAGTACCACTGCCAGATGCAGTTTCAGTTGTAGTAGCCATAATCTCTGATTACAAAAATCAGAAAAAATTAAAACACAAATTAATTTTCTAGTTACTAAAACCAGAAAATAAATTATATTACAAAATAATTTTATTTTCCTTGTTACTAAAACAGGAAAAATAAAATACCAAAATAATTTTCTGTAATACCAAATAATATTCTGAAATTGTTAATGACACCAGTATCGTACTACTAGTTGTCAAAGAAAAGAGACAGTATATTACTACTATCTGTCAAATAGCATAAATCACTATTTGTTTTTCCAACTAGAATATTATTTTGAAAAACAGAAAATTAAATACAATGAAGATACCAAAAAAGTAATCTGTCTTAAGATTGTTGGACAATCTTCACTGTACTTAATTTTCTGTTTTTCAAAATAATATTCTGGTTGGAAAAACAAATAGTGATTTATGCTATTTGACAGATAGTAGTAATATACTGTCTCTTTTCTTTGACAACTAGTAGTACGATACTGGTGTATGTAATTAAGATTTATGCTATTTGACAGATAGTAGTAATATACTGTCTCTTTTCTTTGCCTAACAATCTAATAATATTCACTGTATTTAAAACAACATAAAAGATGAATTGAGAACAGAAAATTATTAATGACATCTCATGTCACAATAAACCAAAAAACAACATAAAAGATTTCTTAAATTACTTCCCAATTAAACGGAACGATATAATTACATACATCTTCACTGTATGAGTTGAGAACAGAATATTATTAGATTGTTAGGCAAAGAAAAGAGACAGTATATTACTACTATCTGTCAAATAGCATAAATCACTAAGAAAAGAGACAATCTTAACAACAATTAGAATTAAAAGATAGTAGTAATGCTATTGTTAGGCAATCTTCACTGTATTTAAAAGATTTTAATTCTATTGTGTACAAAACAACAATTAGAATTAAAGAAATAAAGAAAAGGAGAGAATATGTTTGATTACAAAAATCAAACTCGAAATAAAAATAAATAAATAAATAACAGATTTTATTTTGTTACAAAAACAAAATTAAAATCTGATTAAATAAACAAATTAAAAAACAGAATAAAATTAAACAACTTACTTGGTTAATTTTTTTGAATTACTTTTCTGATCAAGTCCAGTGTTTAACACTGTGTCCTTAAGACAGATTCGTCCTCTCCACGGTGCTTTCAGAATCTGGACGTCTATCTCCCAGGATGAAATGATCTTACCACAAACAATAGCAGCACTACAAATTGTTTGCCTTACGAACACACTAAGTGTTTACACTCTTTCTTTCAGAATAAAAATGCAGCAAAATGCAGAGAGAATTATAGAGAGGATGGAGTACGAAAATTGGAGTCAAAAAACCAAATGGGAGGCTAGTCTATTTATAGATGTAAAGGTGGCTCTTGGTTTTGAATTGAACAGGTATGAAACCTGTTGGGTTTAAATTCAAACAGATTTGAATCTGTTGGGTTAACCATTCAAACAGATAAAAAACGGGAAGGGCTCTGTTTGGATGAACATTAAATCCAAACCAATTTAATTCTGGGAAGGGCCCTGTTTGGATGAACAGGAAAAACCGGACCAGTTTAATTCTGTTTGAAAACGGGAAGGGCCCTGTTTGGATGAACAAAAAATCCAAACCAGTTTATTTGAATTAAATTCAAATATTTTTTGCCCAAAAAGATTAGTATTGGGCCGAACAAGCCCAACCCAACCTCACACCCGCACCCAAGCCCAGCCCGCCCGACCGGACGGCGGCGCGCGCGTGTGGTGGTTTTTGAGTCCAATGGGTCTAGCCCATTTTGCCCATAACCTCTCCCTCTAAAACACTTGGGTACCCCTTGGGGCACACCCCAAGTACCAAACCCATGCCTTATAAACCCTTTCAAAACCTCTCACCAAATCAATGTGGGACAAGCTTTATTTAACCTTTAAGGAATTTCCACCAAAACTCCATTTCCATAGAGCTTACTTTGGCTTCAATTTCCCATTCACTCGGTAATGGTTTTGAGCAACCAAATATACCACGTGAATCACAACGCGGCATAGAACGCGTTACCACTTTGACCCGTGTAAATCGATGCACGAGGCCCACCTAAAAATTAGACCAAACTTAGGAAAAAATTCTGGTTTTACCCAGAATTTTATAACCATTTCCAACATATTTACCATGAGTGGGTGATATTACATACCAGTGATGACGTGATATTACCATTATATTGAATTTTTAATCAAATTTTATATCAAAAAATAATTTATCATTATATAATTTATTTTAAGGCTTATATCCATATTTTTTTTTGTATTGTCCATGATACACTGGTTACAAATAATATTTTTTTTCTTGATATTTTCTGAAATCAATCGTAAAAAATTTACGTAAAATATTTTTGTAAAAATTATTATAATTAGTAAGTGCCACCTCTAAATTAATTTTCTAGCTCCGCCACTGGTTGTGGACATCACGATTGTTTTTTTGGTACGATGTAACATCATTGTATTAAGCATTTACCAAACAACAATACTAGGAATATTTACAATCTTACTAATAGTTTTACTAATACATTCACAAGACTCACAAGTTTTGATAAAATCAACCATCACTAGGCATGAAACCCACATCAACTTGTGAGTGTGTTAGTAAGATTATTAGTAAGATTGTAAGTATCCCTAACATGACTCTTTACCAATACATTTTGAAAAATGACAGGCAAACACATTTTAAACTATATATATATATATATATATATGTATATGTATTAAAAATTATGTAACAGTAATATTTTTAAAATTATAAATCCAAGTAAAGATTTTTTTATTTTTATAAAATGGATAAGATTTTTTAGATAATTAAGTCATAAAATAAAGACAATAAAATATACAGATGTACAAGTGACATACCCAGATTGATTCTACAATCCTATCAAAATTCTACTCCACCCCCTAAGATAAGGAAGAGATGTGCAAATGAAAACAACCCAGAGAAAATATAAACAACCCTTGCACATTTCACAAGGGCTAAACCAAAATAAACACATTTGTCTATGTATCAACATCCCTTAATTGCACTGACTATCAAAGAAGATAGATGGGCACTTAAGGAGGATATATGGACAAATATCAACAAAATACATACGCCGACCAAGTGGCAGAGCCATATGGAGGCCGGGGGTCACGTGCCCCCCTTCGTTTTTTTTTTTTTTTTTTTTTTTTTTTTTTTTTTAACATAGGTATATAAATAAAATTTTAAACAAAAATAATATTTAGAATAAAATGTCAATGATATTTCTAAATTTACGAGAACAATAGTGATTGTTTTATTGAAAATGAAGGGATTACAACAAATTATATTTTTATGTATGAAAATTTTGTTAAAAAATCTCAATATAAATGTAATATCTATCATTATTGATATGTAAATATAATTAATCTCACTATATATATATATGTAAAAGTTACTAGAATGTTAGTTATATTTACATGTGGAGATCATCCTTCATATGTTGTTTTACTATTGGTTGGTGATATCATATGTCAATGATGACGTGATATCAATATTATATGAAATTTTTACTTGAATTTTGTAAAAAATTAATTTATCTTATCATTATATAATTTATTTTAAGACTTAAATATATAACTTTTTTACATTGCCCATGATATACTAATTATACGCAATACTTTCTTTTCGATTTTACTCGAAATTAATTATAAAATTTTATGTGAAATACTTTTGTAATAATTTATTTAAGTTTTTGTACTTAACATTAATTCAAAAATTATTATTATCTTCTTATTGTTGGTTATAAAAAAAAAATATTGAAATTATAATTAATAAATACCCATTCTAATTTAGTTTTCTATTTCCGCCACTACGTGGACCAAACAAATAACACTATACAAAATAACACAGCTAATAGACCCTTACAATTAACTATATCATGAAAATTGTATAAACCCTTACAATTCTTTTATATATATCTATATATATATATATATATATTTTTATGCATGCGTAGGACTGTTTAATGCATGAAATTACTTGAGTTCGATTTGTGTTCGACTCGTTAAAATTTCATTTAAGATAGGCTGGTTATGTATATAAGTCAAGTTTTAACATATTTTAAAACTCATTAAGTTATCAAACCAAATTTAAATGACTTACTACTCTTCTCGATAAGTTTATATATATTAAAAATTCAAGTTGATTGAGCTCGACTTAAGTTTGATTCGTTAAAAACTCGTTCAAAATCGACTTATTATATAAATAAGTGAAACTTGAATACATTTTGAAACATATATTAGATAAATTAGGGCAACATAAAGTGATTTTAATTGTCCATTATTGATTGTTTCATACATACCACAGACATGGGTCAAGTGGGCAAGTGCGTGAGTAAGCTTTAAACTTTTTTGGTTCCTAAGATTGTGTTCAAATCATGAAATTGGGTATGAGTTTGAAAAAAGAAAGAAAAAAAAAAAAGTGAATAAAATGTAATTATATCTCATTCGTATTTTACCCATCTTTTTTTGGTCCTTAAGGCTGTGTTCGGATTATAGAATTAGGTATGGATTTTGTGGTGAAATGGATTTGGAAATATTTCTTCGATTCAGCCAGACCTTCTAGATCCTTGAGATGTCACCTGAAATAGAAAAGAACGCTCCGGTCGGTGGTGCTGGAATTAACACTCCGATAGGCAAATTAGTATCAGTTTTTCTAACCCCCTCTTCTCTCTTAAGATTTTAATATTTTATCACACATTTGAAAAGAGAAAGAAAAAAAAGTGAGTCAAATTATATTTTATTCATATTTTATAAATTTTTTTCTTTTCTTTTCTTTTATTTTTATTTTTTTCTAAATAATTATTTTTAGAGACCAATTTCAGTGTTCCCCAACTATTAGTTTTTAGGCCCTATTTGCTTCTAGAATATAAATAGCTGGATTAGATATTATATACCATGAGACCAACATATCCTTTATTTGTCAAATTTTTTTTTTTGAAAAGTATATAATATATTGTGAGATTGTATATCCCTCTAAATTAGTGAATATGCAAATATCACCCTCCCCTATTATATCATATCCTGTGTGGGATGGGATAAGAATTAAAAAGTCAAATTTATCCTGCTTATCTATTTACCCTTCTGAACCCTTTTTATTGTTTATGTCAAGTCTTTGATTTCTTTATATTTTTTTTTATAGATGCTTTTTGTTGTAGCTGAATAATGCTTCCTCTTCAATGCTTTTTGTTTTATATGTTGTTGATCTGGAAATCAATGAAGCTTCTGTAAACAAACAAAAATGATTTATTTATTATTTTTTCATAAACAATGAGAAATTTGATATGACTGTATGTATATGACAAAAAAATTATTTCACAGAGTTTTTATTTACTTTTTTATTTTTATAGTTGGTTGATATTATAGATGAATAGTGTGAGACATTTGTTTGTTTAGCGTTATTATAATATAATTTTTTTTTTTGCGAGGGAGAAATTGTTGAATTTAATATGAATCTTTGATTTGTATATATTAGTATTAGCGTTGTGAAGTGCATTCTTTCCAGATCTGTGGCAGTGGCCATTGAGGGGCATAAAGGCAAGATGGGTATTAACATAATGTTATGAGGGCAATTTGGAAATTCTTTGCTTATATCTCACAATCCATTTTGTAAAACAAACGTGGATAAGATATATCCAGTGTTATATATCAAGTAAACAAAAATGAATGGTGGGATATGTTATCCAACATCTATATCCTATTCATTATATATTCTGATTAAATTTCACAAAATATTATATCCCCTATTTTATATCAGTTGAAATATACAGGGCCATAAAACACTAAATTCTTGTAAATGTTTTCGGGGGATTTTTTGAGTTTGTATACTATGGTTATGACTTAACATGCTACAAGTTCTATATATAGAACTTTATGTTAATAATATCCATTGACATATTTTAAGAGCAAATGCTAACGAGTGCTTTTAGGGTATTATTTAATATTAAAATTCATGTAAAAAGTGTTTTGAAAATTATAAAAAGATTAAAAAGTTAATAATTTTTGTATTGGCATGGGTCAGTTTAACCTGAAACATTGTCTTTTGGTTGGGACTCGGGGTTGTCCCGAGTGTCGAGGGCCATTTTGGAGGAGTCTAGACTGTTGGTGTGCCTCGGGGTGGGCTTCTTGACAATAGCCCAAGACTGTTGCCTTGGCTGGTCGCGCTCGCGACCTGTATAGTCGCACTTGCGATGGGTTGTGCTGGAGGGTGCGACCAAATGTGAGCTTCAGGTCCCTTGGCCTAGACAGGAATGCGTTGCCTGCAATGGGCTGCGGTGAGGGGCCGCGACACGCATGGTCGTGCCTGCAGTGTTTAGGGTCGCGCTCTAAACCAATTGTCCTAGGTGGTCGCGTCAACTGTTGTAAGGGTTACGCCCGTGACCTATTTGTCTTCTTGTTCGCGGCCGCGGTTAGGACTTCGCACTCGCGACCTATCTGCCTATAAAAGTCTCCAAAAGCTAAAAATATATATTTTCTTGGTTCTATCTTTCTGCTCTCTCTCTCTCTCCTTCGGCCATTTCCAACCTTTTAAGCTCTTTGAGCTTGGGTTTCATCTACTTTTTTCCGTTTTTGACCCATAGTTCCATATATCAAAAAGTAAAGCTCAATGAGGGCTTCCATTTAATCTGAGCAGATCGTCTTTTCATCGCCAACGATTTTTTCGGCTTGTCTCCTCTTCACTTCAAGAGGGAGGGTACATTTCCTTAACTCGATGTGAGTTTGGTAGTGTATTTGTGGTGAATTTTGAGATATAGATTTTGTAGTTATTGGGTTAGTTTTGAAATTATGGTTTGGGGTCAAGGGTTTGTTCCAAATTGGGGGTTGTTTGGTTATAATTTTGCTATTAAATCTATTTTAGGTATATAAAATTGCATGTGAGTTTCTAAAAATGAAAAAACCACAATTTGTGAAAAACCCTAAATGATATCATTTTTGAGAATTGGACAGATTTTTGAAAAAAGATTTGGTTGGAAAGAAAATGTTATGAGATTTTGGAAAGGACAAGTCTTGTTACTCTTTTGGAAATTATTAGGTTATTGGAAGATGCATATAAATGAGTTTTGGGATATTGGATTGTATATCCGTATTGTAATCTTTTAATTATTGCATTAGAGATAACTATTTTAGCTATCGGTGGAGGATAACATTACCATGTATTAGAAATTACATGTGGATTAGGCCAACTGAAATCATTTATATCATGAGGCATGTCATGGATTTTGGCATTCAAAACTCTATGTGTTGGAAAGAACGTTTTGGAAATTCTCGTATTTTGTTTTAAGAACATTTATAGCATTTTGAAGACAATATTTTGGATCACATGTATTGTGCTATTGGAAAAGGGTAAATAAAGTGGTAAAGCTGTAAGAAGGTGTTAGAGAAGAATTAAGTTAGCATGTGTGTCCATGTGTAAGTTCTAAAACCCGCGCGGTAGGTGCCGATCCATCCGGATCATCTTGGTAAAATGACATAGTGGCTTATATAGTGCACTATTATGAACACTAGCCCTACAGATTTACCCATTTTATTTATTTTCGTTTTGGGTTTGAAAAGGATGTTTTGAAATGGTTTTAGCAAGGTATTTGTTTTTGTTTAGCGATGTATTCACATTTGATTTGGCAATGCATTTGTTGGTTAGTATTGAGATAGCTAGACTTGTTTTGGAAATGAACTTTTATCAAAAATTTGTTTTGATTTCGAAAAACGTTTTGAATAAACGAAAGGTTTTGGTAATTGGAAAGAAAGGATTTTGTTTTGTTGAGAAAACAGATGGATTTGAAAATGCATTTAGGCATATTGTATATATGTATTGCATCATGATCAAGTTTTGTAGTGGAGCATGTTTAGTTTTTGAAATATTTTTTACTAGGCTTTATGCTCACCTTACATGGTTGGAAATGTTTTTCAAGTGTATGATGTTGTTGTGGATATGGATGTCAGCTGCTGAAGTTGTGTTTGGAGCCGAGTGGGGAGGTTCCATGATTTGTAGGCCTTAGGCCATTTGTTTTTTTTATTTGGCCGTGTGCCATTCTTGTAAAGGTTACACCCTTTGTAAATGATGTAAGTCTGTGAGCATTTCAATTTGGTATATATATTATCTGTTGTATGCTTTAGTCAAATAATATCTATTCTACGTAAGTGTAAATATAGGGTGTATGAAACCGGAATAACACATGTATTGTGTGACGCTATTGTATCCATTGCATGAGAGATTTTATTTATTTCTATCTAGTCATTGTCTTTTTACTTATTGAATTTGGGGTATTTTCACGTGGGCCAGACTTCGAAAATCTAGAGCGTTATAGTTGGTATTAGAGCTAATCGGGTTTGAAAACCTTGGGTTCGTGGGAAGTGGTTAGCCATAGTGGGTTTATCATGCTTTATGAGGACATTTGTATGTTGTGTACTAAATGATAACATGCTTATGTGTTGCATTATATGTGGGTATGGTATTGAGACTCATAGATATTATTCAATGTCTAATTGACTAACTTGGAGGTCTTATTGAAAACGCGCTTAATTGACGTTGTTTCTATTGGGAAATCTAGGCGAGTGCTGGAACAAATAACTATCTCTGTAGACTTAGCTCGATTATGTGTTACGTGTTATATGGTAGATGATGTGTGATTTGAATGAAGTCCCAACGTGCTTGTTTGAGTAATTGGTTGTGCTGAGTGTAATGTATGGGTGTTTTGATGACAGGTGCTTTTGTTGAGTAGCATAGATTGTGTGTTTATCTCTTATAGAGACGTTTTGGGAAGGAAGTAGTGAACCCGGAGTGGGCACCTCAATGTGTGTCGTATTTGTTGTGTAGTTTTGATTGTGAGTCAGTGTTGGTTTACCTTGGGAGGCAGTTGATACGTTTTTGAGAAACGATGGTGTTTCTTAGTCCTTTGTGACGGTATGTGAGAGTTGAGTTCTTATACTCACTTGGGAGATGTGTGTAGGTTTGGTGTGGGTTGTTAGTCTGTGGACTAGTGTGTTTTCGGAGTTAGTTATGACCTTGGTCGGTTAGGTGTATGAGATGTAGTGTAGAGTTTGTTTCCCCAATTGAGGTGTGTTGTTTTAAGTTGGGTAACTTAATGAAGAGGTGTAGGTGGTGTCGGAGTTTTGGAACACGAAGAGTTGGAATTGAACTTGTTTGTGTGGGCAGCGTTGGTGTATGGTTCTGGCTACGGTGTTGGTAACCTAGGGGTTTGTGTTGTGGAATGTGGTTGATTGGGATGAGAATTGTGGTTTGACTTCCCTCCGGGGTTGGTGGAGTTAGTTGGGCCATTTAGGCCATGGGTTTCTCATGGTAGATGATGCGTGGTTATTCATAATAGGTGGGATTGTTTCCCTATAGTTTGGTGGAGTAGTTAGTTGAATACCTAGTAAAGTTCTAGTTGTTATGAGTCAATCGGTAAGGCATGGGGGTTGCTAGGATGTTTTGCATGGTGTGGTTGGTTAGGAGTTGGTGTTCTAGTGGTGGATTGTCGCAGTGGGCTTGTTTAGGGTTGACTTAGTGGAACGATAAGGTGTGGTATTAGGATGTATCCAAAGGTGAAGTATCCCTATGGGTGGTTGTGTTAGGAGTTTTATGTGGATTTTGATTTTATTCAGGGTATATTGAGACTGATGGTTACCGGTGTTTTGGGAATAGAGTCATTGTTTAGTTTGGGTATAGACTTGTACCTTAATTGTAAGTAATGTTAGCAAATCTTGGTAATGTATGTTTAGTTGCTCTTTGTGAAGGGATGTTAGTCCTTTATTGTAATATGGATTGTTAATGTTTGGGGGGTGGTTGTTTTGAACACCTTGTGTGGTGTTTTGGGAAGTGGTATAGTGGATTTTTGTTGGGAGTGTAGAGTTATGACTCAGGTGGTGGAGCTGATTTAGTACTTCTTTTGTTATTTCTGTGGAGTTGAGATAGTATGACTTTGAAAAGTCTATAAGTATGGTGTGTATTTGCTGGGTTTTAGTTTAGGTTACTTGTTTGGTAAGTGTTAGCAACTGGTAGGTTGGCCAGGAGAAATAGTATTTTGCTTGTACCTGTGTAATGTGTGATGGTATAGAATGTTGGATAAAGGGTTTACCTTCTCGGTCATTGAGGGATTGGGGTGATGTGTTTGTTTGTTGTTTGATTTGGGTTGCTACGTGGTAACAGTGGCGTTGTGATGCGGTAGGCTCTTACGAGTTGGTGTAGCGCGAAGAGCAAGTATGCATAGTCGGTTATTGTGAGTTTAGTGGGGTTGTGTGAACATTGGCAGAATGAGGAATCCAAGGTCGAGTTAACCCATTTGGGGTTAGTGGTGTGAGGTTGTATAGCGGGTAATGAAGGTTTTTTGGTGTGGTATGTAACGATGTATTTTTTTTTGTATGTTGTTAGGATGTGTGTAGAAAGGGGTTGGTCATGGGACTATCCCAAGAGGTTGCCTTGGTGTGGCAATAGTATGTTTAATGTATTGTTGTGTGGTTTAATGTATGCTAGAGCTGAGTTATTTTTGTTGTATGTGTTGGTTGCTTACGAATCTTATGTCAGATCCCTAGTGTTGGGACTTTTTTCTATTGCGGTTTGGTTTGAGAGTGGAACTTCTAGTGGTGTAGTAAGGTTGTGTGCTGTGTAAGTTTGTTATTGACCTTCTCGGTCTTTGGGTGTGTGTGTGTGTGATGCATTTGAGAACCATGGGTTGATGTATGACTTGACTCGAGTGGGTGATTGTGTATTTTGATCTTTAGAAGTTCAGCTCGAACTCAAGTGTGATGCGAGGAGACGTTGCCATATAGGTATGTGTGCGGTGGGTTGGCAAAGATTTAAGGTAGCGTAAGTTAACTTTGAGGGATTCAGTGTGATTCAATGGGTATGTAAGAGTGTGTGTGGAACTCCATTTCAGAGTTGGTGTAGTTGGACAAAATGTTAATATTGATGTTGAATTAGGTAGAGTTAAGTGGTATGTTGGTATGTGGAGGCTAGTGTGAGGTTGTGGTGTTGATTAGTCGGTTGGTTGGTATCTGGATTGGTTGACATGTAGTCATCTCGGGAATTAATTAGAGTTGGATTTGAAGGTTATGTGGTTGAACGGTGCCATAGTGTGGCCGGTAGGTGTTAAGTCTTGTGTAAACGGATGGGAAGTTATTGTGTGCTTGTGGTAGCCGGTTTGGGATTATAGATGAGAACTTTGGGTTTGTGAGCGCTTTTGTACCATTATGTGATTGGTGGTTGTGAAATTTCTATACTTATGTATTATTGTATTGTTGGTATTTTGGAAATTTCTAGGGATTATTATCATAGAAATTTTGAATGAGTGTTATGGCGTTACCGTGGGCATGATGCGTGTTGTTAGGTGACCATGTGGTGGTTCACCGGAAAAGTGCCGAGGAAATGATTTTGGGAAAAAAACAAACAAGTTTCTTTTTGGCGTTATGACTTGGGGATTTTTGGCTTTAATAAGAAATGTAAGTTTTCAGTTTAATAAAAAGTTGAATCTAACAAATCATGAAAAAAAAATTAATAATAAAGGAAGTTTGTGTTATGAACAAAACTTAAGATTTTTGAAAAAGGGTTTTGAAATCTTTGGGTTGTTTTGTGAAAGGTTGAAAAAGTATTTTGGTTATGGGTGGTGCAAGATTGAGTACCTTTTGAGAAATGAAGTATTTTAAGGAAAATAGAGAAAAGAGAAAGTTTTCTTAAACTTGAATGGGTTGTGTTTTATCTTGTATTGTGGAGTGGTGTGGTAGTCTAGCCTGAGTTGCTAGTTATGTGTTATATAGTTATTTTGCAAGGAGTTAGATTTTGGTCGGGCGTTAATGTGCTGTAACATTTTAACTGTGTTTTATTTTGCATTCTCATTTTACAAGAGTTGAACGAGAGCTTTAGGTACGAGTGTTTTGTTTTCCTTCTCTGTGTTCGAGTGTTAAGCACTCGGTGGTGATTTGGGTATTATAGGTGGTTGGGACGTGGTTGACGTATTTGGATCCGAGGAGTTATTGTTGTGGTGGTTGTTGTTTCTTATCTCATCGACCACAGCGAGTTATGTGGGTCGAGGCTACATCTGTGAGATTTTTCTTAGTACTCTGGCTATTCAGGTGTCTTTGGGGCCCCGACATGTTGGACCAGGATTCGGGAACTTATCCGCTGTCACGACCCAAACCCGCCCCTATGGGTTTAGCACCGTAACCGGCCAGTAATCCGAGATTACCGAAGGCCTGCTTAACAGTAAGACAGTAATACAGAGTACAGGGCATGGCGGAAGCCAATACAGTAAATAAACAATGTCCAATGAGCTGTGACAGTCTGTATGCAAAAAAACTTTATATATATATATATATATACACACGATACAGAACAGTATGCACAATATTTACAGTCATTCAGAACAGGGACCAAATCCCTATTAACAGTACAGTACAGTGCTATCCGTCAACACAATTATACAAAACAGACACAGAAACAGACAGGGGAAAATAAAAACACCGCTAAGCCATAGCTTGGCAGGCTCGGAACCTCGCAGTGAGGCACAGTAGTTGGCTTGACAAAACTGGAGTTACCCCGACGCTCCTAGCCGCGGTCTGGTGCCTGTACACCTACATATATATATGAGCAGTGAGCTAAAGCCCAGTGAATAACATAAAGCGTAAAGGGGTTTAGAATGAATGTCCTTCAGTATTGAAAACAGTTGTTTCAATCAGTATATCAATTGTTCAGTACAGTAAACAGTCATATGTGGTACATCCATTAGCATAGCAGTACAGTAAACAGTAGGTCTAAAAAGACCGAACAGTCATTGATGGCCATCAATCAGTAAACAGTAGTGGTTCCAACAAGGGAACCGACAGAGATCTCTGTAACAGTAACAGTCAGTAACAGTAGTTGCTAAGGATGCCACAATACAGTTCAGAATATAGGACATACATTCATTCAGTTAACAGTAGCAGTTCAGAAACAGTACAGTTCAATGGTTCAGAAGATAATCATTTTTGAACATATCTTTACACAGTTGTTACTCACAGAGTTCTGGGCTACAGTAAGCTAGAGCGCGTCTCCAGTCGCCAACCCTACACAGTTAACAGATCGAACATTCACTAAGCTATACAGTTGGGAAAGATAATAACTTAATCCCTAATTGCCTCGGTGTGTTCTACATCTATATCCTCATTAAAATGCCTTAAACTAGGTCTAAGAATGCCTAGAATGAAATGAGGATGCAAAGATGCACTCAGAAAACATTTTCAGAATTTCAGAAAAACAGAGGTCCCGCTCGAGCGTAGGTTACTCCGCTCAAGCGGACATGTAGACAACGGTTCCCGCTCGAGCGTCACTTCCCACGCTCGAGCGGACATGCAAAACAGTCAAAAGTACTGGATGCTCAAAAATCACGCTCGATGGGCGCTCGACACCCGCTCGAGCGTCAATTATTCCGCTCGAGCGGACTTCAAAACAGTGCAAAGTACTGGGAGCACGAATTTCCCACTCGAGCGCCACTTTCCCCGCTCGAGCGGGAGTCCAAAATCTGGAATTTCCAGATTTGAACTTCCAAGCTCAAATCAAGTTCAAATGCACAAATTTCGATCCTCTTGGGTTAATTTTCTGGAAAACACTTGTAAACACATAGAACAACATGATTCAAAGCTCAATTTGAGAAATCAAAGCCTAAGGGTGTTTAAATCAAACTCAATTTCAAACCAATTTTCATGAACATGCTACAAACATGACATGCATGAGTTTAAACCACTTTCAAGCTTCAATTTCATGCTCTAAAGAGCCAAATCTTACAAAATCAAGATGAATTCATGATCTATTCTCAAAACATGGACATGCATGTGAGGAATTATGAACTACAACCTCAAAACTTCAATATATATACATGCATGCAACAATTAAGCTCCAAGACAACAATTTGAGCCATAAATTGGCTCTAGGCTTCAACTTGGTTCTAAACCATGCAAGAATCAACTCAAAACATAAACAAGAAGACAATGAATCTACCTTAAGTCTTGAATTAAAGGTAAGGAGGCTCAATTATGCAATCTCTTTTCCAAATCTTCAAGTCTCCAAGCAATTTTCAAAAGGGAACTCAATTTGTCTCCCTCTAACTCTCTTGGTCGGCAAGAACAAGGAAAATGAGCTGATGAAGAGTGTATGAATGAATGCAATAGGCTCAAATGTGCATAGATAGTGGCCCACTCACAATGGCAAAGTTGTAGATAAGCCTAACTCTTGAATTAGCTTTATTTTAATCTATTTTAATCATACTAAATCACTTTTCGGATAATTACACTATAAAATCACATAAAATCTAATTAGCACAGAACATCAATCAATTTCAGATTCGGCTGCCGATAAGGCCTTCAATTTGCAGTTTAAACATAAAGACATGAACAGATAATTTAACAATCAACAGATAGAAATACAATTAAACAGATGTACTCAATCAGTTCAGTTCCAGATTTCAGTCAGTCAGTTCAGTATTTCAGTTGATTCAATTACTTATCATAATCAAACTCAGTTTAGCAGTAATCAGTAGTTTATCGGTAAACAGTGGTGAGGGTTATTACATCCGCTGATGGATCCAGGGATGGACTGAGGGGGGGCTGGCAGGGGCGACCGCCCCCCTAAAGTTTTGAAAAACCCCCTAGATGTAGTAATAAAATTACAAATATTTTAAAATTATATAGGTTCACCACCCCAAAGTTTTTGCACAAAATTTAAGAACCACCACCCCCTAAATTTTGTACTTTGAAATTTAAAAATTTATTTATCTTTTTGATAAATGCTAAAAATAATAATAATAATAATTTATTTTTTAAGTATGATTACTTTTTATTTTAAATTTAGTAATGTTAAAATAATTGAGAATTTATTTGTTAATATGTTAAAGTCCTTTTTGTCTGATTAGGGCCCAAAATTTTTAGTTGTTTGCTTATAACTAAATAAAAAAAAAAAAATATGATTACTCAAGAAGATATAAGTTTCAATTATATGTAGGTAGCAGTAGCCTACCTAGAACAGTCATTATATATTCAAAATAAAGAAGCTTCTCTTCTCTCTCTTATTTCACAACCAGTGAACGCAAATCATTAGAACCAGTGACCCAAAACGCAATCTCTCTCTTATGTGTCGTGAGTCTTCCAGCGTTCAAGATAGTAATTCCTCCGGTAGTACTTCTGTAACAACCTTCGTTACTGTTTACCGATTAGTCATTGATCACTGATTGACTACCGGTTACGGCTATACTAAGACTGATTATGATGGATAACTGAAGTAATTGAAATACTAAACTGATTGACTGAAAACTGAAACCGAATTGATTGAGTGTATCTATTTGAATTGCATTTCTATCTGTTGCCTGCTTAATTATCTGTTTGTGTCTTTATGTTTAAACTGCAAATTGAATGCCTTATCGACGGCCGAACCGGAAATTGATTAATGTTTTATGGTCATCATAATTTATGTGATTTTATGGTGTAATTATCTGGAAACTATTTTGGTATGATTAAATTAGATTAAAATAAGCTAATTATAAGAGTTAGGCTTATTTACGGAATTGCCATTGTGAGTGGGCCACTACCTATGCACATTTGAGCCTCTTGCATTCATTCATAAACATTTCCTCAGCCTATTTTGTTGAGCTCCACCGAAATTAGAGAGAGAGAGAGAGAGGGAGTTAGGAGAGAATTTGGCCTCACCTTGTGAATTGTTGGAGAATCTTGAAGAAATTGAAGCATAAGTGCATAATTGAGCCTCCATACCTTTAATTCAAGACTTAAGGTAGATTTCTTGCCATCTTGTTTATGTTTTGTGTTGACTCTTGCATGATTCATTAGTCTTTAGTGATCTAAGGTATGAATTGGTTCAATAGTGTTGAATTATAGCTTAATTCATGCATGTAGGATTGTTGAGTTTTAAGTTGTTTTCATGGCAAAAGGTTACATGCATGCTCATATTTATGTTTAAGTCCATGATTTCATCTTATTTTGAAAAGAATTAGCTCATTTGAGCAAGCATTGAAGCTTTTGAATGGTTTAGATTTATGCATGTTTGCATGTTCTTCATGTTCATGAAAATTGGTTTGAAATTGAGTTTGAATTAAACACCCTTAGGCTTTGATTTCTCAAATTGAGCTTTGAAACATGTAATATTATGAGTTTTGAAGTGTTTTCTAGAAAATTAGCCCAAGAGGATCGAATGTGATGCATTTAATCTTGATTTGAGCTTGGAAGTTCAAATCTAGAAATTCCAGATTTTAGACTCCCGCTCGAGTGGGAAATTCGAGCTCCCAGTACTTTGCACTGTTCATTAGTCCGCTCGAGCGGAGAAATGTTCGCTCGCTCGGAGGATTGATGACACGCTCGAGCGGGCGTCGCGCGTGAATTTCACCTATCCAGTACTTTTTGGTCCGCTCGAGCGGGTAAGTTGACGCTCGAGCGGGGACCTTTGTTTGCATGACCGCTCGAGCGGGGTAACCTACGCTCGAGCGGGACCTTGTTTCACTGAAAATTCTGAAAATGTTTTCTGAATACATCTTTGCATCCTCATCCCATCCTAGGCATTCTTAGGCTTAGTTTAAGTCATCTTAATGAGGATATAGATGTAAAACACACTGAGGCAATTAGGGATTAAGTTATTATCATTTCCAACTGTGTAGCTTAGTGTGTGTTCGATCTGTTAACTGTGTAGGGTTGGCTTCCGAGGAGACGCTCTAGCTTACTGTAGCCCAGAACTCTGTGAGTAACAACTGTGTAAAGATATGTTCAAAATGATTATCTTCTGAACAATTAAACCGTACTGTTTCTGAACTGATACTGTTAATTGAATGAATGTATGTCCTATATTCTGAACTGTATTGTGGCATCCTTAGCAACTACTGTTACTGACTGTTACTGTTACAGAGATCTCTGTCGGTTCCCTCGTTCGAACCACCACTGTTTGATGGCCATCAATACTGTTCGGTCTTTTAAGACCTACTGTTTACTGTTATGCTAATGGATGTACCACATATAACTGTTTACTGTACTGAACAACTGATATACTGATTGAAATGAACTGTTTTCATTACTGTAAGGACATTCATTCTAAACCCCTTTACGCTTTATGTTATTCACTGGGCTTTAGCTCACTGCTCATATATATATGTAGGTGTACAAGCACCAGACCGCAGCTAGGAGCGTGGGGTAGAACTCCAGTTTTGTCAAGCCAACCACTGTGCCTCACTGCGAGGTTTCGAGCCTGCCAAACTATGGCTTAGGGGCGTTTTTATTTTCCCCTGTCCGTCTCAGTATCTGTATAGACTGTTACTGTACAGGCTAGTAGGGGTTAAGTCCCCATTCTGAATGATTGTATATATGTACATACTGTTTTGTCACTGACTGCATATATGTATGAAAAATCTTTTTGCACACAGACTGTCACAGCTCATTGGACATTGTTTATTTACTGTAGAGGCTTCCGTCATGCCCCTGTACTCTGTATTACTGTCTTACTGTTAAGCAGGCCTTCGGTAATCTCGGATTACCGACCGGTTACGGTGCTAAACCCATAGGGCGCGGGTTTGGGTCGTGACAACTTCGGTACACACTCTCTCTCTCTCTCTCGAAAAGTTAGGGTTTATTATTAGGGGAAAAAATATTGGACTATGAACTTGGTAATGCTGGTAATGGAACCATTTGTGTAATTCTCAGTCAACTATTTATACTTTTGTATTGCATTTCTATTGTCAATTATCGAGCACAACTTTAGATGCCTAAGTAGATATGCAGAGCAAATAATTTCTTTTTTGAAAATTAATATGGATATACTAGAACATATCAAATTGTATTTTGATAATATTTTGTAATTATATACGATGAATGGAAACATCTAATTATATATTTTTGTGATATTATCGGTAGAGGATAGCATTGCCATGTGTTAGAAATTACATGTGGATTAGGCCAACTGAAATCATTCATATCATGAGGCATATCATTTGTTTTAAGAATATTTATAGCATTTTGAAAATAATATTTTGGATCACATGTATTGTGCTATTAGAAAATGGTAAATAAAGTGGTAAAGCTGTAAGGGGATGTTAGAGCAGAATTAAGTTAGCCTATGTGTCCATGGTACAAGTCCTAAAACCTGTGCAATAGGTGCTGATCCATCCGGATAATCCTGGTAAAATGGCATAGTGGCTTGTATAGTGCATTATTGTGAACACTAGTTCTGGGGATTTACCCATTTTATTTATTGTCGTTTTGGTTTTGAAATGGTTTTAGTAAGGTATTTGTTGTTGTTTAGCAATGTATTCACATTTGATTCAACAATGTATTTGCTAGTTGATATTGAGATATCTGGACTTGTTTTGGAAATCGACTTTTATCAAACAGATGTTTTGATTTCAGAAAACGTTTTGAATAAATGAAATATTTTGGTAATTGGAAAGAAAAATTTTTGTTTTGTTGAGAAAACATATAGATTTGAAAATGCATTTTGGCATATTGTATATATGTATTACATCATGATTATGTATGCTAGTGGATCATGTTTAGTTTTTGAAATATTTTCTATTAGGTTTTATGCTCACCTTACGTGGCTAAAAATGTTTTTCAGGTGTATGATGTTGTGGATGTGGATGTCAACTGTTGAAGTTGTGTTTGGAGTCGAGTAGGGAGGTTCTATGATTTGTAGGCCTTGGGCCATTTGTTTTCTTTATAAATGATGTAAGTCTGGACATTTCAATTTGATATATATATATATATATATATCATCTATTGTATGTTGTAGTCCATGAACATCTATTTCACGTAGATGTGAATATGTAGGGTGTATAAAACCGGAACAACACATGTATTGTGTGATACTATTGTATCAATTGCATGAGAGATTTTATTTATTTCTATCTGGTTGTTTTTTTTTACTTATCGGATTTGGGGTATTTTCATGTGGTTCGAACTCTGAAAGTCCGGGGCGTTACAATTTTGAACTTAGAAAAAATTGTTTTGAAAATAATGAAAAACATGTTGTGCAGTTCATTTTTTTTTTCTTTTTCTTTGGGGGGGGGGGGGGGATTACACTCTAGTGGGTGTTTACAAAACAAATTTCAAGTCAATGGTAAACTTATCAACTTTAATAATTAAAATTATAATTTTTTTCTTAATTATATATATATATATATATATTTATCTTATTATTGACTCACAATTTTCCCTTTTTTTTTGGGTCATGCACACTTGTTTGCAGATTCTTTTTTCTTAGTACATGGAGGTCATAATTTTGGGCCAAATTTACAAGCCCATTTTGTCGAGACCCAAACCATCCTTAGTTTTCTATAGCACAATTCTCAGAAAGCCAAATGTATTTATAAATAGAAAAATGATGTAGAAGTTTACTTTTTAAATTTATTTTTTAGATTTAATAGTATGTAAATGAAATAATTAGTTGATGATTGGAGAAGATAATAGAAAAAGAATTGTCTTAAATATTCTAATTGATTACGACATCATTAGATTTGAAAAATAAGTATAATTTTTTGACTGAAATAACTACATTTTGCTTGTTTTTGGAATCAAAAAATTTTACTTTCTTGTTTTTAGAATTTTTTTTGTTTTTACTGATTTTTTTTAATATTTTAAGAACTTTTTTTTTTTAATTTTTAGACACACCTAACATAAATACACATAAAATTTATAATTTTTGTGAAAAAAATCTTTTAAAAATTCACTAAATACCAAAAATAAAAAAATACGAGAATTCAATATATTTTTTATATTTTTATGTATTTATTAATTTTTAAAAATATTTTTTTCCTTTTTTTTTTACTTTTTAGATACGTTCAAGTAAAATGCATATAAAAAAGTAAAAAAATACTTAAAATTTTAAAAATATTTACTAAAAAATAAAAAATAAAAAATAAAAAATTCAATTTTCAAAAAATTTAATCCAAAAAACTCAAACTAAACACACACAACACATTTATAAATATCCAACAATTCAAAACATTACATTAGTAAACTCATATACACACTATCTTTTTCCTTACCCGCTTCTCAATTACCATCTCTCTCTCTTAAAAAATAAAAATTCATACAATCTCTTTTTTTGCACAACCCACACAAGAACCCTCTTCTCCAACTCTCTTTACAATCTTTGTGTTTCCAAATTGTACGAGAAGCAAATATTTGTCGTTGTTCGTACTTCTTGTGTCCAAGTTTCGCTTCGCTCTAAATAACCTGAGAACACAATGACGGTGAGCTACTCGGCGAGTGTGCAGCCAGAAAACCCTTCCGACGATTAAGTTAGTGCTCTTCAAGAGGAAGGGAGACAGAGAGAGAGGAGACAAAGTGGTAGGTGAACTCTGATCACCAGATTTCCCACACCTATGTATGGAGGCGTAGCACCGTTTATATAGTTTCTGTACACGCCTCTGCATCCATTCCCTTCTGGACGCGTGGACTTGCTCTCCTCTTACGTTCTCCCACGTATCAGCGCTAATACAGCTAAATACCAAATGATGAAACCATCAAATGGTATTGACACGTGCGGATGACAGACTTTTCTTTCCGCGGCCCCAGTGCGCCGCGTAGCACTTTTCACCGAGTTATGCTTAGTGCAGTGCCATGCACTCACCTTAGGACTGTTCTACTTGTCCGGTCTCGTCGATAGTTCCTGATTGTAGGCTCAACTGAGCTGCACAATCACGACCGAGCTTCCGCTCGTTCGAGTCCAGTCTCCTGAGGACAAATCCCGTCCAACTTAGTAGACTGTACAACTCCACCAGGCTAGTGGTTCAAAGTTGTCCCAACCTGACTAGATTGAATCCTCCATCTAGCGTGCACCTAATGCTTGAACAAGTAGAGACTCCGGACGGCCCAAACTAGTTCAGCCCATTATTAAGTCATAAATCTCCCTCTCACAAATAATCACTCAATAATCACATTCTTCACAACTTACACTACAAGAAAAAAAAACTTTGCCACTTAGGGAGGTGAACCATCAAATTAAGTATCAAATTAAACCCATACCATCGTAATTAACCAGAAAAAGGAAGCGATGAAGAAAAAGCATGAGTAAAGTTTTTGACATATACACGTGGTGTTCTAAAGATAGTAGTCCAGAAAATTAAGAATGGTATAGTTTGGAAGGGAGTAGAAAGCTCCTAAGATTTGCTATTTAATTGATTCAAGTTCGTTGCATCACTTCTCCAGGCCAGGCCACTCTTGATGATCTCTATTTTATTTTTGTAAAATATCACTAAGCTATATATATTCATTCCATAGAAAACTTAAAGCTTATCAATACTTTAACAATTCATTTTCCTCCTTTTTATGTGCCTTCAGATTGTTCTCCATCAAACTTCTATCCTAAAACAAGATGGGAGTTATTGTGAGACAGATATCAAAATCAAATCATATTTACTATTTATAAAAACCATTAATGCTTTGTATAAAAATAGAGAGAGCATGTACTAACAGTTGGTATGGAATTGGCTGGACAAGTATAACCAAAGGTCCACAGCATTAATTCTCATGACAGTTGGAAAGCTGTCCCATTTGATGGATGGGTTGGGGAGTTGGTCTTTTGGTTATTATTCTCATGTATTATGAGTATACCATAATAATAATACAAAAACAAAAAATACAATAGATCATATAACAATTTTATTTATTTATTTATTTTTGGTCTTTTGAGTCATCATCATATGTCATATTTGATCGTATGGTTTTAATTCAAAAGACGTGTCCAAGTTTTATTTAAAAAATGTTAATATTACATCATTTTAAATTAGCATTTGTATAAAAAATTTAAAAGAATACAACCTTTTAAACACTATTTAAACCTAAAGAAACTCACTCCCATTGATTTATTTATTTTTTAGATTTAAAATAAGAAAAATTAGTAAACAACCCTTTCTAACTTTGTATAGTATGAGAGGTCAAAGATTTTTTTTATTGTTAGCTAAGCTCCCTTAATGAAATTTCTCTGTAATTATACCAGAGGAATTTTAAAATTTCTTTGTAAAAATTGAAATTTCTCTGTGTCAGGGTCGAAAATTTTCTGACTCGAGCCAAAATTTCTTTAAATCGAGTACAAATTTCTCTGAGTCGAATTTTCTCTGTGAAAATGGTGAAAGATCTCAACTACTACGAAAGTATTATATGTTATTTATCTTATAAAATTTTAATATCAAAAAATTTAAAAAAAATCTCTTTAAAATATTATTATTATTTTTAAATGCCGAAAAAGCTCCGTTCAATCACAATGAGCTCAGCTAGGATATGCATTTGCTTTCTTTTTTAGGTACATCAGAAATGCACTTGCTTTCACTCTACAAGTGTACAACAATGCTTGGTAATCTGAATTTTCATAACCTGAATGGCTTGAATGTCTCAAAATGACGTCGTTTTGATACATGCAAACCATTCAGACCATACAAATTTGAGCTACCAACCATTTTTCACAAGTTTAAAAGGTGTTCTGTATATTGCAATTTGTACGGAAAATGCATCCCATTAGATTTTTTTATACAAAACTTTCATCTGATTATAAGTTATAATGATGGATGTTTTGGATCAAAATAAAACACTTTAAAAAGTTTTACTATTCTATATGAAACTTCTATTTGTATAGAATTATTGTTGTTGGCTTTGTTTCGTTTCATTTATTAGAATTGTTTATAATTTTTATTTTATTTTATTTAAAAAATATGTGTTAGAATGTTTATTGTAGTTTTTGTTTATAATTTATATGATAAAAAAAAATTAAATAAGTTGAAAATGAAAGATAAGTGCTTTTAACCACAATAATATATATATATATATATATATATCTTTCTAATTATATCATCTTTAGCACCCATTTTCTATTCCATTCAATATTTCTCTACAATTTTTTTTAATTTATAAATTTTTAAAAATCAAATACAACATAAATATTTTGGAAAGATGGTTAAAAGTTGATTTTTTTTTTTTTTTTTTTTTTGACTTTTTTGTAAAAGAGGGAAGTGAGTTAAAAGATGAGAAGTGATTTTTAACCCACTTCTTAAAATAGGCCAAAATATAATTTGAGAGCTTTTTAGGTGTGCTAGATTTGAATGAATTAATTATTTACTACGCTAGTCATATTAGTGGTGTGGTGATCCTAGATAATATCCGTAATAAATGGACATGTGTACCAAAAGATTTTATCATCTTATTAAGGTTGGGATGAGATCCTATCTTTTCAAAAGTCTCTGTACCTCTCTCACATTCATTAACAATTACATGATTTTTATTTATATTTTTTTAAATTAAAAAGTGTGTGAATGTAATGTAAAGAAATTATTTGTCCAGCATATCATATCATATGATGGTATGTCCAACCAACAATAAGATTTATTTCTTGGAAAAGACAAGGTTATATGATTGGATTATGTATCTTAGTTAATCATAAATTCATTGTTTGAATATAAAAGTGGGTATTTTGAATTGATAGTATGAGATGTACATGTGAGAATTAAGAGGGTCCAAACTAAGATTTTTTTTTTTACTAAACCAAATTAAGGGGTTAAAAGACCAAAATATCATTCAATATTTGATCACTGTGGTCATTACACCATGTAGTTTATGTTTAGTGATTCCAAACAAACATAACATTATATAGAATTATATTAATCCCCTTCATAATCTAGTAGCAATTTGAACATAGGAAATGACACATAATTTTAAGGGATTGATGATAGGACTCAAGGCTAATTAATAATTCCAAATTATTCAATCCAACCAAACAAATATTGTACATAAGATCATATAGGAGTATATTAATCCCCTTCATAATCTAGTAGCAATTTAAACATAGGAAATGACACAATTTTAAGGGATTGATAATAAGACCCAAGGCTAATTAATAATTTCAAATTATTCAATCCAACCAAACAAATATTGTCTAAAGAGACATGATCATTTTGCTTAAAATATAGGAGGCAAAGTAGTTACGTATTTTTCTATTGTGTTAAAATAATAATAATAAAAGAAGGCACCACTTGTGTATCTAGGTCTAAGGGCTAGTTCTATTTGCACCTCAAAAATTAGGTTAAACATCTTAATTAATGATTTTTTTATCACTATTAAGTCCCTATTTAAAATGATTAAAATATCCTTAACATTTAAAAAATGTGTAAATTGAAGTGGGGTAAATTACACCAATAGTTCCTATATTTTACACTCCGTGTCATTTTAATCCTTATACTTTTAATTTGTTCGATTTTAACGTTAACTTTTACATTTTGTATTAATTTAATCCAATTATTAATTTCCGTTAAGAATTTTAACAGAAAGAAGTCCTATGCACAGCATGTGACATTTTTCCAAGGGCAAAATGGATATTTTAAACCTGTCATCTCCCTTCCATCACTGCAACATTCAGAAGCAACCAGCACCGCACAGCTCCTTCTCCTTCAAGTGACTGGTCACCCTATTGCCACCATCAAATAATACCAGAGCTTCCATACACTTACACCATCCATGTGCACCACCTCATCCTCCACACACCACTCTACCTGAACACCACCACCAAACACTCTGTTACCACCAAACAACAGCACAAACCACAATCAAAACTAAATCAAAAATCTAATGCCAAAATCGAAATAAAAAATAAGAATCAAAATGAAAATCTAAGTCAAAAAAAAAAAAGAAAAAAGAAAAAAAGTAAAGATGATTGCAATCGCAATCTCCAAATCTTGATTATCTCTAACTCCATTTGCAAATCTCCATCTAATCTTAATATGTAGATCTCTATCTCCATCTTCACAATTGCGATTTGAAAATCTCTCATTGATATCACCGGCCATGACACCACACCCCTCTCATTCCTCAGCCCCGACGCTACCCATAACCCGCTATGCTTTAGCCCAACCGTAACCCCTTCCTCTCCCTCAACTGTGACGCCACCCCCCCTCTAGCCCAGCCGTAACACCCCATCCCCCTCTCTCAGCTCTAACTTGCTAATTGACTCAAGTGAGTTAACTCACCATGAATTAATTAACTCATTTAAGTTTCATAGAAACACGGGTAAATTTACCATTTTGCTCATTAATTTAAGGGATTGTTTGGGGTGATCTAAATAAGTATATTTTTTTGACTTTTTATAAAATATATGTTGGGTTTAGATTGAGTTTGAATTAATGTGTTAGAAAAGTAATGTGATTTAAATAAGATGATGTGACTTAAATAAGATAGTAACTTTTTAACTTTTTTCAAACATGCCAAACTAGCCCTAAATCACATGAGACTCACGTGTGAAATTTCCATCCAATTTGTTAACCGAAGTTAATGATTGAACTAAATTGTACAAAATATAAAATTTAAAGTTAAAATCAAGCAAATTAAAAACACAGGAATCAAAATGACATCGAGAGTAAAATATAAGAACTATTAATATAATTTACCCATCAAAGTGTTTAGAACACCCCATTCATCATCAACTACAATATTTCTTTTCAATATCTTCACTTTGTATCTTCATATCTAATCCAATTTGTTTGAATCTATTACATTCTTTCATTTTATTTTTTATTTAAATCAACAATAGACAATAAAAAAAAGATGTTTTCAAGCAATTTTCTATAGATAAAATAAGTTTCATTTGATATTTATCATTTTTCGTTGTTTGATTATGGAATTGATTCGGAAATTTAGTACCGAACAAATTACGTTTATATTGAAGAGTAATGTTAGGTATCATGAAAAAAATATCATGAAGATGATCATGAAAGATTCTTCACCTTTAGATTACCCATACAATAAAACACACACACTAATCAAGGGATGAAAAATCTTCATAATGAATTTCATGATATATTTTTTATGATCCCTAACATTATTGTATATGGAAACTTGTTTCTAAACAAAATTCATATATTCAGCAATATGTTTTTGTACGGGAAAGAAATACACCTTCTCGTATAATCCTGTTGATCAAGTCTGCGCTCCTCCGTACGACGTCGTTAGACCACCTGAAAATACACACGTGAGCTAGCCGGCGGGTGTGTGCCGGAAACCTCTCCGATGCCTAAGTCAGAAAGCTTGACAAATAGACAAAAGCTCTATGAATTCAGGGAGTAAAGTTGCATTACCTCTCCAAAGGTGATATTGGTGAGCTTATATAGGTTTCGCGTGGCACAATCCTGGTAGGACTCTTATTCCCCCAAGTAGAGTCCTTCTAGGATTACTCCTCCATGCGTAGAGTCCTCCTAGGATTCATACTCCTGGAAGATAATGCTTATCCTCCAACACCCTCCTTACTGCTTAAACCAAGTGAGATGGTTCTTCTATGGCCGAACTATCACACGACCGAAGTAACCATTAGTTCGGCACTAACTTTCCTTTCTCTTACCTCGGCTTTCCCATGCCAAGACCGAGCTAACCATTAAGAGAGTCGAGCCGAACTAAGTCCTCTCTAGGACTTAGCACACCTCGGTTTCCATATGCTATGACCGAACTAACTAATGACGACCGAACTACCAAACAGCATACTTCCCAGCCGAAGTAGAAACGAACCTTATGCGACCGGACTATCTACCACGGTCGCGACCGGTGCAACTCAGGGCTATTTCCTCAGACCGGAGTAAACTTATATGCACATTCTATTCGGCCCTCCGTACTGCGGCCCACCACGGCCCAATACCCAGCTCGGCCCAATTTTGCATATAAATTACCCTCTCAATTGCCCCTTAATTCCATCTGCACTGCATGATAGGGATTACCTGTCTATAAACCGAGCTAAAGTTTTGAGCTTATCCAGCCGAGCTGCAATCCCTAGTTGCTCCGGCCGAGCTAAAACCCATTTAGCTTCTCCAGCCGAGCTAAAAACCAGTTAGCTTCTCCAGCCGAGCTAAACTTAAGCCGAGCTGTGCACGTCCGGTCAAACGTCTCCTCAGTCACAGACACTGAAGCGTTCCACATTCCAATGACACGTGGCAAGCCCCTATTGGCCGTTCACAACTGTTGCGCCGCCCTCGTACTTCGCAACTTTTGAACAGTCCTGCCTCTTTGCTTTTTACACCAACTTCTCAAATTCGAAAATCACCCCATACACTGTTTATCTTCTCTCTCTCTTGTTTTTGCCTTTCTTCCTGCAACTCGAGCTCGTGCCCCCCATTGCCGTTGCTGTTCCTCCTCCTCATCCTCTGCTTCTCCACCAGGTAAACCTACGAACATGTTCTTTGTGTATCTGTTTTTGTTTGCTTTCGTTTAATCCATTGTAGTTTGTTTGGTGTTTTTGCAAAACACTTTCTACGCATAGCTTTGTTTCTGAAAGACTTAGCCATAGAAGATATGAATGCACATAATAACCTGTATAACACTGATTTTGATCCAAAAGAACAAAGCAACCGAACTAGGATACTGTTTGCACTGTATGTAGAGATTTTAGGTAGACTGGAACCGAGCTAGAACTTGTACGCTTCACAATAATTTTAATAGGCTACCAACTGATCCACAATAGCCGAAACAAAACCCACCGAACTAGAAACCATAGTACCTGACCGAGCTAAAACATCAGGGGCCATGCCAGCATTCATAGTTCCTAAACCGAACTTAGAAAGCTGCCCCTTGACGTCCAGCCGGAATAAGAAAACCAAAAGTAGAACCGAGCTAACCCAACGCCTTGCCTAAACCGAGATAACACGCCCTTCTTTAAACCGAGGTAGATCCCTCAGTAATCCACCTAGCCGAAGTAAGGCTTCTGTGTTTCTGCTTTATTTTCGTAGCACGGTCCCTTGATCTGTGCTTAACCCTTTGTTTTTCACTCTGCAGACTTAGGTTGCCCAGGCACTCCCTCTGCGCACTCAACCGAGCTCCTGAGCACATCTTCTTAACCCGAGCTAATTTATTTATAACTTATACCACAAATGGGGAAGTACAGATTCCTAGTGGAAACCCCAGGCGGTTTAGCCGAATTTAGAAAGGATTACAACATACCAACCGATGTAAACCTCACCCTGGCCGAAACAGATGTAGACCCATGGGGCAATGAAGGCTTTGTCCCTTTTACCCTCAAATCCATAATAGAAACCGGACTCAGATTCCCAGTCCAACCCCTAATATGTGAATTTTTGAGACAAACCAGACTATGCCCCACCCAGCTGTCCACTAACACATACCGAATCATCATGGGTATAGCCGCACTAAACCAACAAACCGGATTAAACCTAGGTTTGGCCGAGATACTTCACCAATACTCCATAGGATCAAAAAATGAAGGCTGGTGTTACTACTTGAGAATACGCCGTGGCCGAGAGAAAATAATAAAACATACGCCGGACAAGGATTTGAACGATGATGACTTCTTTTGGGTCTCTGGAAATTATGAGGACCACCAGGCCCAGATTCCTGGCTGGGCTATAAACTGGAACAAAGGAATTCCTGGTATACTTACTTCGGTTTTCCATATATTCTTGTCTTTTACTTCGGTTTCTATTCTTGCACCGGACTAACAGTTGTTTCCTTTTGCAGACAAAGCCCATCTCCTCTCCAACTACGGCTACCCCAACCTCGGTGTTCTGCGCGTCGCACTGCGAGTAAAGGAGAGAAGTTGGGCAAAGCTCCTAGACTTCCAACCGACCTACCGTTACTCCGGTCGCCGCAAAGCAAGGGTAACCGACTTCCTGCTTGAAGACGCGCCAGAACCGGACCCAAACTTGCCTCAGATCAACCTTGTTCCACTCACCGCTGAGCAAGAAATGGCTAAGAAGAACAGATTGAAGGCCCTCCTAACCGAGACAACTCCAGCCGAGGTTCAGGGAATCGGCCGTGCCACCGAGACCGTGGTGGCACTCCCATCTCAACGGCCATCTTCATCACGACCAAGCAAACGTGCCCGGACTAACCAAACCGAGCCACGTCTTGCTGATGAAGACGAGACCGTCCTGCCAGCAAGTCCTCCCCCAAGCCCTCAACCGAGCCTCCAACCGGAACCCACCGACCGAACTGCCTCTCCCAAGTGGACTCCTGTACTCACCTTCAATGACCGAGACATCACCACGTCTGATTCGGTGGTCTCAGAGAAGGACCATCAGATGGCTTTCAATTTGGCCAAGAGTGTGTGTCTCCCCAAAGACATGGAGCACCACTACAAACAGCTCAACACCGAGCTAAAGTCAATCCGGTCCTCTACCAAGTCCATGATCCTAGTAAGTCAGTATTCCTCTCTATGTAAGGTTTTTTTCAACTCGGAGTCCGGCTGACGTTATTTCTCTTTTGCAGGCCATCCAAAAAAACCAAGTTACTCACAGGAGGGTCATGGAGCTCAGGAGGAGTACCAGAGAGGCCATGGCTGAGGCCGAACTGAAAACAGCCGAGCTGGAGGAGGCGAAGAAGCAACTGGCCGAGCTCAGGGCAGAGAACGGTCGTCTGACCGAGGTTGCTAACTCGGTCGAGGCCGAGAAGAAAAAAGTTGCCATTGAGGCAAAAGATAGATACTTGCGTAGCTTGGCTGGAATTGAAAAGAAGAAGGACGCCGAGATAAAGCACTTGAAGGAGGAGGTGAAGGAGGCCGAGAAGCGGGGCTTCAAGGAGGCCGAAGACGCCTACATTCTCCAATGCAATGCGGCAAAAGACCTGTTTTTTAAATGTGGCTGGAGGGCTGCGGTGGAGAAGCTCGGTTGTACGCCTGACACTGAGGTCTACAACGCTCCACCGTACTCCATTCCAGCCTCACTCTTACAATACGCGGCCGATCTACAAAAAGCCTTCCTGGAGGGGTCCGGTGATGATGATGATGATGAAGATGAGGAGCAAACTCACACTCCGGTTGTCAACGAGCAGCAAAGCGATAAGGCAGTTCGGTCTGAGCCATTTATTGAGGATCCAACTCCTGAGCTTCAGCCGACTGACCCTGAAGTTCAGGCTGACACCGAAGTTCCACTTCAAACCGTGCTCCCTTCTGATACCGGACTTCAGGCGACTGCTGATGCGGAATTCGACGCCGAACTAGACGCACTTCTTCAATGATTGTTTTCTTTCTCTTTTGTTGTATTTGAACTTTTTTTTTTTTTTGTAACCGGGCTGAAGCCCCCCAAATTGTACTTCTCCGTTTTTGAATGAAAATTTCCTTCAAGTCTTGTTTCGGTTGTGTACGTATGCCTGTACTTGTACTGATTTTTGCACGAACTCCTCTGTACAACTGTGATCTCGGTTAGCTATCCGTCTTGCTAGCCAACCACTCTTCAGCCGATATAACTTACTTCGGCTGAAGAGTATCCAAGTTGGTTTAATCCAGCCAACCACTCTTCAGCCGATATAACTTACTTCGGCTGAAGAGTACAAAGTGTTGGTTTAATCCAGCCAACCACTCTTCAGCCGATATAACTTACTTCGGCTGAAGAGTACCAGTGTTGGTTTAATCCAGCCAACCACTCTTCAGCCGATATAACTTACTTCGGCTGAAGAGTACAAAGTGTTGGTTTAATCCAGCCAACCACTCTTCAGCCGATATAACTTACTTCGGCTGAAGAGTACAGTGTTGGTTTAATCCAGCCAACCACTCTTCAGCCGATATAGCTTACTTCGGCTGAAGAGTACAAAGTGTTGGTTTAATCCAGCCAACCACTCTTCAGCCATAAACTTACTTCGGCTGAAGAGTACAGGGTGTTGGTTTAATCCAGCCAACCACTCTTCAGCCGATATAGCTTACTTCGGCTGAAGAGTACAAAGTGTTGGTTTAATCCAGCCAACCACTCTTCAGCCATAAACTTGCTTCGGCTGAAGAGTACAGGGTGTTGGTTTAATCCAGCCAACCTCTAAGTTGGTTTTTCCAGCCAACTTAGAATAAATGTTTGGTTTTTCCGACCAAAACGTCCTGCAGCCTGGAATCCTTATCCTGGGCTTAGGAGGGGTCATAGTTGGTTATTCCGGCCAACTATGTTTACAATACAAACTTTCTAAAGCTACTTTCTACTGAAAACCATAATGCTGAAAAGAATCGACTTTGTTTTATTGAGAAAGTAAAAAATTACATACTTAAAAGAAAAGAAGCTAAAAATAAAACAACTTGAGATTGGCAGTGTTCCATGGCCTGGGAATTGCTTTGCCGTCCTCATCTTCTAAGTGGTATGCCCCTTTGCCTGCTAATCCTTCCACTTTGTAAGGTCCTTCCCAATTAGGTCCTAGCTTGCCATCTCCAGGAACTAAGGTGTTTCCCATCACTTTGCGCAGTACCCAATCTCCGATCTTGAATTGCCTTGGATGCACTGTTTTGTTATACTTTCTAGACAACTCTTGTTGGTAGGAGGCGATGTGAACTAATGCTCTGTCTCTTCTTTCTTCTGTAAGGTCAAGCTCCAGTGCTATGGCTTCACCATTTAAGTCTGGATCAAAGTTTTTGCTTCGGATTGTGGGGAGGCCAACTTCTAATGGGATGACTGCCTCCATGCCATAAGCTAAGGAGAATGGTGTTTCTCCTGTTGATCGTCGCGGCGTGGTGCGGTAAGCCCATAAAACATGAGGGAGCTCTTCTGCCCACTTGCCTTTTGCTCTTTCTAACCTTTTCTTCAATCCATCCAAAACGACTTTGTTTGAGGCCTCTGCTTGACCATTTGCTTGGGGATATGCCGGTGTAGAATTATAGAACTCTATCTTGTACTCTTCACAAAAGCCTCTGAAAATCCTACCGTCGAATTGAGTGCCGTTGTCTGAGATCAGTGCCTTTGGTATGCCAAATCGAGTGATGATATTCTGCCAGACAAACTTCTTCACATCTTTTTCCTTGATTGACGCCAAGGCTTCTGCTTCCACCCACTTTGAGAAGTAGTCAGTTGCGGCAAGAAAGAACTTCCTGTTGCCTGGAGCTATTGGAAGTGGGCCTACTATGTCCAACCCCCACATTGCGAAAGGCCATGGACTGGTTAGAGGTAGAAGTTCTCTGGCAGGTTGGTGTATTTGGTGTGCGAATTTTTGACACTTTTCGCACTTTTTAACATACTTCTCCGAATCTGCTTGCATGTACGGCCACCAATATCCTTGTGAAATTGCCCTGTACGCCAGCGATCTTCCTCCCTGATGGCTGCCGCAAACACCCTCATGTATTTCGAATAGGAATGCTTCCACTTTGCTGGGGTGAACACACTTCAAGTAAGGTCCTGAGAATGACTTTTTGTATAGTGCCAGGGATGGAGAGAGCCAAAATCGCTGCGACTTTGCTCTGATTCTGTTGGCTTCTTTCTTCTCTTCTGGTAGGGTGCCGTCTTTCAGAAAAAGTATGATGGGATCCATCCAAGAAGGGCCTAATTCTGCGCAACATACCTCTTCTGCTTCTGGGTCTTCAATGCTTGGTCTAGGCAGATAGTCGATTAGTAATGGGTGAGGAATGGAGGTGTCTGCCATTGAGGCGAAGCCTGCTAGTTCGTCTGCTCTGCTATTTTCCTCTCTGCCGATCTGTTCTATCCTTACCACTTCAAACTTCTTGATTTCTGTTCTGACCAATTCTTGGTACTTGGCCATTCTATCATCTTTTGCCTCGTAGTCGCCAGATATTTGGTTTACCACCAACTGTGAGTCGCTGTAAACCATTAGTTCGGTGGCCTTCATGTAGAAGGCTGACTTGAGGCCTGCCAGAAGCGCTTCATACTCCGCTTCGTTGTTTGATGCTGGGAAGCCAAGGTTGATCGCCTGCTCCACCACTAGGCCATCTGGAGAGATGAGGACTATGCCAAGTCCTGCTCCATGCCGGTTGGATGCTCCATCCACGAAGAGCTTCCACATCTCTCCGACGAACAACTTCCAGCAGGTGGAGGGATCAGATGACGCCTTGGGATCTTCCATGATGCTGGTGTCTTCTTCAGGGTCCATGCTCGTTGTCTGCCCCTTACTTTCCGTTTGCACCAAGCCTTCATGTGTTGGCGAGTCCTGACTTGGTGTAGCATGGTCTGTTTGCTTCGTGCCTTCTCTACTCTGGTCTGCCTTGGGCACTGGCTGAGTAACCTGCACTAGGGGTTGCGCTATTCCGGCGTCCATCTCCATCCCTAGTTCGGTTGTGTCAGTCAGGTCAATTGGGCAGACTTGATGGCTTCCAGGGGTGAACTCTGCGACGAAGTCTGCCAAGGATTGGGCCTTTACTGCGGTTCTGGGTTGGAACTTGATGTCATATTGTCCCAATTCTACTGCCCACTTCAGAATTCGCCCAGAGAAGTTCGCCCTTTCGAATAAAGCCTTAAGTGGGAAGGCTGTGAGAACAACTATGGTGTGGGCGTGAAAGTAATGTGACAACTTCCTTGAGGCCATCATTAAGGCCAATGCCAGTTTCTCCAGTGGCAAATACCTCGTTTCAGCGCCTAACAACGTCTTGCTGACATAGAAGATTGGAAGATGCTGGACCCTTCCGCTCGAACCAACACTGCACTTACCGCGTGCTGAGAGACTGCCAAGTAGAGGAAGAGTTCTTCTCCAGGTATTGGGGTGACAAGTAGTGGTGGAGAAGACATGTATTCCTTCAAACTCTCCAGAGCTCGGTCGCATTCTTCGTCCCACTCAAACTTAGCTTTTAGTGACTGAAAGAATGGACGCAATCTGTCTGAAGACCGGCTGATGAATCGGTTAAGTGCTGCTGCCATGCCGGTGAGATGCTGCACTTCTTTTACTGAGTTAGGCCTCTCTAACTCCTGAATTGCTCTGATTTGGGAGGGGTCTGCCTCAATACCCCTGTTGGTCACCAAGAAACCTAGAAACTTGCCAGACCCCACACCGAATGCGCACTTAGAAGCGTTAAGGCGCAGCTTGTGTTTCTTCAGGATCTGGAACATCTCATCTAGGTCCTTTAGGTGGTCATCCGCATCCTTGCTTTTGACCACCATGTCGTCGATGTACGCCTCCATTGTTCTGCCTAACAATGGCTCGAACATCTTTGTGACCATTCTCTGAAATGTCGCCCCTGCGTTCTTTAGGCCAAAGGGCATGACCTTGTAGCAGTATAGTCCTCTTGGCGTGGTGAAGGACGTGACCTCCTGGTCTGGTTCGTGCATGGCTATCTGATGGTAGCCTCTATATGCGTCTAGGAAGCTAAGCCTGCTGTGCCCAGCTGTTAGGTCCACCAATTGATCTATCCTTGGTAGGGGGAAACTATCCTTCGGACATGCTTTGTTGACCGTCTTGTAGTCGACGCAGACGCGCCACTTGCCATTCTTCTTTGGCACCACGACGGTGTTGGAGATCCACTTGGGGTAATGTACCTCTCTGATTGCTCCTGCCTCCAGTAGGTTACCCACTTCTTCTGCCACTATCTCGGCGTGGTGGAGTGCTGATCTTCGCGTGCGTTGAATGACTGGTCTGGCAGATGGGTGGACATTGAGTTGGTGGCAGATGAGGTTTGGATCAATGCCTGGCATGTCGTACGGCGTCCAGGCAAACACTTCGATGTTGGAGGTCAAGAATTCCATAACTTCCAACCTCTCAGCGCTGGATAATGACGAACCAAGCAAAAAGAACTTATCCGGGTTCTTTTCATCGATTCTTACCTCCACCAAATCTTCTATCGCTTTCTGATCAGCTGCTTTGCCAACCTCTGCGAACAGTTCATTACTCTCAGGTTCTTCAATCGAGTGAACATACCCCTTGGCCGCACGGCTTCCGTTTGTTGTACGAAGCATTGTTTGGACATGATCTGGTCCCCATATACTTCTTCAATTATGCCGGTATCGTTGGGAAATCGCATCACTTGGTGGTAGGAGGATGCCACTGAGCGCATGGCATGCAGCCATGTTCTGCCCAAGATAACGTTGTAGGTGGAGGGGACCTTTATCACCCAGAACTCCACTTGTTTCGTTACACTCCCTGCTCTGACTGGGAGGATAATTTTGCCGACGGGCCACTCTGGCATGGAGTTGAATCCGATAAGGGGAGATACGGCAGGCGCCAAGTCTTTATCTTGAAGCTTTAGTTGCTTGAAGGTTTCATAATACATGATTTCGCACGAACTACCTTGGTCAATCAGAATCCGCTTGACATCAAAATCCTTGATTCGGAGAGTGACGACCAAGGCATCGTTGTGAGGGCAATAAATCCTTGCCAAGTCTTTATCTGAAAAGGACATGACATTTGTGGCCTCCATCTTCCCCTTTTTGGCGACTGGTTGGGCACTTAGCACCTCTCTGAAGTGCTCAGCCTTTTTGATTGAACCTCTGAGCTCGCATACACGCTCAGGTTCAAAGACTCCATGTATTACGTTGATGACGCCTTGAGGTGGGGCGTCGTTTGGCATTCCATTGGGCATATTGTGGTCCTGGGGGGCTGGCTGCGCCCCTCCTTCTATGTATTTGTCCAGGTGACCCGCCGCCACCAACTCTTCCAGATGCTGCCTCAATGGTGTGCAGTTCTCAGTGCGGTGCCCCTTTTCTTTGTGGAAGGTGCACCTCGATCTGTCATCGTAGTCCTTCTGGCTTCGCCTAACTTAGCTGGCCACTTGACGAAAGGCTCGTCTCGAATTTCGCTAAGTATACGGTAGATCGGTTTTTTGAAGACTGTGGTGATGGCAGTGCGGACTCTCAACCATCTTTTGTCTTGGTCTTCTCCGTTGTCTTTCCTGCCCTGTCTGTTTCGGTTCTGGCGATCTACAGCATTGACCTTTGCCGAGGTCTTCTTCTCTGGTGCTGCGACGCGCCAGATTTTGCTTTGGCACGAGCGCCATCCTCTTCCACCCTGATGTGCTGATGCACTCTCTCCATCAGGGCCTCCATGGTGAGGGGTGGCGTCATGGTGATAGAGTCCCTAAGTCTGTTCCCGACTGGGAGGCCTCTTTTATACTGCGCAATGGCGAGATTGGTTGGGCAGTCCCCAATCTGGTTGAATGTCTCCCAGTAGCGACTGTTGTATGACCTCAGGGTCTCCTTGTCGCCCATATCGATGGAGAGTAACTGGTCGATCTCCACCGGGGTTTTTGTGTTTGTTCTGAATCGTGTTACAAACGCCTCCGCCAATTGCGCCCAGGAGGCTATGCTGCCCTCTGGAAGCTTTTCAAACCAAGTCAGGCCTAGGTCACCTAGGCTTGAGGGGAATAGGATGCACATCAAGGCCTCATTCCGCCGGTATACAGCCATGACCTGGCGAAAGTGGCTTAAGTGTGAGTAAGGGTCCGTCTTCCCCTCATATGTTGTGAATTTGGGCTGTAGGAAGCCTGACGGTAGGGGCGCGTTCTCTATTGCTGGGACGAATGGTGAGGTTTGCAGCCTCGCCAATGCCTTGTCCGCTGGTTCGTAGGCCGGGCGCGGTATTGGCATTCCAACCTCGACGCTTCCATGCGTCCGAGGAGCCAACCGCTGTAAGGCAGAAACTCTGTGTGGATCGCGCGCTCTAGCGTCCTCCTTCCACCGCGCTTTCTCTTCTAGCACGGTCCGTAGGTCGGACGATCTGGGCAACTCTGTCTGCCTAGACCTTGTCTGGTGTGAGTGTGAGGGCCGATATGTGCTTCCTTCGGTGTGCGACCTTTCAGACCTCGTCCTCTCAGGCCTGGAGTGATGAGTTCTGGAGGATCTAGATTGTGCGTCGCCTGTCCTGAGGCTCTTGTTCTCCCCTTGTGAGGGTGTAGTATTCCTGCTACGACTTTCGGAGTGGCGAGGGGGCGTCTTGTTCGTGCGCCCCTCTCCTGTCGCCACTTCTTTTCCTTTCACCTGGCGTTTCAGAGATTCCATGTCTGCCGCCATCCGACGGATCAACTCGTCTTGTTCTCTGACGCGATCTTCCAAAGTTTGAGGATCAATTCTGCGTCTTTGTCTTTCTGGGCTTTGCGAACGAGAGGGATGAGGGCTGTTATTCCGCCTTCGTCCCCTCGCATCTCTCCTGGAATTTTGTCTGTGTGATTCCAGGTTCGCCATGGGAGTGACCACGGGTAGGCCTTCGCGCCTTGCACCCCCTTCTGGAGTTAGTCCGTCGACGGCGGACTGAGGTAATTCTTCGTTGTTCGCCATTGATTTTTTTAGGAGAAAAAGCTTGATCAAGAGGTTGTTCTTGTCTGATTTCCCACAGACGGCGCCAATTGTACGGGAAAGAAATACACCTTCTCGTATAATCCTGTTGACCAAGTCTGCGCTCCTCCGTACGACGTCGTTAACCACCTGAAAATACACACGTGAGCTAGCCGGCGGGTGTGTGCCGGAAACCTCTCCGATGCCTAAGTCAGAAAGCTTGACAAATAGACAAAAGCTCTATGAATTCAGGGAGTAAAGTTGCATTACCTCTCCAAAGGTGATATTGGTGAGCTTATATAGGTTTCGCGTGGCACAATCCTGGTAGGACTCTTATTCCCCAAGTAGAGTCCTTCTAGGATTACTCCTCCATGCGTAGAGTCCTCCTAGGATTCATACTCCTGGAAGATAATGCTTATCCTCCAACACCCTCCTTACTGCTTAAACCAAGTGAGATGGTTCTTCTATGGCCGAACTATCACACGACCGAAGTAACCATTAGTTCGGCACTAACTTTCCTTTCTCTTACCTCGGCTTTCCCATGCCAAGACCGAGCTAACCATTAAGAGAGTCGAGCCGAACTAAGTCCTCTCTAGGACTTAGCACACCTCGGTTTCCATATGCTATGACCGAACTAACTAATGACGACCGAACTACCAAACAGCATACTTCCCAGCCGAAGTAGAAACGAACCTTATGCGACCGGACTATCTACCACGGTCGCGACCGGTGCAACTCAGGGCTATTTCCTCAGACCGGAGTAAACTTATATGCACATTCTATTCGGCCCTCCGTACTGCGGCCCACCACGGCCCAATACCCAGCTCGGCCCAATTTTGCATATAAATTACCCTCTCAGTTTTTGAAATAATGGTCATTGTTCAGTATTTAATATCCGAATAAATTGTCTATGTTCGACTCTGTTTTTCTGAACATTTGTTCAGCATTGAGTATCCAAAGAAATTTCATAAGTTCGGAATTAACTATTTGGACATAATTTATTCGGCATTGAATATTCAGATAAAAATGCTACAACCATATTTCTATTGTTTAGAACTAGTGTTCAAACATATTTCATTTGTTGCAACCAAATTTCTATTGTTCAGAATTGAGTATCTAAACATATTTCATTTGTTCAGCACCGAGTATCCGAATAAGACTTGGGAGTGTAGGAAGTAGAATTTCTAAGATTATTTTGATTTTTAGAGTTATAATAGGTATTTTAAATAAATAAATAAATATTTAAATTTCAAATTTTGGTGTTTCGAAATAATGGACTGCTCAACCTAATTTTAGAGTCACCCAAATCCAAGACTACTAATAATTTTCTATGAAAGCAAGGATATGAAGTAGGGGGGGATAGGGCTATTTTGAAATTAGAGAGTCCCAATCAAATTGCCTAATGTTTTCTTTTTATACAAATTTTGTTTTGTTTTGTTTTGTTTTGTTTTGTTTTTTTTTTTTTTTATTCATTTATTGTGGTTACGTGTTTGACATTTGATAGTTTGCGTGCAAATAGTAATATTATAGGACAATAACAGTGGTGAGCCAGCTAGCTAAAAGTATTGGCATTAGACTGACAAGTGTGATGGTGTGCGTTTGAAGCTCCAATGGAGCTGTTAGCAGCCTTGTTATCTATTACAACATTCATTAAACAAAGAACCCATACATCAGTTAGAGGTGACTTGCAACCTTGCTAATTAAATTTTTTGTTAGTTGTGTGCATATTGAAATAATGAGGAGATGAGAGAGAGGGGTTTATCACGCTCATGGAGGGAGAAAGAGAGCCTGATGTACCAGTGGAGATTTTTTTAAACATTTTTATCACAAATATATTAAAGTGTCCTTTAACATATACTTTAACAACATCTTTATTATAACCACCACACTTATTAAATTAACAAATTTCAACATACAAAAGGTTGGTTTGGCAAGGGCTCATTGGGCTTTTTTGGCTCAATGAGCCACAAAAGACAGAATATAGGCTCATGAGCCACAACAGACAAAACATCACATCCAACCCCATAATCATTATACTCTTCTCTCACAAAAAAGTCAAAAAAACCAAAAAATCAAAAGTCCTTTCCAAACCAAACTTTTGAACCCAGGCTCATATAGCTAAAAAAGTCAAAAAGTCAAAAAGCCAACTCACTTCCCAAATGGAGGCAAAATCAAGTCTCACTTTTATTAATTTTTATCAATTAATCCACACCAACACACGTAATTTAACATCTCCAATTAAAAAAATGATCCAATGGGTTCATATTGCTTGATAGCATCTGCTTTCGGCTAGATCAGCCTCAGGTTTGCACAATCCAAAACTTTTTCACAATCATAATATAGAATTGGAGTATAGAAAGAAATTTAAAACCATTAAGACAACCCACACAGGGTTGTCATTGCTGGGGTGTTCGGCTTGGACTTTTTTTGTGCTTTACTTTTTTGTTTAACAAACTTGACAACGTACAATGTGTCAAACTTGTCATATTGACCTACTTATACACATTATTATATAATCCAAATTCAAATCAAATCAAACTTGAAGTCTTATTAAATGGGATCGATTACATGAATCATTTTTTTCTAAATGATTCTATCAAAGATCGTTTCATTAGTCAAATTAAATAAATTTATATATTTATTTACTACGCTAGCTAACGTCAATTTAGATCTATTTCGTCTCCTAATATTTCCATCTACTGTCACTATATCGCATCTCTTCACTACTGTCTTTGTTAGTCTTCGTTGAATATGTTCAAACCATATCAATCTATTCTCTCTCAACTTATCTTATATTAGTGTTACACATTATTATATATATTAAGAAAATTCTAATTTCGCATAAAAAGTTATAGAAAAGAAAAAAGAAATTCTTTCTATGTGGTCCTAACATTTTTCTAAAATAAAAGACATCAATTCAGTTGCACCATCCGCCACAAAAAATGTGTATTTTTGTTTTTATTTTTTAAATTTGTATAATATAATGCTAGGACAAATTATACTAACAGTCTCTATAGTTTGGATCTCGTATTATTTTAATTCCTAACTTTTCAATTGTGATATATTTGACCCTGAATTTTGAATCTTATTCCAAATAATGACAATTAAAGATATCATTACTTAATTTCAAGGGCAAAATCGTTAATCTGATAAAATATAAACTAATTTAACAAAAATAAATGTCAAAAAAATATTTTTAAATTTTTAAAAATTATTTCTATCTATCAAGAATAAAATTATATAAAATTGATAAATCTTTTAGCCATTTATTTATTTATTTATATTACCAAATTAATTTTTGTTATATGTTTGGATGATGATCATGTAATGGTTAAGTTTTTAATGTGTAATTGATATATTTAATATATTAAATGTTTTTAGTTTTAGATTTTTTTGATTTAATAGACTGGTTTAATAATGATATCAAAGTTGTCATCATATTTGACTTTTGAAAATATAGAAACTGATTTAATAAAAACAAAAACAATTACTCATTACATTATTATCATCCAAACATATAATAAAAATTAATTTGGTAAAAATAAATAAATAAATAAATGCTTAAAAGATTTATCAATTTTACATAATTTTATCTTTAGTGGGTATAAATAATTTTTAAAAATTCAAAAATATTTTTTTAACATTTGTTTTTGTCAAATTAGTTTATATTTTATGAAATTGACGATTTTGTCATTTAAAAAATCAATCAGTGTGTTTGGTTTGAGTCTTCTGGATTAAATTTTTTGAAAACTGAGTTTTTTGATTTTCATGTTTTTTTTTATTTTTAGTGAATATTTTTAAAATTAAATTTTTTATTTTTTATTTTTTTAGATGCACCTTACTTAGATGTATCTAAAAAGTAAAAAAATTATGAAAAAATATTTTAAAAAATTAAGAAATACATAAAAATACAAAAAAATATACTGAATTATGGTATTTTTTTATATATTTTTGGTATTTAGTGAATTTTTTAAAAGATTTTTTTTACAATTTTTTACTTTTTAGGTGTATTTATGTTAGGTGTGTCTAAAAAGTAAAAAAATTGCATAAAATATTTAAAAATTCAATAAAAACAAAAAATACGGAAAATAAGAAAGTAGAATTTTCTGAAAACTGTTTTTAGAAAAATGGAACCAAGCAAGCTGAATGATATTTTCACTTGTCCTTATTTGAAATAAGATTTAAAATTTAAAATTTAAAATCAAGTATATTACAATTAAAAAAGGGCAAATTACATATACCTCCCTCAAGGTTTAGCTAAATTACAGATACCCCTGAGGTTTCGAAAATTACAGATGGCAAGGTTTATATTTTCATAATAAATTACCCCCTGAGGTTTATATTTTCATAACAATTTATCTCAAAATTTGTTATGTAAATAGTACATTTAGGAGGTATCTATAATTTCTCAAACCTCAGGAAGATATCTGTAATTATACTAAATTTTGAGAGGAATATATGTAATTTACCTATTAAAAAATTAAAAATCAAAAAAAATATAAATTCTAAACTATAAGAACGTATCCAACAATGGCTTGATTTGGGGTCTTTGGAGAGAGTTGAGTTCCCGTCTGCCAACTTTGACCCCCTCTCCCCCAACATTTAATGTTTCTTGATGGCCAGTCACCTACACCCACCGGCTTTTTAAAATTTTCAATAAATTACTCTCGGCATGTATGTGTCAAACCAAATAAAATTAAAAAATTGCTTGAATTTAAAAATATATAAATTGGTTAATAGACTTAAATTTAAGGGAGATTGTGTTCTGTGTAGTTTCATATTTTTTTTTTGTGATCAATTTAGTTACTTTGATTGTGGAATGACTCATATGTTCGTTAAATTAGAGTGTCATATTTAAAAACAGTACACTAAATAATTTATTAGTGTCATATCATAGTCGTCATGATAGAGTGTCACATGTTACATTTGAAAAAAGGATATTAAGAAATTTTTAATTTTTTTAGAATGTCACATTATACCCACCACGTTAGAGTGTTACATGTTACATTTGAGAAATATACATTAAGAAAGTTTTAGTTTTTTTGAAGTGTCATATCATATCCGCCACGTTGAAGTATCACATTAATACCTGCAATGTTACATCATATCTGCTACATTAATAAAATGGTATAATCATCTACCAAAACACTACCAAAATCGAAAACAGGATCACACGGAAAGAAACTCTCCACTAATAGAACTTAACAAATTAATAGAAATTTTTTTGAACTAATTGGAGTATTTATTTGTAATATAAAATTTATTCTTTTAAGGTAAAAAAAAACATCTATTTATTCAAAATGACACATATTTGTCCAAACCCTATCATTGTTTATCAATTTTAATGTCATCTATTTGTACACGTGTTACTTACCCATTCACTTATTTGTCCAGTGTCATCTATCTGTCCATCTTTCAACTACTAGCCGCTCGCAACTTTTCGAGTATTACCAAAAAAAAAAAAAAAGTAATTCTTAGAACTAATAAAGTATTAAAAAAAAAAAGCAACAAAGAAAATTAATAATTAAAAAAAAAAGAGTGAAATTTTAAATTTACGTAGGGTCCTTTTTTACATTAATTATATGTTTAATATGCTTTGGTGCATGCATGTGAAAAGTTGGAAACTATGGAATTAGAAAATGAAAGGTCCTCTTACACTTTTTATAAGATTTGCTTGCTTGAACGAAATCTCACATTCTCACATGGCCACTTGGTCAATTGTCCTCCTCCACCCTCACCATTAGTGACCACCTCCCTCCAACATTCAACAACACCACCTCTGTCAAACAACCTATATATTTGGTTTTCCTTTTTTATTTATTTTCTTTTTCCACTCTTTTGTAGCTTTTGGTTGTTGAGCTATCTATCCTTTCTTGGAACTGCTCACCAAATTAAATGATGACCATCAAGTAATTACTAGTAGCTTTCTTGTAAGCCGGAGTGTCCCCCTATTTATTCCAATAGTTTTATATATAAACAGATATATATATATATATATATATTACAAAAATTATTTTCAGAATAATAGAGTTTTATTGGCAGTGTTGAGTTTTGTAACTTTAAAAGTAAAATCTGTGACTTATATTTACAGACTTTTTATATTGAAATTTTAAATGCAATAATGTGATAGTAATATTTTCAAATATAAGTTATCTAATAAAATTAAAATTTGGCACATCATTATGTATTAATTTTCTATTTTTCTAGTAGTACTCTTTAAAAATTGTTATTGCTAGATTCTGTGATAAAATTATGTGTACAATTTTTATCTGTGGATTATATTACACATAAGGAAAATGATATACAAGTTTACAATCTATACTCATTTTCTAAATTTAATGATATATAAATAATATGATTGGTTGATAAATGAAGAAGATATGAAATATAGTATTATCTTTAATATCTAATTAATTGTCATATCATTAAACTTGAAAATTAAATCTAATTTTTTATTTAAATAGCAATGTTCTTATGTATAAAAATACCACGACTACGGATTATTTTGAAAAGATTGTTAAAAATAGACTTTCTTTTTTTTTAATATTTTTTTTAACTTTTTAAAAATATATACAAAAAAAAATATAAGAAATAATATAACACAAAATAAGTTAAAAATTGAAAGATTACTTTCAACCGCTTTTTCAAAACAACAATGATTCATCCCACTAAAAACACCACCACTAATAACACTAATGCATTAAAAAAGTAAAAAAAAAAAAAAAAAATACAACTCCAAGATCAAAATATCACATCATTACTGGCAAGACCCACTACCACCTAATTAATGGGAGCACTAATTAGTGCTCCCAAGCATTTTTCTTTTCAAAATAGCCCACACCATTGCGACCAAAAATTTTATATGAATTAATTTATTCAAATTGCGTTTGTTTCTCTCTCCTAATTCCCTCTCTTTAAAATGCTCTCTCTTCTCCACCGCTAACCAAGCTAAGCTGCTCCAACAAGCGTGTTGTGCTTGCTTTCAATTTCTTCAATTGTTTTTTTCTTGGAAGGTTAATTAGCTCATCAGCTTCTCATAGACTGTCCTTTGTTTAGCTTCCCATAGACTCTCCTTTGTTTAAGAACCCAAGCAAAACACACAATTTCAACTCACATCACAACTATAAAAAGATTTAGAAAGAGAAAGATTGAGAGAGAGAGAGAGAGAGAGAGAGAGAGATGGGTAGCATAGATATGGATAAGGAGAGATTGACGGCGGAGATGGCATTTAAGGACTCATCGTCCGTTGTCATCAAAATCCATCAACGATTGCCGGACTTTTTACAGTCGGTGAAGCTGAAATACGTGAAGTTGGGGTATGGCTACTCATGCAACTTCGCGACAGTTGTCATGTTTGTTGTTGTCTTACCATTGTTCATTGCCACTCTCGTTCAGCTTTGCGGTCTAAGATTGGACCGGATTTCTGAATTATGGACTAGCCAGACCGCTCTTCTGGACACCGTGACCGCCCTTATCGGTTCAATCGTCTTGCTCTTCCTCTTCGCCCTTTACTGGGCTACTCGGCCCAGACCCGTCTATCTCGTGGACTTCGCTTGTTACAAACCCGAAGACCAACGCAAAATGTCCGTGGAATCCTTCTTGAGCATGACTGAGGAGAGCGGTTCGTTCGAGGAAGAAATGGTTCAGTTCCAGAGGCGAATATCAACCCGGTCCGGTCTGGGAGACGAGACTTATCTACCTAGAGGGATTACTTCCAGACCGCCCAATTTGTGCATGAAGGAGGCCCGGGCGGAGGCGGAGGCGGTGATGTTCGGAGCACTGGACTCGCTGTTCAGCAAAACCGGAGTGAAACCGGAGGACATTGGGATTCTGATCGTGAATTGCAGCTTGTTCTGTCCAACCCCGTCTCTGTCGACCATGATCGTGAACCATTACAAGCTTAGAGCGGACATAAACAGCTTTAATTTGGGGGGAATGGGTTGCAGTGCGGGTCTAATATCAATCGACCTTGCGAAACAGCTCCTAAAAGCAAACCCAAACACATACGCAGTGGTAGTGAGCACCGAAAACATAACGCTGAATTGGTACTTCGGAAATGACCGGTCCATGCTTCTGTGCAACTGCATCTTCCGCATGGGCGGAGCAGCCATGCTTCTGTCCAACAAGGCTAAGGACAGGGTCCGGTCCAAGTACGAGCTTGTCCACACGGTTCGAACCCATAAAGGTGCTGACGACAACAGCTACAACTGCGTGTACCAGAGAGAAGATGATAAGGGCACAGTGGGAGTTTCGCTAGCTCGCGAGCTAATGGCGGTGGCGGGAGACGCTTTGAAGACAAACATAACGACATTGGGGCCTCTGGTGCTCCCGTTCTCGGAACAGTTGATGTTTTTCCTTACTTTGGTGAAGAAAAAGTTGTTGAAACTCAAGGTGAAACCTTATATACCTGATTTTAAATTGGCTTTTGAGCATTTCTGCATTCACGCAGGCGGTCGAGCGGTGCTTGATGAGTTGCAAAAGAACTTGCACTTGACTGAGTGGCACATGGAGCCCTCCAGGATGACTTTGCACCGCTTCGGGAACACCTCCAGCAGCTCTTTATGGTATGAATTGGCTTATACCGAAGCCAAAGGCCGGGTTTCCAGAGGGGACCGGGTTTGGCAGATTGCTTTTGGCTCCGGCTTCAAGTGTAACAGCGCTGTTTGGAAAGCCTTGAGGGAGATTCCTGCTCCTGCTACTGCTACTCAGTTGAAAGCTAGCCCATGGGGTGACTGCATTCATAGGTACCCGGTCAAAGTTCCTCTATCATAGATATATATATGGAATATCTCAGATCAGTGCCTTTATTATTATTATTAATTGGTTCAAAGATGAGAGAAGAGAAGTCCCGATGACCACTCACAGAGATGGTTACCTCATCTGTTTCAAATTGTTTATGGTGGTCCTGTATGTAGTATTTGTTTTTTTAAGCAATGAGAAAGAAGAATTGACAAAATGAAATTGATGTATCATTTTTTAACTTTTTAATTAGCACCTGTCCTCGCCAAAAAAAAAAAGAACAAAACAAATTAGAGGACTCAATTGTACTTTTATTTTGTAGTGCCACAATTCTTTACAAGAATTTGTAAGTGTTTGTGGAAAGTGAAAAAAAATATATATTATTATTATTTGATGGTTAACAATTATCCAACACAATTATATTTAAAAACTTATATATTTTAATTTTTTAAATATTATATGATGAGTGACTAATATAATATAATTTTGTGATAAAAATTAAAGAGAAAATATTTATAGAGTAATGTTCATATATTTTATTCATTTATTTTTAATGTAAAATTTTATAAATTTTTATTGAATCTTATAAATTTTTAAGCAAATCTCTCTCCTACATCATAAAATCAAATCGCTGTGTTGGTTCATCAATCATCAAAATTAAAAAAATCAATTTGATACTAAAATTACTTTCAATGTTGATCGAATTGAACTATTTCCAACCCGAGAGAGTATGTAGCCGCATACAACTCTCCATCCATCTTATTCAAATTTGACATCGACCGTGTAAAAGGTAAAACAATAAACATGAATTGATGGAGAAATGAAAGAAGTCATCATCACCCTTTTAAAGGTAAATCGGAACAACATTGTTGTATTCAAATTTTTGTAGTAAACTTTTCATTCAAATCGTGATATGCTATATATATATATATATATATTAATTAGTATATTAATTAACAGACTAATTAGATATAATATTATGTACACTCATGTTAAGTTGTGAAAATTCACATATATATCTTGTATTTTAATTAATGTGTTACTTGACATATTAATTAGGGTTTTTAACATTACTCATATATATAGCATTTTCAGAAATATTTAGTTAAAATTGTATAAAGCTAATTCATGTAAAAGGTTTAACTTTAGAATTCTATTTTGGATAGTTATGGTACAAACCTTTTTTTTTGCCAAGTTATGGTTCAAACCTTCGAATCCCATTAAATATATATCAAAAACATAGTAGTAGTAATAATAATAATAATAATAATAATAAAATAATCAGTCACATAAAAAATAAGTGTAATAATTAATGATTATTTACACAAGGAGGTATATGTAAGCACATTTTTTTTACTGTATATATTTTAAGTAAAATGGTTGTGTTTATTTACTATTAGAGTGGTACACGATTACATAATAAGTTAAATCTATTAGATAATCTCAATTAGAAGAGCATTTGTTTGCCGCCGGTCCCTCATTCCCTCATTGTTATAAAATTCATAAACATATGCCAAATTTTTTCTTTTAAGATCCATGCATACATGATATATATCCATCGAATATATCATTTCGTAATATCAGTATTATGAACATAAATGTAACTATCAACAAGCTCTACCATTTGATATATATATATATATATATATATGGCTACAATTGTTGTATGCGATTGATTTTATGCCCATAGATTTATCATAAACAAAAGGGAGACAAAATAAATGAAGATAGAAGATAGCTGTGTTTGAAAAACACCGCTATAGGTGTGACAAATGTCTCTAATTCTTTTTGTGACGTTTAGTACTAAATGCCGAAGATGCGTCCGTCGTTATAGTGTTATGATGCTTTAAAAACATCTTTAGATTAGTATAGATGGCGTTTTTAAAAATGCCGCCAAATGTTGTACTTAACGGTAGCATGACGTTACAATAATATTTAGTGATGTTTTTAAAACGCCATCATATATATATTTTTATTTTTAAAATCTAACCGTTACAGCGGCATTTTTAGAAACGCCATGATATCTTTTTTTTTTTTTAATTTTTAAATTGTGCTAATTTTATGTTATTGAACTAAAAAAATACCTGTAATAAAACTGAAAAATAGCACTAATATGAAACAATAACTCCTATTCAAATAGCAAATGCAATAGTAATTCACTTTTCCATTCAATTTAATATCCAATCACCATTAACCACAAAATAGCGTATCCACAAATCATGTTTTAATATTAACCACAAAATAGCATATCCACAAATCATGTTTTAATATTAACCACAAAATAGCATATCCACAAATCATGTTTTAACATTAACCACAAAATAACAAATCTAAAAATCATGTTTTAGCATAGAAGCTGTAGTTTTTACTAGTCTACATGCTTGCATCAGAATATAAACTGCAATCAAATTCACCAAAATAAAATAGTATTGGCAACGGGGATAAAGATCAACAGAGTTTGTAAGCAACAAAAAAAGAAAGAAAGAAGTAATCAAGGGATAGCAATTTGTGTTCCAAGGTTTTGGATGGGGAAAAATGAACTTATATTGCAAATTTTCGAGCCCTACTTGAGATTCAAAATCACTGTTTTTTAGATTGTTAAGTTAAAACACTATTGCAAATATGGCAGCCAAGGCATAAGGCTAAGAAACACAACACAAAGGAATAAAAGAATATTAATCGAGACCAAAAAAATTCTTCACAATATATGATGGAGAAATAAGATGTATCACCAAAGCACGTGGCATGTAAAGAAGCATGAACAGGTCATACAAAGTTTAAACTTACAAGTGCCAGTAATCATTTTATTAGATGTGAGAAAAGAAAGATTCTAGAAAGGAGTGAAACATACCCTAAAGGCAACAAATTTCAAATAAAGCTCTAATGAGGTCAAGACCCTGCCTAACTCTACGCAGATTACGTGAAAGACTTCCTGGTGTTCTCACTGTATCATTTTTGACATCAACATCGAGTAACTTAATTTAAACAGCTATATTTCTTTGATGCTTCTACAAGATCACGCACCTGAAAGTGTCAATCAAGGCATTAGATTCGACAATGATTTTTCAGATCAGTCAACAGGGAGAAGTGAGAAATTATGTTCAAAATACAAGAGGAATCCATATTTGAATCACTTTTATGTACATATAACATTTCAACTTTAGAAGGCAAGACCAACAACCCCAAACCGCCCCTATACAACACAATAAAATAAGGGGAATTGCAAAAACATGGGACTTAGGTATAATACTTGCACTTTTAATCGAATGTTTTTGGTGCAAGTCATATTTGTGCAATTTCACAAATTATACTTGCATCAAAAATATTCCCATGAAATTGCATTTACTTTTTCATTCTTCCACTTATTTGCAATTTGCCCAATAAAATAAACAAAAATGCTCAAATCAAGGTGGTACATTAACACTAAAAATGAAACTTGCTGAGATATGACGCACTGACACCTCTCCAGGTGTCTGACATGTGTCGGACTCGCTCGGACATGCTAGAGAGTGGAAGATGCTGGGGACATGTTGGGACACGCTAAGGATACGTTGGGGACCCATTTAAATTTTTTTTTTCTCACCAAAAAAGCATACCAAGGTTGATGAAATTTGATGAGAATAAGTATTTGATATAGAATAAACATATAATATTAAAAAATATGACATAACAATTATATAAAATTATATGTTTTGCACGTGTCCTGATGTATTGTGTCCTATATTTTTGAAAATTTTTGTGTCCGTATTGTGTCCATGCTTCATAGTTGCCAAGGAATATAAAATATGAACAATTCTTAGGCCCAACAATTTATAATGTCAAGGAAAAATAAATCAATGCCAAGTTGCCAACAGATAAAAGTGACTGAAAAGAACAAAATTCACATTTTAACTTCATTAGTTTTTTTAGCTAGATAAGCCACATATTAGATTGCAGTATCCTGTTATTCATCATCCACATGTAGACGATGGATAATCAATTAGTAACAAATCAAAGAGGAACATAGCCTTCATTGCAAATTACAGGAGATGTAATTGTGTAGTACAACAACAATGACAATGGTCTCAAAAAAAAAAAAATTGATGGAAGAATGGCATATTTTTCTAGTTCAAGTAGCCATTTAATGCTCTAAGGTATGTAAAATAGGTCCCAAAGTTGAATTCGAAGCTCTTTGAAATTTGCAATCCCATGATTTCTTTCCCAGCTGCTGTTTTTTTTTCTTTCTTCAATATAAACTCTTTAATCACTCAATATAAATCTGATAGTTTATTACACCAAAACCATATAAATAGACAAATTGTTCTATTATCTTCTTCTATTATTCAAAGCTGGAATTTATGGCCCTAATAACATATCTAACTGGATAAGCATCCAAACTGTTAATGAATGTGATAATTGCGACAACCTTCTTTCAGGTTTGTAGCAAATAATCATGAGATGAAAAGATTTCTCATGTGCCTAACATTGAAATGAAAAGGTCTTAATATTCATGAAATAAAAGAATAATTTTGGCAGGAACTCATGGATGTGGGAAGTTCAAACCCACTACCCAAACCATGCAATCAAAGGAAATTGTGGTATTTAACAGGGGTATTTGTAGTATACTTCAATTGACATACTCTTTTCTTCATCCTTTCCAACAGAAACAAAGTAAAGATAAAACTAATGAATGCCATAACGGTTGCTTAAGTTGCTGCTTTCAAAATCTCTAAACTAGATTAGTTTTCATTAATGTTTTAATCACAGAAAAATGGTTTACCTTGTTACCTTGTTAAATCAAAGAAAGGAAAACTTTACATTCAAAGAAAGGGACATCAAACTTTTATCTTGTTAGTTCTTCTTCTTCTTCTTCTCTTTCTTTGAAGGGTAAACCTACATTTAATAAGAACAAGCATTTTAATTAATAAGGTCTTATATTGTCAAAAAGCCTTTGATTAAATGATTACTCATATCTTGGGATAAAAATGTATGAGATCGTTGTGATGTGGCATTGGCCGAATAGTGGAATGAGAGGCCACAGCCGAGGATTTCTTAAGAGCTTTTAAAATGTATTATGAGCTTTATTCTTATGTACGATTTCTTAAAAGCTTTTAAAAATTATTTCAAAATCACCAATATGTTCACAGGTAACTCAGGATTAAGCTGGAAATCATGATTTCAAGTTTGAATAATCCAAATTTCAAAACTGATTCAACACTATTGACTACCAACTATAACTAGATTAGTGGATCATTAAACATTAGCAAATTCATGATAAACCAAGTCAACTAGCAGTATCAAGAACATGAAGATATTAACTGTTTACCTTAAAATAAGTTGTTAGTTTGCTATTCAAATAGTAAACTACCTCAAATTTCATTATGCATCTACAAATTGATTTTAGTGATAAAACTGTGAGACGTTAAATTTTCAAAACCTCACTTCTAAGTGAGGACCAAGAAGTTGTTGTCCATCGAAAGCATGGCTACAACATGAGATAGATTCGTAACATTACAGCAATTCAAAACATCAATTCATAACCAAACAAAACATTTCACATAAACAAAACATCAATCACTGAAACAGAGCAATACTGTTGCATTGCAGAATTGATAGTCATATATATATAGAGGGAGAGAAGGGGGTGATAGATCCGAACCTTTCTGCCTTTTCTCAATGCCTTGATCAACCCATATGCAATGCCTTGATCTGCACAAACGAAAATCAACAACCAAATCAACAGAGAGATCTTTGAAATCGAGAGAGAGAGAGAGAGAGAGAAATGTGAATTTTCTCATAATATTGAAATTACTAAACGTAACATTTCAAAAAAAAACTCTTTAATGTACTTTTTTCAAATATAACTGTGACGACCCTGATCTACATATTATTCTATTGAGCATGTTTGCATAATTATGTGTTTAAATTGTGTTTATCTGTTTGTTTATAGTATGTGTTAGAATACCAACTTTGAATTCGGAATTGAAAGCCTAAACGGCTTCAGAAATCAAAATTGACTAGTTCAATAGACTAATTAGAATATTTGGAATCATGTGGCAAGATCAAAATAATTAGAATAAATCAATTAGACTTGATTATAATTAATTAGACTTAAGCTAGCTTAATTAGTCTTGATCCCGCTTAATTAGTCTAAGTTAATTCGCCTTATATATATGTTGTAAACATGTTTGAGCTCATTTTTTCTTCTTCAACTCATTTGGTTGAAATTAGAGAGAGAGAGAGAGAGCGCTTTATTAGCCTTAATCCCACTTAATTAGTCTAAGTTAATTCACCTTATATATATGTTGTAAACATGTTTGAGCTCATTTTTTCTTCTTCAACTCATTTGGTTGAAATTAGAGAGAGAGAGAGAGAGGGAGGGAGGGAGCAACAAGTTTTAGAGAGAGAGTGTGTAGAATTGTGAGGATTTAAAGAAGATTTGAAGGGGAATTGAAGAGATTATGCCACCTACATCTAAATTCAAGCTCTAAGTAAGATTAGTACCCATAATCCTTGTAAATAATCCATGTAAAAGTTGAATTCATGAAACTTATAGGATCATTTGCATGAAATTGAGAGGAAGATATTAGAATCACTTGAATTCTTGTAGGATTGAGTTGAAATTGGACATGCATGCATAATTCTTCATCTTTAAGCTTGAATTTATAAAAATTCATACATGCATGGAGCTTATGTATATTAGCTTGAAAGATTTGTCATATTTTTACACTCCTCATTTCATATAATCATGTTTTGAAAGGAAAGAAGTTTAATTTATTGCATGCATGGCAAAATCATTGAGTTTTGGGAAATTGAAAGATTTTGAGAGTATGGTTTTATAAATTCCATGTATTTATGTTTTATAAAGAGTTTCTTCATATTTCTACAAAAGTCATGCAAGCTTTGAACATGAGAGGCATGCTTTTGAACTCCAATGTAATTCTGAAAAACCCAGAATTCATTCACTTCACTCGAGTGATGTATATGTCGCTCGAGCGCACTTTGTATACTCCTAATATTTTTTGCAGAGTTTTGCAGTTGGCTTGAGCGACCAAGTGTGCACTCGAGCGAACCTAATTTTGTATTATACTTGGTTCGAGCGACCAAGTGATGGCTCGAGCCCCCAAGTGATGGCTCGAGCCCACTTTGACACCAACTAGTACTTTTGCAAACGGACAACACTGCTCAAGTAGACCTTGACAATGTTTAGGCATTCTTGAAATACACTCCCATATGCATGCTTTCATCCTCATGCTCTTTTAGATATCCTTGAACATTGTTTAGGCATTCTTAATAAGAAAATGAATTAGAAACACATTAAAAAAGGATTGGATTAAGTAGAACATTTGCTTGGAACATGTGTTTCAATGTGTGTTTTGTTATATGTATTGTGTAGGTGGACGCCCGAGACTTAATATCGGTACAACCCACTGTGAGTAATGCCTTTATAAAGCTATGTTTGATGGTCAAGAATGATATTTTGAATCTTATTTTGTTATCTGTGAATGAATGTCCTTTTTGAAATTGTAATCATGGCATTTTTTAGTGAGTCTCTTGCCTAGGGAAAATAATATCATAGGCCCTCGCTTAGGGGAAACAATACCATGATCCATTGGATTAATTGAAACACAGAGATCTCTGACATTAAACCTTAATGGTCCATATTGAATTATGGATTATTGATTGACCAGTTGTGCTCCTATTGGATTGACCCTTGCGGTCCTATTGGCTTTGGCATATTGTTACATTGCTACTCTATTGGATATACCATGTATAATGATTGAATGATTATTGTTATCATATGGTATTGTTATAAACGTATGATTGTCAATCGAATGTTTTGATTATTGAAATGAATTGTTTTGGGAAAATGAGAGATATGTTTTGAATCAAGTTGAACTTCATTCATATAAATCCTTTATATTGATATTACTCACTGGACTCCAACTCACCAAGAAAACCTCAGAGTCTATCCTTGTGAAGCGATTTTTGAGGTGCCTCCGTGATGGGGCGCGCTTGGTCTCAAGTGGAGTCAAGGTTTGTCAAACCTTTCTTTTGTTCACTACAAGAAATAGCACTTTTGGCAACTAAATTTTTGATCGCTGAAAGTCATGTTTTAGTCGGCGAAGTTTTTAGCGACTAAAAGTTTTGGTCGCCACGTTAGCAGGTGACCAATTGTTGGGAAAGGTTTTTGGCGACTAAAAAAATTTTAGTCACCAAAAGTAATAAATTGCCGACCATTTTTTTAGTCGCCAAAAGCATTAAAGGAAAATTATCTACAACAGTTTTAGCGACTAAAATTTGTTGTCGCCAAAAGTTGAGAATTATTTTTTACAACTAAAATAGTTGCTGCCAAATAAATTTTTTTATGTCATGTTATTGTTTTTTAGCTACTAAATATTTTAGTCGCCTAAAGTTTTTTTTTTTTTGCTGCTAAACTTTTAGTCGCCAAAAATGACTTGTTGTTCAGGTTATTTTTGTATAGCTACTAAATAATTTAGTCGCCTAATGTCTGATTTTTTTTTGCTGCTAAACTTTTATTAGCCTAAAGTCTGAATTGTTTTTACCCACTAAACCTTTAGTCGACAAAACATTTTTGTAGTTTCTTTGCAATTTTGTACCTACTAAACATTTTAGTTGCCGAAAGTGTGATTTGTTTTTTTGGCTACCAAACTTTTAGTTGCCAAAAATATTTTCAAATTTTTTTTTAACTACTAACTATTTAGTCGTCAAAAACAAAAATTTATGCTTTCTCTCCAAATTCTAATTTGTTATAGCCTGTATGTATTTTTGACAACTAAATAATTTTAGTAGCCAAAACTAACTATACAGCGACTAAAATATTTTTTTGTCGTTGAAAATAAATATTTGGTGATCAAACTTTTGGTCGCCAAAGATAAAAAGTAAATTTTTATTTTTCATTCAGCGACTAAATAATTTTAGTAACCAAAACCAACTTTTTGGCAACTAAAGTATTTTTTAGTCGCCAATTGTGGCATTTTTAGCCTTCTAAATTTTTTTAGTTACCAATAATCAATATACCTCAACTAAAAAAAATTAGTAACTAAATATTGTACTTTTGCCGACTAATTTAATTTTTGGTCACCAATTCCACAACTTTTGGGGACTAAATGTTTTTTAGTTGCCAAAAGTATAATTTGTTGTAATGGTTTAACTTTGCTCTTGTTACTTTGGAACTTGTTTTGGATGGATGTTATGTAATAGATGTTTAAATTTGTTGTGATGTATATATGTAAGAAGAATGAGGGTTCATTTATCATAAGACGTCTTTCATATATGCACTAAATGAACTATCTTTTGTATTTGATATTACTTCCACCAAGTCCCGTTTCAATATAACACTCTAAAAACGTAATACAATATAACTCATTAAAAAACTCTTTAGTATTGTTTTTTTAAAAATAACACTCTAATATGACATATTAAAAAACTCATTAGTATACTTTTCTCAAACATTACACTCTAATGTAACATTCCCAAAAAACTTCTTAGTGTATGTTTCTTAAACGTGACATTCCAATCAATGTAACACACAAAAACTTCTTAGAGCATCTCCAATGGTTGTTGCTATAATACCATTGCTATTGCTATAATTTGGCAATGAATAGTGCTATTTTGTCAAATTATAGCAATGGTGCTCCAATAGTCACTTGCTATTTTGGCAATTCTCAACCAACTTTCCCTCCAAGTTTGTAGGTGTTGTTTGGATTTAGGTTTTTTTTGTAATTTTATTTTTGTTTATTTTTTGTCTTTTATGACCTTTTTTTTAAACTATTTGTAAAAAAAAAAAATTATATGTTTATATTATTCCCGACTAGACAAATATAAAAATTAAAAAATTAGAAAAAAATTAAATATAATTCAATTTGAAAAATTACTTGGTTTTCTACTGTTTCAATTCTGCTTTTTCAACTGAATTTGGAGCCACAAATATGTTCATATTTGCTTATGTGGCATGTTTAGCAATTACTATTTTACTTATCAAATTTGAGAACAAATATGGCATATGCCATTTTTGGCAAATAAAATAGCAAGCCATTGGAGACTCACTTTTTATCACTATTGCTAAATTATAGCTTTGACAAGTGTTCTTAGAGCTCCATTGGAGATGCTCTTAGTGTACTTTTTTCCAAACGTAACACTCTAATGTATCACTTCAATGTAACATCATAAAATCACATTAACAAAAATGTAGATTTTCACGTTCGATAACTATCACTTCAGCCATCAATCCTCCCAAAAAGAGTCTTCCACATCTCATCTTTCCATTTTCATCTCAAAAACAAATCAAAAAATTGAAAAAATAAATAACAAAAAGATATTCACTCTAACTCAAATGTCACCAAATCAAATAAATATAATTCCAAAATAAAAAGGACTAATTGATTCATAAAAAAAAATTCTTAAGACTAAATGGATGAATATTCTCTCATATAGAATTCATGGATAAATTTTCCATTAAAGGATTAAAGTTTCTAAACTTCTGAATTATTCAGCTTGTTTGGTTTGAATTTTCTGAATTCACTTTTCAAAAAATTGAAACTTTTTATTTTTCGCGTTTTTTTGTTTCACTGAATTTTTTTTAACATTTTAAGTAATTTTTTTTTAATTTTTAGATACATCTGACATAAATACACCTAAAAATTATAATATTTATAAAAAAAAATCTTTAAAAAATTCACTAAATACCAAAAATATATAAATATATATATATGAAAAATCGTACATTATTTGTATTCTTGTGCATTTATTAATTTTTTAAAATATGCTTTTATAAATATTTTATTTTTTAGATATATCTAAGTAAAAAATTCTTAAAATTAAATGGATGAACATTCTCCCATATAGAATTTATGGATAAATTTTCCATTAAAGGATTAAAGTTTCTAAACTTTTGAACTATTTAGCTTGTTTGGTTTGAATTTTCTGAATTCACTTTTTAGAAAATTGAAAATTTTTATTTTTTCGCGTTTTTTTGTTTCATTGAATTTTTTTAACATTTTAAGCAATTTTTTTTTTTAATTTTTAGATACATCTAACATAAATACATTTAAAAAGAATAATATTTATAAAAAAAAAATTAACTAAATACCAAAAATATAAAAAAAAATGAAAAATCTGTATATTTTTTGTATTTTTGTGCATTTATTAATTTTTTAAAATATGTTTTTTACAAATATTTTATTTTTTAGATATATCTAAGTAAAAAATAAAAAAAAAATTACTTAAAATTTTAAAAATATTTATTAAAAATAAAAAAATAAAAAGACTCTATTTTTTAAAAATTAAAACCAAATATAGTGATTATTTTTTTAAGTTTTGACCAAAAAAACAATTTGAGAACTTTCGTCCACGCAAAAGCAAGAGCAAATGCACAACCTAACTTCCAACTGGAAAATAATTAGGAGGAGACTGACTGATGGAAGCTTACACAAACAACGTACTATGCATCCCTCAAAACTTGCCAACTGTCTTGTCATCCATTATTTTGATTATTACATTATGCTGCTATAAAAAAAGATAAATTACAAATATATTTTCTGAGATTTGATTAAAATATAAATTATCTCATGTAATTTTAAAAATTACATTTCATCTTTGAGATTTTTAATTTCATAACAAATGTCCCTTAATTAACAGTTTTTAATGATATTAAAAATACGTTTCAATTAACAATTTAAGTAGTTTTATTATTGTATAAGAGAGCAATTATGAATTATTATTTTTAATTAATTCTATTAGATAAAGTTTTTTAACAAGAGAGTGTTTGTAATTTTTTCAAATTACAGGAGTTAATCTGTATTTTAAATAAACTTCAAGGGGTTTATTTGTAATTTACCCTAGAAAAAATTGTTTCATTTATGTAATTTTTTTTTCACAAATCTCTCTAATGGTATAACAAGAAAAAGATAAATTAATGATCCATGTTCCTATACTTCTCTCTTCTTTTTTCAAAATTTTCCAACCAATCTTGCTGCTTGTGGAAGATGAGTTTGTGTGAATGTAACACTACTAATTAATAATAATTCTATATTTTTCGTACTTTTATAAAATATATTTAGTCCATTCTATGAGTAGTCACTGATACATTTGAAACATAGTAAATAAATGATGAAATTTATTAAATTAATATAATAATAACTCAGATGGTAAATTATAGTGTAAAAAATAATAAGATGATTACAACATTACTAGACAGACTAACCTTAATTATTTGCTACTACTACAACTTTAATTTACCTATTCCATCTAGAAAGAAAACCAAGTAGAAAAATATCATTAAATTGATGTAAAAACACCTAGTATTGCTTTGACAATGAAGATAATACATTTATACATGCATGATGCATGCATAAATTGGAAAACAAATGATAGAAAGACACGAAAGACGATTTTAATTTATTATAGAAATATAAAAAGATCAATTTAAATTTGTTCACACCCTCTTTGAAAGTGTGTAACAAAATATATAATTTAATTAATTGAGTCAGTTCTGTTGATCATTTCAATACCCTGCTTTTATATGAGAGGTTAGGAGATCAATCCTACCCCAATACACTTCTATATGAGAGGTTAAGAGGTCAATCCTACACTTGAAATAGTGCACTTCACACTTACGGTAACTTCTTCTTTCTTTTCTTTTTTTTTTTAATTTCTAATTTTAGATAATTTAAGTCTAACTACTTATAAATTGTTATCCATAATAATCATATCATTTTTTATTTTATTAGTATCGTCATTCTTAATATCATAAAATTAAGCACAAATTACCAATACTCCAATACACTTCTATATGAGAGGCTAAGAGGTCAATCCTACACTTGAAATAGTGCACTTCACACTTACGGTAACTTCTTCTTCTTTTTTCTTTTCTTTTTTTTTTTAATTTCTAATTTTAGATAATTTAAGTCTTACTACTTATAAATTATCCATAATAATCATATCATTTTTTATTTTATTAGTATCGTCATTCTTAATATCATAAAATTAAGCGCAAATTACCAACACTCCCCTCGTGATATGACTAAAATACGGATTCCTCCTTGAGGTTTGAGAAATTATATTCCGTTCCCTGAGATTCATATTTACATAAAAAATTGTCCCATGAAGTTTATATTTGCATAACAAATTGTCCCTTCATTTGTTATGCAAATATAAACATCAAGAAATAATTTGTAATTTCTCAAATCTCATGAGAAAATCCGTGTTTTAGTCAAATCTCGAGGGAAGTATTGGTAATTTCCCTAAAATTAACTAATCCTTGTACCTCCCCTCTCCATCACCTTGATTTGCTCTACCCTCAATATGATTAGGAGCAAGAATGGAACTCTACAAATTCGTCTCACCCCTACCATCCCTCCATGGGGAGTAATTATCTTTCACGTTGGCTGTGTACCCAATCAACAGTAATGAGCTAAATGAATACATAATCTTAATAACAAGGAGATGGTAGACAAATTATTACATTTCATTGGTCGAACACATGAACATACAGTCTTCCTGACCTACTATATAATTTATGCTCTATGGGGCTCTTTATTGGCCTCGTTTGGTGTACCTGTTAAAACAGATTATAGATTATTATTTTAATCAGAAGCTATTAATCTATTTGGTGTAACTGTTGGATAATATATTTAAATTGTTGAGTAGTGTTTGTTAAATAAGCTGTGAAGTAGTTTTTTTAATTAAATTTTATTTTTTGTTGTTCACTACTTGTCTACATTTCTAATTTTTTTTTTAAAATAATAATAATCTATAGTCCATTTGGGTCTTTTTTTATTTTTAAACAAATAAAAAATACGAAAATCTAAGAGTATAACCGTAAATTAACATGTCTACAACAGAAGCTGATAATTAGAAGAAGGGGGAGCAGTTTCTTAGAATCAGTTTTTTTGAGTTAAAATAAGTTGTTAGAATCAAAAGCTGTTTAAAATAAATTTAACCAAACAGTTCAAAATAACTTTTCCAAAGCTAAAAGCTATAAGTTAGTTCAAAAAAATCCAAACAAACACGTCTATTAGGTTGAATGTTGGGCTTTTTCAGTTATTGAACTATGATTATTCCGATGTAATTCTTTTTATATTTTAAGCCTCTTACCGATTGGCAAAAAAACACATAATTTAGTTAATTCAAAATTATAGGCACCATATTATTGATCCTACCTAAACTTATGAATTTTATTATTTTGAACCAATTAAAACTTGTATTTTATTTATTTATTTTGATAGTGTATGAATAAAATCCGACTCAGAAAAAAAGTTGCGTGATTAAATTAATTTGATTTAGAGTCAACACAGAAATAGACTAAGCCTTGTTTGGGAACAGATTTTTTTAGTAATTTTTTGACTTTTTGACTAAAATGTGATGTAAAAAAAATTAGTATGCTTGGGATTACTTTTTAACTTTTTACGAAAAGATGTGCAAAAAGTAGAAAGAAAATAATATCTTTGACTTTTTAGTATGGATTGTTGGCTTTTTGATTTTTTTACCTCGTTTGGGAACAGGCTTTTTTAGTAACTTTTTAGCTTTTTGGCTAAAATGTGATGTAAAAAAAATTAGTATGTTTAGAAAGACTTTTTGACTTTTTACGAAAAGATGTGCAAAAAATAAAGAGAAAAATGAAATCTTTGACTTTTTGGTATGGGTTGTTAGTTTTTTGATTTTTTTTAGTAACTTTTTAACTTTTTAGTTAAAAAAGACATTTGCCAAACGAAATCTAATGACTTTTTAATTTTTTAACTAAAAAAATCACTTGCCAAATAAGGCTTAATATAGTTTCCAAGAAAATGCATTATTGTTAATGATTCTTACTAAAAGAGCAAATTACTTTATCCTTTTAAATTAGTTAAGAAAGTTAGGACTTTTGATGATGTGAGGGTAAGTAGGAAGACAAATGTGAAAGAGGTTTGATTCAATGAACCAATTAAAACTTTGTTGAAATTTAAAATAATAAAAAAATGCCAAATGCAACTCTATTAGTAATTTCAATCATGTAATCAATCCATTCAAAATCCGGACTTGAAATTTTCTATACCCTTTTTTTTAGACTTGTTAGTCAATCCACTCAAATTCAAGTTCAAATAAGCTAACGTGTTCGCTTTAAATTGATTAAAAATTTTAGTGTGAAAAGCAGACTGCAATGGTGTATATATATGCGAAGTGAGGCGTATATATATGAAGTGACGTGGTGTGGTAAGACCATGACTATGACCCAAAACAAACAATTGTCACGTGGGGTGACCATCACAAAAACCAACTAGAACACTCCTAATAATGGCCGTTTTTGGAAAGTTAAATTTAAGTTTTTTTTTTTTTAAAATTAAAATTTATAAAAAGATGAAATAAATTAAAATAATTAATAAAATAAAATAGTATATCAAATTCATAATTATTTTATTTTTTTTCTCACAAATATCACATTCAACTACAAAAAAAAAATTAATATTATTCATAAATACAAAAATTTTAATCTATTAAAATAATTAAAAACTAAAATAACTTATTAAAATAGTTAAGTTCCCAATATATCAACAATTTGGATAATAATAATGCTATATAAATATATATATAATTTTATACTATTAACTAGATATGACAAGTTTCATTTCACATATTATTATGACTTCTCTTTTAAATTTTAAAAGTTCATTACTATATATAAAATCACCTCTGTATGTTGGGTTAAATTAGTAATTTTTCTTGTTGAAATAGCAGCACATTCAAGTGTAGATATTGATCGGGATGGAGATGGTAAATCATCACACTTACGGCCCAACCACTTGGACTCGGCTTGCGCGCAACCCTGCTCCATTATGTTATGAAAGAATTGAGATTCTTGTTGGGCTGGTCATTTAGAGCCAGCAATTGGTTGTCGGATTTCGTCTCGCAATTTGATGATACCGTTCATGATGGTTGGACAGGTCGGACTGATCCACGCTCCTTAAGCCTATGTTCGAATGACCAAGCCCACCTGGGGACCTGAACAAGAGTTCAACGGGGAACGGGGAGTCCCCCAGCGAACCCTCCGACGAGCAAGTTAGCGGGAGAGAAGTGGAGTATATGGATGGAGTAGAGACAGAAAAGCTTAACCTTCTTTTTGTCTTCGACGTCTGTTTATATCCTCTGGTAATCATTTCGTTGTCCTTTCCGACCTGTCGCCTTGGCCAAAAGTCTATGCTCTAGCTTACCTTGTTCATAGTGAAGGCGTTCTGTTCCGACGGAGAGAGTTTATCGCAATAAATGCTGTAAGGGTCTTCATTAATGGCGATGTGTAGTGGCAATAACTTTGCAGATCTTTGTCTGCTGATGTGGCTTGCCCTTCTCTTGCCATGTGTCTTGATGTCATTGGTTCTTATTGCTATGTGGGGCTTCAGCAGTGCTGGGGCTTCATTAATTGGATTATGTATTGGGCCCTAAGTGGTGGGCTTGGGTTGTTCATAGTGGGCTGTAGCCTTTATGGGCTACCCATGTCAGTAGTCTCCCATTTCCAAGTGCAGCTTTAGTCCAACGAAGGGAATAATGAAGAAAATGAAGGTTGTTAGAGACCGGCAGGATGGAGGCCGACCGATAGGAGTGACCGAGTGGATGGACTGACCATGAGGAGGGCCGGCTGCAAAGGGTGGCCGAGTGGAGGGATCGACCGTGAGGAGGGCCGCCGAGTGGAGGGACTGACCGTGAGGAGGGCCGACCGCGAAGGGTGGTCGAGTGAAGTGACTGACCGTGAGGAGAGCCGACCGCAGAGGGTCGCCGAGTGGAGGGACCAACCGTGAAGAGGGCTAACCATGAAGGGTGGTCGAGTGGAGGGACCGACCATGAGGGGGGCCAACCGCGAAGGGGGAGGTGGCGGGGTGCGGGGCTCGAGAGGCAGCGAGTCACGTGGTGACTTGAAGTGAAAAAAACAGGGTAGGGAAAGGGGGCAATGAATCGTAGCCGTACACGTGGCAGAATCACGTGGTGGGGGAGGTTAGGCATTGGACCAGAAGTGAAACGATAGGTCATTATGGGTGTTGAAAAGACAGTTTTGGCGGATGGTTGAAAATTTTTGAAACTGGCGAAAATTAATTGTGACCCCTGGAATACAGGCAAGCCTTGGCTTTTGGTATTATACGTTTTACCTACCTTTTTTCGAAAAATCAAAACATTCCAAGTGTAGACTCCTTCGTTGCAGGTGATACACCCTTGCGACAGTTCTTGAATTTCCTTGCGCCCATATCCGAAGCTATTCGTAGACACACCAAAAAAATGGCCCAAGAAAAAGCTGCAAACGCCAGGGTTAATCCATTGGGGGACAACGATGCGGTAGATTTGGCGGAACAATACAGGACGGAGAGGCGAGTGGGGAGTGGGGAGGAGCCGTCGGGGCGACCTCGTTCGTCCACAATGATGGCGGCGCCGACGCCAATAAGCCAGGTGGAGCCGGATCACTGGCATACAAAGGCCGATAAGTCGATCATTACCGCGAAGGAGTTGGAGGGTATGCGGAGAAGTACCAGATTCCCGTAGAGATAGAGTTGAAACTGCCGGAATCAAAGGAGAGGGCATCCGATGTTCGGCTGGGGGAATTCGCCCTATACGAGGAGGCGCTGAAGGGGGGTTTGAGGTTGCCACTACCCCGGATAGTGGTGGACGTGTTGAACCGGTTGGAGGTAGCCTCAGGCCAACTGATGCCCAATGCATGGAAAATCTTGCTGGCCTGTGCGAGCGCATGGCCGAAGGCAAACGGGGGGGCAGAAATGACGGTGGACAAGTTTTTTGCGTGCTACAAGGCGTCGGAGCAGCAAAAAACTTGGGTCACTTTGCAGGCGGTGGCAGGGAAGGGGCTGGTGGCGAGGTTGCCGTCATCAATAAAGGGGTGGAGGCCGCGGTGGTTCTATGTGTCCGCCAACGGAGGGGTTGGAGTGCGCACAGTTTGGAAAATGCCCACCAAGTCTGTGGAGCCAAAACTGGGGGCAGTAGAAGAGGCGAGAATGAAGAAGGTGAAGGAATGGAGAGAGAAGGAGGGCGCTAGATGGGACGAGCTTGTTCAGCTGTCAGCCTTATTTACGGCAGGGTTGGGTCCTCAGCCGATCGGTGGAGACCTGGGACCGGCGGAGTTAGAGGCGAGAAGGAAAGCGCAAGAGGCTGAGGATATGACCATCCTCGCCAAAGCCAGTAAGTTCAAAGAGTCCCAGGCAGACCGACCACCGAAGCCAATCGCGAGGGAGAGGATTCGGCCGCGCCCCAAACCCCTGGGGAAAAAGAACTTAGGTGGATTTGAGCCACGACCGCCCCCCGTTGATCCTTTGAAGGAGAGAGCCTACAAGGAGATGGAGGGTGTGGTGAAGAAGAAGATGAGAGTGAGGAGAAATGAAGAGGAGCCTGCCTTGAAGAGGAGGAAGAAGGCGACGATGGAGCAGACCCCCTGGCAGGGGAGGCAGAAGGGACCCCTGAAATGAGATTGGAGGCAGCGGCCAAAAAGGCAGAGAGTGGGGTGACTGGCCTTGGGGAGCAAATACAAAGTGGTGGGGTCGGTGCTGAGCCAAGGGAAGAGCCACAACTAAAGGAGGGTCTGGCATCCCAAGGAGAGGGAGAAAGGCCTGGGTTGAGGATCGAGCTCTTCATGCTCAGTCTGGCTGAGGCTTTTTGTGCTCAGTCTGGCTGAGGCTTTAAGTGACTCGGTCTGGCCGAGCTCTTCATGCTAAGTCTGGCTGAGGCTTTTTGTGCTGAGTCTGACTGAGGCTTTAAGTGACTCGGTCCGGCCGAGCTCTTCAAGCTCAGTCTGGCTGAGGCTTTTTGTGCTCAGTCTGGCTGAGGCCTTAAGTGACTCGGTCTGGCCAAGCTCTTCATGCTCAGTCTGGTTGAGGCTTTTTGTACTCAGTCTGGCTGAGGCTGCAATCAAAGCGTTATTGGAATACCACAGATAACTGAGATATAAGCTTGCTGTCATACAAAGTGTAGCCCATTGGAACATAAATTTACACCATATGAGGAGAAAATGAGAACATTCAAGTGTACAGATTGTCAAAAAGAACATACAGCAATTGGACAATACAAAAATACAACTTTTATTGAAAATAGCGCTTCAAATGCTCAGCGTTCCAAGGATGGGGAAGGTCTCGACCTTCCATGTCCTGAAGTTGGTAAGTGCCCGGACGTGGTTTGGCTTTCACAACGTAAGGTCCCTCCCACTTGGCTGCTAGTTTGCTTTCAATCGGATTTTTGGTGGCAAGAGTTACTTCTCGCAAAACAAGGTCCTCCACGGCGAATTCCCTCGGTCTGACTTTGCGGTTGTAGTGCGTTCTCATTTTCTGTTGGTATGAGGCCCGTCTGACAACGGTGGTTTCTCGGAGCTCTTCAATTAGGTCTAGGTCTGCCCAATGCAGCTCTTCGGTCAATTCTGGATTCGGATGTAGAACCCTTGGGGTAGGAAGACCGACTTCCACTGGGATGATCGCCTCAGCGCCGTATGTTAAGCGAAAGGGAGTCTCCCCAGTGGGAGTTCGAGCGGTAGTGCGGTAGGCCCAGAGTACATTCGGAAGTTCCTCAACCCAGAGTCCCTTAGCAGCTTCCAACTTGGTTTTGATGATCTTCAGAAGAGAACGGTTGGTGACCTCAACTTGACCATTAGCTTGGGGATGGCCTGGGAAAGAGAAACATTGCTAGATTTGAAGCTCTGCACAGAATTTTTTGAACTTAGCATTGTCGAATTGTTTGCCGTTATCGAAGACGATGGCATGAGGATGCTAAATCTGCATACGATCGACTGCCAAATGAATCTAGTTGTGTTCCGCTCGGTAATTGTGGTAAGGGGTTCTGCCTCCACCCATTTAGTGAAGTAATCAATGGCGACGATGGCAAATTTGGTTTGGCCTCGGCCAGTCGGTAATGGGCCGACTAGGTCGATCCCCCATTTGGCGAATGGGTAGGGACTGCAAAGTGTGATTAATTTTGTAGGAGGAGCATGGGGAATGTTGGCAAAACGCTGGCACTTATCACATTTGAGCACGAAGTCTATTGCATCCTGATTAAAAGTAGGCCAGAAATAACCGGTGCGAAGGATTTTGTGGGCTAGAGACCGGGTGCCCGAATGATTACCACAGATACCCTCATGGATTTCCCTCATCACGTAGGTTGCTTGAGCAGGATTGAGGCATCTGAGGTATGGGCGTGAAAAACCACGTTTGTATAAGAGTTTGCCGACAAGAATGTAGTTGGACGACCTGGCCCTGACTTTGGCGACCTGCTGTTTGTCGGCTGGCAGTTCCCCCGTTGTCAGATACAGAAAGATGTCTGCCGCCCATAGGATAGGTTCAGCTTGGAGGAAATGGACTTCCTGTAGGTTGGGGGAGATGGCCGGGTGGGTCAGGTATTCGAGGCGGACACCGTAGTTGAGGTCTGACTGGTCTGCAGAAGCCAATTGGGCCATCTCATCTGCCTTGGAGTTTTCAGCCTGAGAGATGTGCTTGATGTGGAAGATATTGAAGAGGTGAGCAAGGGGGAGAGCAATATCCCTATATACCCGCATGGTGTCCTCCTTGGCGTCGAATTCCCCTGTAATTTGCCCGACGATAAGCTGGGAATTGCTGAACACCTGGATGTGGCTAACACCGATGTCTCTGGCTAGGCGGAGACCTGCTATCAATGCCTCATATTTGGCCTCATTATTGCTTGCATCGAACAAGAAGCGGAGGGCACATTTGAAATAACCACCGTCAGGGGCGGTAAGGGTGAGACTAGCCCCATTGCCTTTTTTGCGGGATGATCCATCGACGTTGAGGGTCTAAGAGTGGGGGTCTTTTGGCTCGGTAGGGGTTGGTGGCGGTGGAGGAGTTGTGGTTGGGGTGAGGTTAGTGAATTCCAAGATGAAGTCGGCAACAGCTTGTCTCTTGATTGCTGTCCGAGGCCAGTAGGAGATATCAAATTGACTAAGTTCGACAGACCATTGCATAAGCCTGCCGGAGAGCTCTGGTTGTTGCATTATCTTCTTCAACGGTTGGTCAGTGAGGACCACTATGAAATGGGCTTGGAAGTAAGGGCGGAGTCATCTGGAGGCGGTGACCAAGGCCAAGGATATTTTTTCTAGCAATGGGTAGTTTTATTCTGCCCCCCGAAGAGCCTGACTGATGTAGTAAACCGGTCGCTGGACAGAGCTGTCTTCCCTGACGAGTGTTGCACTGACCGCAGTGTGTGACACGACTAAATAGAGGAAGAGGGGTTCGCCTGTGATGGCTTGAGAAAGTAGGGGAGGTTAGCCATGCACTGTTTCAACTGTTGAAAGGCCTCTTTAGATTCTGTCGTCCATTCAAAAGTTTGCCGAAGGACTTTGAAGAATAGGAGGCATTTATCCGTTGCTCGGGAAATGAAGCGGTTGAGGGCGGCCACTCGGCCAGTGAGCCTCTAAACCTCCTTGACCATTCTGGGTGACTGCATTTTCGATTAAGGCCTTGATCTTTTCGGGGTTAGCCTCGATGCCCCGCTGACTGACCATGAATCCCAAAAACTTCCCAGATCCTACGCCGAAGGCACATTTTTCTAGATTGAGCTTCATCTGGTACTTTCATAGGATAGCGAAGGTTTCTCGCAGGTCGGCCAGATGATCGGTGGAGAGCTTGCTCTTGACCAGTATGTCATCGATATATATTTCTATGTTCCGGCCTATCTGATGATAGAAGAAGGCATTGACCAACCGTTGGTAAGTGGCCCCGGCATTCTTCAACCCAAATGGCATCACACGATAATGATAGGTGTCTCGGTCGGTGATGAAGGAGGTGTGCTCCTAGTTAGATGGGTGCATCAAGATTTGGTTGTAGCTAGAGAAGGCATCTATGAAACCGAGCATTTGATGACCGCCCGTGGCGTCGACCAGCAGATCTATGCGGGGGAGAGGGTAGCTATCCTTGGGGCAAGCTCGGTTGAGATTGGAGTAGTCAACACAGAGTCGCCATTTACCATTATTTTTACCAACCAGAACCACATTCGACAGCCATCTGGGGTAGTCTACATTAGTGATAAACTGTGCCTCAAGGAGTTTGTCTACTTCAGAAGCAATAAGGTTATTGCGTTCCGGGTGAAAAATGCGCTGCTTCTGGCAGATAGGTCGGAAATGGGGCTCAACACTGAGACGGTGGCTGATGAAGAAGGGATCAATACCCAGCATATCGAAGTGAGTCCAGGCAAACACGTCGTTGTGTTCAACCAGGAGGGCGGTGAGGTCGGCCTTGGCTTGGGGGGATAGTTGGCTGCCGATCTTGGCGGTTTTGGCCAGGTTGGTGGGGTCGACGAGGACCTCTACAAGCTCCTCCACTGGTTTCCCTCTGACCAGCTCGTCCTCATCTCTGACATCGAGTCCTTTGATGATCATAGTCTCCTTCAACTTGACTTCTTTAAGTGAGGCAACATAACATTCTCTGGCCACGGTCTGCTCCCCCCTCACTATTCCGACCCCAAGATCGGTGGGGAACTTGATGGCAAGATGGTAAGTGGATGTGATAGCTTGGAAAGCATTTAGGGCAATGCAGCCAAGGATGATGTTGTAGGCAGAGGGGCAGCCAACAACAAGGAAGGTGAGCAACTTTGTGGTCTGCCGCGGGTACTCGCCAATTGTGATAGGAAGATCGATGGAGCCGATGTAGGTCACCCGGTCACCAGTGAAACTGACCAAAGGGGTTTGGAGGGGAGACAGACTTTCTTCCCCAATCTTGAGCTGGTGGAAACAATTGAGGAAGATGATGTCTGAAGAACTGACGTTGTCGACGAGAACCCGTCTGACCTTGTAATTGGAGAGGAGGGCGGAAATGACGAGAGGGTCGTCATGAGGATAACGAATGCCTGTGCAGTCGGCGTCCGTAAAGGTGATAGGCTCGGTCGACTACCTGGGGTGTTTGGAGGGTCGGTCCAACATGGCAACTTCTTTGTCTGAGCCCTGCCTTATTTTTCTGAGTTCTGCCCGCTGAACCGACCGGGATGGTCCTCCACAAGCAAGTCCGCTGGAGATAACTCTGATTTCTCCAACAGGTGGGACGGGGTTACCTTGTGCCCGAGGTTACTGTGGAGGGCGATCATGACCTTGGTTAGGCTGTGCTGGCCGCCGGGGAGGGGTGCGCCGACAGTTGTTTCTGATGGGTTCAGTCCGCTGTCTCTGCTGAGGGCGAGTATCCGTGAATCGGTTGAGGCGTCCTTGACGAATCAGGCCCTCGACCTGATCTTTGAGGTTAACACACTCCTCGGTATTATGGCCGTGATCCTGGTGAAAACGACAATATTTGGACTAGTCTTTCCAATTGGAAGGAGGCCGTGATGGTTGGGGCCATTTGAGGGGGTAGTCCCACTAGATCTGATGGATGACTTGTTCCATGGGGGAGTGTAGGGGGGTGTACTGCTCGAACCTGCTGGGCGGTCGGTCAATGTACTGAGATGTTTGGTTATTGTACTGGGTATTTCTGGTTTCTGAATCTTTTCTCTTTTCTCTGGGGGTCGGGGTTTTGGTTATAGGATCTTGCCGGGCGGCTAGGGAATCTTCAGCATTCATGTATTTTTCGGCTTTGGAGAGTAGGGCTGCCATGAAGGTTGGGGGATTTTTAGAGAGGGAGAAAAGGAAGTCAGACGACCGCAGACCGGCCATGAAAGCCGTAAGGATGACCTTGTCATCGTTTTCCGCTACTTGCAGGGCTTCGCTGTTGAAATGGGTAACAAAACTGCGTAGCGACTCCCCCTCAGTCTGACGGATGTTGAGGAGTTGGGTTGCCGGACGCCGCTGGCGCTGGGCTTCAATAAAATGGCTGAGGAAAGAGTCACTGAGGTGCCGAAAAGTGGAGACAAATTCTGTTGGCAGTTGACTAAACCAAAGTCGAGCTGATCCTTTGAGTGTCGTGGGGAAAGCCCGGCACATGATTTCGTCAGGGAAAGCATGGAGGATCATGAGGGTCTTGTAGGTCTCCAAGTGGTCGACTGGGTCCGTCGTACCGTCAAAAGAGTCGATGATGGGCATTTTGAACTTGAGGGGTAGAGGTTTGTCCCGGATGGAGGCAACGAATGGCGAGTTGGCTGTGGTAGAGGGTTTATGCTAGATGTTCTGCATGACCACTTGGAGTTGGAGCTTCATGGCTCAGAGTTCGGCGTCCCAGAGAGGAATGTTGTCACCACCAGAGGGCAACGAGGGCTGGACCCTATTGGCCTCTCCTTCAGGGATTGGTACCAAGACCGACGGATGTGAGGGTCGGGGTGGTGGATTTATATTTGGGGGAGGAGGTTGCAAGCCTTCCAAGTTGGGTGGATAAGGGCTGCTGGATGATATGGCTCGGGGCTCGTTCTTAGTTGGGTGGAATATCTGGAGGTGGTGGAGGGGGCATGGGAAGGTCTCTTTGGAGCAGGGCATTGATTAGAGCTTGGTTCTGCTCGGCAAGGCGGTTAATGCTGTTGGTGAGCTTGGTAAAGTATTGTGGTGGGTTATTTGGATTAGGAGGGTTGGCTTGGTGGTCGGGAACATTGGGGTGGGAAGTCATGGATCTGGTCGTGACCATTCACCTTCGCAGGTGACAGGAGAGGGTTATTGGGAAAGGGCCTCCGGCGACAATGAGCATAACTGGCGCACAGAGTAAGAAAGTGTTCCCACAAACAGCGCCAACTGATGATACCGTTCGTGATGGTTGGACGGGTCGGACTGATCCACGCTCCTTAAGCCTATGTTCGAATGACCAAGCCCACCTAGGGACTTGCACAAGAGTTTAATGGGGAACGTGGAGTTCTCCAGCGAACCCTCCGACGAGCAAGTTAGCGGGAGAGAAGTGGAGTATATGGATGGAGTAGAAATAGGAAAGCTTAACCTTCTTTTTGTCTTCAACGTCTGCTTATATCCTCTGGTAATCATTTCGTTGTCCCTTCCGATCTGTCGCCTTGGCCGAAAGTCTATGCTCTAGCTTACCTTGTTCATGGTGAAGGCGTTTTGTTCCGACGGAGAGGGCTTGTCGCAATATATGCTGAAAGGGGCTTCACTAATAGCGATGTACAGTGGCAATAACTTTGCAGATCTTTGTCTGCTGATGGGGCTTGCCCTTCTCTTGCCATGTGCCTTGATGTCATTGGTTCTTATTGCTATGTGGGGTTTCAGCAGTGCTGGGCTTCATTAATTGGATTATGTATTAGGCCCTAAGTGGTGGGCTTGGGCTGTTCATAATGGGCTGTAGCCTTTATGGGCCTACCCATGTCACAATTAAAAAAAACAAAAAAAAAAAACAAACAAGAGTTTTGTCTTTAGCTGTGGTTTGGAAAGTATTGTTAGAATTTGTGAGACACGTCATGATCTCACTCCAACAATCTAATCTATTGTTTTGTGTAAGGTATGATAAAATTTTATAATTATGAATGTCACTATATGTATTTTTAATGAATGATCTATATATAAAACATTTTAAAATAAATAATTTAAATCATGCACAAGTCACAATGATAGATTAAATACAACTCTCTTTAAAATAAATAAATAAATAAACAAATTTTTAAATTTTGTTAGTTTGTGTAATATTTTTTTTTTTCAAATTATCACTGTTTTTCTTTTATTAAATGCATTCACACTAATCTAAAAAATAATAACATTATAATGTCCTGTCTTTTCAAAATTGACAATCATTAAAAGATGGTTGAAATAATTATGTCATGATGATAACAATTATGTATTATGTTTTACAAAAATGGTCCATAGCTCGAATAAAACGGGCTTGAATGGCTCGAAAGTAAGTTTCTCTCTCCTCTCGATCTCTCCAATCAAAACTAGCACTCTGACCTCTCTCTCACTCTCGCCTCATCCCTCTCACTCTCGCCTCATCATCATCTCCATCCCTCTCACCTCTCTAACTTAGATCTAAACTCACCTCTTTACTTTCCAAATAACTCTGTCGTCCGGCGACTTACCTTCGCCGATGTCGTTGTTGTCGTCGTCGGAGTCTTCATCGGTTTCGAAGGTCTCGCCATGGATTCGAAGCTTAAGGGTTTCGTATACACACAGAGCTCTATGTATACACAGATCTTCCCTTCCTCTTCTTTCTTTCTTCTTTCCCCCTCCCTATTCTCCTCCTTTTCTTATTCTTCTTTTTCTTCTGACTGTTTCAAAGAGGAAAACAGGGGGAAGAGAAGGGAAAAAAAAAAAAAACTATCCAAAACGATGATTTGTATATATCTATCTCTCTCTGTTCTGTTTGTTTTTGTTGTTGATGATGATGATATGTTGTTGATGATGATGCCCTCTTCTCTCCTCCTCCTCCTCCTTCTTCCTCTTCTTGTTTTGTTGCAGAGAGAAAAGGGGCAAAAAAAAAAAAAAAAACTGCCCAAAACGACGTCATTTTGGGCCGTCGGGCCATTCGAGCCAAATGGAATTCGAGCTACAAAACGGGACTCTATGTTTTATTTATTAAGTGGTTGTTTGGCATGTGCCAAAATAGCATCACATGTTATTTTAGCATATTATTCTATTTAGGTTATAATTATCTTATTTAAGTCACATAACTTCAAACTCAACTCATGTTTCACGTTTTTTTGTAAAAAATAAAAAAATATACTAATTTAACACTTCCCAAACAACTCTTAAGTGATATATCATCACTGCAATAGCAATGAAAATGAATACTAAAATTCATAAAATTAATACAATAGTAATATATAAAATGATAAATAAATTTCCGATCAAAAAATATAATGATAAATAAAATACAATATAAAAATATGATCCCATAGCGTTATTAATTGAAGATGAGGTCTGTTAATTGAACTTGAATAATACTATATACATTAATTAATATATTAATTAGTATATCAATTGATGATGTAACATAATTTAAGAAGTTTTTGGTATTTATAATATGATTAATGAGTGGAGTTGATAATAATAAAATAATGATACATGCACCAATTAATGTACTAATAAGTGCACCAATTAATGATGTGACATAATTTAAGATGTTTTTGGTATTTGTAATGTGATTAATGAGTGAAATCAATAATAATATAATAATTAGTGTTAGTATACTAATTGGTGTATGTAGTACCACTGATAATAATATCATAAATAGTATTAATATATTAATTAATATACTAATTGGTATATGTAACATTACCGATTGAACTTTGAAACCTGATTTACTGTGGTCATATGTGGATGTAGGGATATTAATTAGAGAGAGAGAGAGAGAGAGAGAGAGAGAGAGGAGGGAGGAAAATGAGTGAGACCACTAAAAAGAGAGCACTAATAACTCTAAAGTGGTATCGGCCCCCTATGATGGGATATTTTGCTCTTTCTTTCTTTCTTTTTTTTTTTTTTTATAATTTTTAATTTTCACCTCATTAGTGGTTAATGAGTACTCCCAAATTAGTGAGATGAATCATTTGGGGGAGGTTAGTGGTCAATTAATATTCCCAAATTAATAAGATGAATCATTTTTTGGGGGTGGGGGTTGGGTTTTTGTGGTGGTGGTAAAGTGCATTAATTGAAAACCTAAGTAGATCAGAAACATCATTTAATAAGGAGAAAGATATTCAACAATATTTATCTACATCTCGTTGAGATTTAATTATAAATTTTATCATCAAGTTTGATTAAATTATTATTTTTAAATAAGTTATAAAATGTAAAATTAAAGTACAAAAATACTTATCACACTATAAAAATTTAAAGTTTTAGAGACTAAAATTTAAAAATAAAATTATTTTTAGGAAATCAAATATTTTTGATAGAAAAAGTGTTGCTATTATATTTTTAATTATGAAAATTAAACATTAGTGATTAATTATTATTTTTTTGGTATCAAATTTTTTTGTATCAAAAAGTAAACCAATTTGAAATCAAATTATTTTGTTCATAAAAGTCTATTTATTATTGGCATTTTCAAAATTTTATTGCTAAAAGTCTTATTTTTTACTTTTCAAGACGACTTTTCAGCGACTATCCTCACAACGATAGAAATTAGTCCCTAAATGTCTTTTGTAACAAAATTTTCACTTTTAGAGATCAAAAAAATTGATTTCTAAAACTCTTATATGTTGTAGTGTCAGATGGTGAAATATCATAAAATTAAACAAATAATTAAATAAGTTAAAAACATAAGAAATGACTTGTCAAAAAAAATTTAAAATATGTTTGGTTTGATTTTTAGAAATTTATTTTTAAAAAAATTAAAAATTAATTTGGTTAAGAAATAAAAAATAAAAAATAAATATTATTTTTATATAATTTTATCTTTTGAGTGGTTAGAAATAATTTATACAAATTAAATATATTTTTTCATATTTATTTTTATTGAATTAGTTCCTTTTTTTAAAAAATTTTGAAATTTTTTTCTAAACAACAAATCAAACATGATTCCAAAAACTTAATTTTTTTTTCATCTAATGTAATTCTTTTGCAACTTTTATTGATTTATCAAAACGATTTCAATAGGGGCAATATCGTCCATCAATTTATATTTTGGTGATGTTAACTAATCGTTCTTAACGTTTAGTAAAAGATAAGGGTTAAATTATTATGCAAATATAAACCTCGAGAGGTAGAATGTAGTTTCTGAAACCTCAAGGGAAAATCTATAATTTAACTAAATCTCAAGAGGCACGTAAGTAATTTGCCCAAATATTTATTAATATAATTTAAAATGATTTTTTAAAAAAAATATATTTTAGGGAAAAAAATTTACTATCATTTAAAACACTTAAACTAACAAATTTCTTAAATAAAAATTAAACAAAAGTTAAAAAATATCTAAAATTAACACATGGCAACATGGTAAAAATTTATCACTACTAGATGATTGCATATGGTAATCATATTTGGAAACTATTGATCAATAGTATGTAAAGCGCCGCATCAGATAATATCACCTTACCATTATTGAAAAAAAAATTATGCTTTATATTAGTATGATAAATATAATAATCATACTCTCATTCCTATACATTTTTTTAAAAACAATATTCTGTATACGTCTAATGTGACACATTCATACTAACTGAATAATTCATATCTGATCCATTACATTCAATCAATGCCCAAAAGCTAGAGGATTTCATCAGAACCCTTTTGCCTTATCTTCTTTGACAACATCTGTGAAGCAACAATGGCGAATCTAATGGCAAAAGTTGAGATTCCCAGTTCAAAAAACATTTGATACCAGAGAAATTCAAACATAAATTATCTCTAACCAGTACTGAAGCAGGTTTAGAAGAGTATAAAATGCCTCTCATCAACATTGTTCTCAATTAATCCCGTTCTCATATTCCTTTTGATTTGGATGAAAAGGTCTCCAAGGAAAAACCACCTACCTATCCAACTGCATGTCACTCATTGTCAAACTCTAGTAGGGTCTATACCGTCTGCTACGGTTGCCATCGGACCGCTAGTTCCGCTTGAGCTGTTGCTCCAATCATTTTTGCAAGGCTGTGAAAGCGGCATCTGTACTCCAGGCTGCTGCCTGTACAATTTGAAAGTCAGCAAAACCAACACGAATTTCTCAACTGTCAAGTCTCTTACAATTGACCCCGGGGGGGGGGGGGGGGGGGGGGGGGGAGGCAACTCACAGAACATAGCCGATTTGACCATCTGGAAGAACCATTGGTACCATATGCATCCTTTCTAGCATTGGTTCCCTACAGTATATTAGTCTGTTCCAAGGGTGCAAGTGCATGAGATGAAAATTTATACCAGTCCACCAATATACCTGCTGAAACCCGGTGGCAGCGCCATATCCGCCCCCTAAAGAGCCATATGGATTTCCAGGAAAGCCGCCATAGCCAGGATGGGGAGTGTAATTTGGATGGGGGCCGGAAATGTACAGATTAGTCCAATCAAACTTCTTATCACTTTGAGGCTTAGCAAGACAAACTTCCAACTCCTGACCTGCAGTATGCAGCCATTGCTCATATCATTTTCCCGGACAAAAGGAATTCAGAAACAAAAGCAACTGACAACTTAAAAGTTAAAAAGTTTATATATATTTTATGTTGTTTCTGTTTGTGTTTCACACCATCTACATTAGTTCAATCAAGTCCCTTTACTAAAAGGGCAGGTTGGTGTAGTCATGACAATTATGAGACTTGCTATATTTTCTCCAAACACGAAGGGAGGTCAGAATAATTTAACCTAAAATTTACCATTCCAACATTTTATATTCAGGGCATGACAACATCAGAATAAATAAATAAATAAATAAAAAGACTAATGCAGTCATTACCACAACAAAGAATTGACATACACATCTTTTACTCATCATTTCAATGTCAATATTCTACAGCCTTTACTTGCTTTAAGTAATTGAATCAAATAATATGCAAGAACACTACCATCAATTTCATATTTCTCTGCATCTTTGACAGCCTTCAATGCACTTGACCTTTCTGCATAATGGACGAATCCAAAATTTCGTTTGCCACCAGATTTGGCAGGTGGCATAACAACTTTTGAAACTTCGCCGTGGCGTTGAAATAGTTGCTTCACTTGTTCACACTGCAGGAAAATTGACTTTTAGCGGTGTATTAGGCCTAAAAAACACCACAATTGGTTTTTACGACGTTTAATATTTTCGTCACTGATACGGCCGTCGTAATAGCTTCACAATGTTTAAAAAACGTCACAAAAGACAATAGAAGGCGTTTTTAAAAACGCCGCAAAATCTTTAACGTTAGTTTAAATTTCCGTCACAATTAACATATGACATCATGATGACGTCATTTAGTGGCGTTTTCTAAAAAAACGCCACCTTTCTTTTTTAACTGGTGACATCATTTGGTGGCATTTTTTCAAAAAAGCCATCCCCCCCCCCCCCCCCCCCCCCGGTTCTTCCTGATTCTGAGCATAGCTGGATAATTAATTGAAAATTTGTATAAGAACACATATGGGTCAAATTTATCAACACATTTAATATCAACATCCCTTGAAGCCTTAAAGCCTGAAGAAGAGGCATCAAGCTAATTCAGCTCTTGCTAACATGCATCAAGCTAATCACAATTTTTTCGTATCCAATATATCTTGTAATCAACACATCATATAACATTATATGGAGATGGAGAAATAGTGCATAAAAGTACTCAACTAACTCCTCTACGCAAAAAATTCTCTCAATCATGCATACATAAAGTATCATCAAAATACATCTTCATCAAAACCATCATCCAACTCCATCAATCCCATCATCAATAATTTGGTTTCATCTTGCCAATGACATGATCATGAGTATATCCCACCTTTGACAGAACAGTGGCACTGAAAAAACACAACAATTCAAAACAAATACGAAAAACCAAAAACCCTCATTGGCCCATTCCATAATGGGCCAATCAGCATATGCTTAACAAGTTGGAACTATTATAAGACAACTATAAGACCAATAATGAGATGCATGCTGGAACATTATAAATGTATCTTTCATTCTGGAACAATATAAATTTTTGATAGGTGAAGCAATAGTTAGTGCAAAAAACATAAACATGGAAGCATGCAACTAATCTGTAATAACATCTGACCTTAAACCATGGAAGCATGCAGTTGAGGCATTAGTCAATAACAGGACCACCAATTTATGGAACTTATAGCTTGTGCACTGTTTTTTACAAGACTCCATGACCAGTACTGATGCTACTTTTAAACCATAATTCTAGCATAACATATTAGTATCAATATCAATAAATAAATAGCCAAGTAGACAAACAATCAAACTTACAACAAAAAAGAGGCCTTTTTTCATTGAGTTTGTCCTATCTACTTCTTCTTCTTTCCTTTCTTTGATATTTGAACCTGCATTGGATAAGAACAAATAACATGAATAAAATGTCATTGAAAATTTCATGAAAACACAACACAGCTGCAACCACAGCCGAAGCACCAGTAGAAAACACAGTTGCAGCACTTGCAGAAAACACAGACACTAAAGCCCAAGCAACTCATCCAAGGGCTGCAGGACACACAACAGATGATTAAAGTGTTGTTGAGCCAAGATCAATCTTCCACTAATTCAAACAGACTTGATCATCAAGCTATAGACATTCTTAACAAGCAATCTGAGAAAAGAACAGCACATTTCCTTATCGAATAGCTGATGCATCTCCATTCCATCCACAGATTTTGATAAACCACAACTATCAACTATCACTATCTGCTCCTGCAAAGTATTGTATTTGTTGTTGTTTTTTGTTTCTTACAATCCATAGCGGAGGTTAATAGGGAAAGGAAAAGTTGCATTGCATAGCAATAATACTCAAACCTAGCAATCCCACTCGGAGAGGGAACACTTTGTCTACCAGGCCATCCCTTGCAATTCGGCAAAGTATTAAACGACTCTATCATGTCATCAACTAAAAAATAAAACATTACATACGACAAGAACAATATATTAATTCTTTTGTATTCCCCTCCTGCTATCTCCCATTTTCCGGAGCAACTTTCAACTGTGGCACAACAGAATTGTGCCTATGGTCACACCCCAGTTAACCAACCAGTTTAGTTTTGCTATGTAACAATTCTACAGCCAAACAGGATATGTCTCGCTAGTCGCTACACTCTGCGCACAGCCTAGAGTGTAGCATGTTCAAAATGTTGGACCAAAACAAACCAGAAAAGACAAGAAAAAAAAGATTTTTCTTTATATAGTTTATGGGATTTGAACCATAAATCAAAGAATATTTGACAAGTCAAAAAACTATACCAAAACTCTGCTTCCAGTTTTTGGGCTCACTTCTCTTTTAAGAAATCCATTCGTTTCCTTATTCCTGCATTTGGAAACAAGTATTTGGCACCGTCAGTTTATCTAGAGTGATTTTTCCAATTTAATAGAATCAATAAACTTTCTTTATCAAAGGAGAATGTATACAAGATATTGCGAAAATTGATGTTTCATCTAGTCAAATCATATATTTTTAAATGTCTATGAACATAATCGTATGCCTTCTTATGAAATAAAAGAATCCTTAGCAAATATATGTGGCCATTTACTTGTATTATGTGTAGTGTTTCCAACCTTGAATCTCTTAGAGCGCACATTGTCAGGACTGAAGCGAGAAACAAACGATTATGATCTAAAGAAAATGTGACTAGTTCTTTTTCTGTGGTGGTGGTGGTATTTTGTTTGGGGTGGGAGAGTTGGGGAACCTGGGGGGGGGGGGGGGGGGGGGGAAGAAAAAATACCTTGTTTGGCTTAGTTTTTGAAAACGGTTTTTGATTTTTTGCTTTTCATGTTTTTATGTCTTTAGATACACCTAAAAAATAAAATATTTGTGAAGAAATCTGAAAATTGTTCACTAAAAACAAAAAAACCATGGAGATGTGCTGGGTTTTTTTTTTTTTTTCCTGATTTTTCACAAATATTACATCTTACCCTCCATCAAGGTGCTCCTTAAATATCCGATCAAATGCACAGCAAAGCTCTAAGATGGTGTATAACTGGGCCTGCCAAAATAAATATAAGCTCCCCACCCCTGCATCAACAGCAACTGTTCTACCAAGGTGGTTCAACTCTGCTTCAAGTTCGTTAATGCTTTGGTTAATCAATGTCAGAATACCTGGCATGCGAGCCTTGATGACAGACTCTAGTTGCTGAAACAAAATACACTCTAGGTGATAACAAGCCATTTTATATATACTATTCTCAAAAATTAAATGAAACATTCAAGATATTTATTTAAATGCAATTAAGACCAACTACACCTTAGAGAGAAGTTTTGCAAGATATTCTGAACCCATTCTGCTGGCTAAGTGTCCATAGTCAGGATTGGAGGCAAAGAATTCATGCTCCCTACGCCTAGCATCAAGCATGTCAACATTTCTCTTTATATCATCCTGTGAACGGTTTACCATTCCAACCCAAGGATGCTACAGTCGGTAAGATCTTCCTTCAAGAACCTGCAACATAATACAAACCAATATTGGGAAAATGAGAGACCCAGTATTCTGCATCCATGCATTTTTTATGGTATAAGTTTATAGATCTTGCTCCACAAAATTTACAAATGCATGAGATGAAAGGATACAAAAAATTGTAAAGTAGAAGTGATTTTTGGAAGACAGTTACTCATAACACTTGCTATTGACAATGGCCAAGTAAATGATCTCCCCTGCAATGGATTCTAAGAAAACAGTCGAATAAGAGTTCTCAACTCTCCACCAAGAACAAGTCCAGTTTTCTGCATTTCTAAACAATACTTGTTACGAGGTAAGAGAATTTACATCTAATGCATTTGTTCCCCAGTCCGTCAAATCAAGCTTTGTCAGCACACCAAATGTTCTTTCACCTATGCATTAACCATGCAATCATACGATAAGAAAAACAAAAACGAAAAATATAGTGGCCACAACACAACCCAATTAAGAGTTGTATTGGGTAAAAAATATAAACAATATGCAGAAGTACCATTAGGATCAACTTCTCGAGCAAGCTTGATAGCATCAGATGTTGCGACATCTTGATTGGCTGGAGTTATGGCTAGGATAATGCAATTTGGCTGCAACCCAAGAACCACATATTCATAAATTAACAAAGTTCAGCATCCCATCTGAACTACAAGAAATTGTAGAAAAAAATGATTTTATGGCATAAGCATGCTAGATAAAGAATCACAACAGGAATTTCAAGCAGGGAGGTGTATGAAAGAAAAAATTAGCTATTGCCTTTCAAAACCTGTATGCTAGGTAGAATCTGACAAACTACACCCTATAAAGCATTTATTTTGAGCAAAGAAATTATAAAATTGTTTCTCTCGGAAATAATTAACACTCTGAATCAATTAGATAAGCAAAATGCTCTGAATCGATTATTTTTTATTAACTCGATCAAGATGGTTGCATTGTTGTTGCCAGTCTTGTGACTATAGAGCTACAATGTTTACACAACAGCAAATTACCAATATATCTGTAATACCATAAAATGGCTATAAACTGAACAAGATCAAGATATTTCTCTAATAATTTACTAGTTCTTGACACGAATCCAAAACTAACATGACTCAATAGCACAAAAAATAAACAAATCAAAATTAGTGTCAAACTCGCTCAGCATGAATTTGATGCAACTAACTCATATTATCTAATTGTTATATAAATATCAACCTTACTTTATCAAACAATATATGTCCCCTCAATACATATGTTGAAATATGTACATATTGTCAATTCATTTCAAGATTTATATGTTCTTTTTAATTTAATTTATTTTTTTTAAATTCAATCAAAGTCTTTAATCGAAACCTTTGTTATCTATTAATCAAGACCGGTAAAATGTTAATCATGCCATCTGTGTTTTATTTGGATTATCAGGATACTTGACACAATAAAGTTAAACGTCACACATCAGATAAGAAAAACAGATAGAATTAAATCATTAAAAAATAAAAAGTCTAATTACATCTCAAACAGAACATACAAGCATAAATAAATAAAGACGGCAAATAATAATATGCCATATAAATTAAGTTTACTGAACATTGTAGCAGAAATCATGTCACATATATCATATTTTATTTCAACAAACTTCGTTCCTTATTATTGATTTTCCAATTAAAAAATTCATTGAACCTTTCAAGGCACAAGAAGAGAGTTGTACAAAATGGAAGGAATCCACTAGATAGTTAGCAAATTAACAATCAGAGTACACTGTTATATTAAAATGATGAAAATTGTTCACAAACCTGACCTAAGAGCACCAAAACAAGGAGACGAAAACCAGAAGCAGTAACAAAGACAAAATTGAGTATGCCATATATATATATATGAACTTAAAAGAAGAAGCTTGAATAGAAAAATAAGATTACGCCACGCAAAGCATGATAGGAGCACAGTGCTCCCTGGAGATGATAGCTCGAAGGTCTCGATGGGCCTTTTCGATCTCCATGGAGATGAGCTTGGGTGTAATTAGAAGAGAATGAATTAGAGAGACTAGAAGTCAACCTGCACATTCAATGTTTTCCACACAATGAATAAGGAAACAACCTGGAATTGCAACCCAAAGCATATTAATCAGCAAAAATAAGAACCTCATCTTTACTAGAACCAATTAAAGTACCACATCAACCTGCAAAAGAAGAAGAAAAAAAGACAGTTTACACTAATGATATCCAATAAGAAAGAAGATTCACAAATATATATATAGAGCTATAATCAAACAAATCAAAATCACTAATAATAAAACAAAATTAAACAAACATTCACAACAACATTAGATTTGAAGTATGTGCACTATTTATTTTCTTCAGAGAATAAATAGTATTATAAGCGTATTAAACTAAGTATGACTAAACAAGGAATTTAAGTATAGGGAAAAAAGTCATCAATTTTCAAAAAAAGTAAATCAAAAAATAATTATACATAAACTATTTTAACTAAATTGATGAAAATAAACTATTTTCATATTTTTTGTTGCTGTGATTTAGAGGGTGTTGATACTATGTAAATCAAAAATTTTAATTATACAAAAACTATCCAAATTAATTTTAAATCCATCAGTGTATCATCACTTGTATCACATATTGAATTCCACCACGCCTAAATTCCAAACAGAAGTAAGAGAGATTAATCACTTGTGAGGAGGAACTAATTGATCAGAAAAATGTACCTAAGATGAAAAGTAAGAAAGATTGATAATTTGATCTGAGAACGGAAAAATAGATAGTTAATCAACAGATCTAATTTGACAATGAGAAAGTATATCTGATAGTTCAAACTCAAACACCGACTAACACTTGTTAATGAAAAACACAATAAAAATGGCTTGCTTTAAACCTTGTTAATCATCAGATCCAACAAAATGCAAGAGAGATCAGATCAGATCGAGTTCAAATTTCGATCAGATTAGATTAACTTTCTTGTTTGATTTCGGATCTGCGATTTGCGAGAGAGATCGAGTTCGATGAACAGCTAGAGCGAGAGCAGATCTAACAAAATGCGAGAGAGCTCAGATCAGATCGAATTCGGATTTTGATCAGATTATATTGACTTTCTTGTTCGATTTTAGATATGTGATTTGCGAGAGAGATCGAGATCAAGTTTGATGATGAACAGCTAGAGTAAGAGAGATCGATTTTAATCGCGAGAGAGAAGTGCGGTGTGTGAGAGAGAGTAAGATTGTGTTATTTTTGGTAACTGGATGGTTTGAATAGATATGGGGTTAAGTGTCTGTTAAGTTAAACAAACTTGGCTCATTGAGACCATCACACCTTGAAACACACGTTGATATATCACCGCGTTTTTTAAAACGTCTTGATATAAGCGCCATCATAGGCAACTTTTCTTGTAGTGTCAATAGGAGTGTTCTCGGGTATGTTCTTCACATAAAGAGCCTTAACTTGGAAACCAACACAGGTACACTTTATATCTCAAGCTAGCAATGAAACTATTTTACTATGAAAGCAACTAGGGGCAAATAAGGTCTACTTTCCACATGCATGATTTAGAATGAATACTTTGATCTGTAGAAAGAGAATTTAATATTTCTCATGTATGTCTTCCCCAATCAGCCTTTGATAGAGTCGAGTGGAAAAAAAAGATTCATATAACTGACTCTATTTGATGGGACTTAAGGTTTGGTTTGGTTTGGTTTCGTTTATATCTTCCCAAATCTAGAGGTTTAAAATAAGCTTTACAAGGATGGGCAAGCCAATTCTTTCTCAGCAAGAGAAATGGAGGCTACAATTCATTTCATTCTACCAGTTTGGGAAAAGATTAAAAAACTTTTTAAAGCTCTTAGAATGCACTTGGGTTCAAAAAAGCATGCTACTGCCAGAGGCCTAGGAGGCAGAGTTACAAAGTTAAGCTCTACATTGAATTAATTCTTCCAAATGAGTTCAGTACTTGCATTGCAGTGCTAGATTTGGTCGACATATGATGTTGTCCTCGGACTCCCTGTAATCCCATTCACTATGCATGCATCAACAACTCACCAATGCATCCAATGTTGATAAAAGTAACATAACTTAAAAAAATGTAGGAAACGTTTAACAGGCCCCCCTCAACTCACACCCTAAACTATACATGATAGGGACACCCCTTAAACTCATGACCAGTGAAAAATAACTCCCCTCCATTAGTTTGCTGCTAGTAAAAGTAACAAAAGATGAACGTGTGAATCACATGCAAATTTATAAACTAAAATATAACTATGTAGTCAAGTTCTCTCTTTGCCACTTTGAAATTGGGTTACATTTTAACATTTCAAGTACAAAAGAATTTTTTTTTTTCTTTTTTTTTTCCCTAGTTATTTTTGGTTGTTAGGACAAATATGCTGCAGTCTTACATATCCATGTAACAAGGATTCTAAGATGGAGGTCAAAGATATGGTATTGAAGGTAAATACCAGCTTAAGCTGTAACAGTGTACCACAATAATGCCTGAAGGAAGTAGTCAAAATTTAATTTGAGTTGTAAGAGCTCAGACAGGTTTCCATCCCATGGGAATTTACCTGAGAAACAGCAGCAGAATTATCAGGTACATTCTTTGGATCAGCCCAGCTGACAGTCGGGGCATTGCCATCCATCTTAAAATTTGCACTCGACATTTTGTGTCTAGAATAGTCAGCACAGGCATTGTTGTAATACTCAACAAAAGCAAAGCCACGATTCTGGCTTGGATTTTGCGGATCCTGTTATTACAAGAAGACAATGGTACCAGCATTGTAGTAGTTATAGCTAGTTCATTATCAAGACAATTATACAATTATTCATAACATATGCAGTTCAAAATTTCAAAAATCAAAAAACACCTTTATAAGCTCAATGTTTTCTGCCCCAGGACCAGTCACCTCAATGACTTTTCTAAACTCATCATCTGTCCAGGTCTTCGGAACATTACCAATAAACAACCTGTGTTTAGCCTGTGTTTAGCTTCAGAGAGTGAACACCTTAATGTTCTACCCTACAGTGATGAGACATACAAAAGTCACAAACTAAAACAGTATTGGGAAAGCATCGGAATAACCATGCCCATTTTTATTTTGCTTATAAAAAATAAAAATAAAAAACTGAATAAGTGCGTCTGAGGCCCCAAACATTTAATTTTTGCAAAGACCAATGTGTCCAAAAACAGGTCGTACTGTTGTAAGCACAAAAATACCTTGAATTCTCTGTTGTGCAACTCTTCAATGGCCTGTTGTGCAACCTCCTTGGCTTTAAATGCTACAAAGGCAAAACCCTTACCTTCACCAGTATCCCTATTTTTCATCAACTTTATCTGCAAATGATTGAGACATTAAAATCATATAGGAAATGCAACAAATAAATTCCTAAATGATACAGGCAGAAAGATCATGATCCCCGGCACCTTTTTTCTTCCCCCTGGATTAGAACTGACCTCAATAATCTTGTCCACTGATTCACAGAGATCCCTCAAATCTTCTTCTGAGACGTCTCGAGGAAGTCCACCAACAAAAATTTCAGACCCATGAGGAGGAAGGGCAAGAAGCTCTGCACACTTCTCTTTGTCATCTTCATCAATTGAAAGTTTTTTCTTCATCTTCCATGAGCTCATTGGCAATGTTGCTCCTATCTGCTTCACCTCTATCTACTTCTAGCAATTGGTCTTTCCCACTATCCTCACTTCTCAAGTCCTCATGTTGGTCTTCACCATTTTCATTGCCACCTCCTCCTGCTCCATCATCCTCTATTTGTTTTTCAACTTCATTGTCCATTTCTTCAATGTAATTGTCATCGTCAAGATCCACCCGGTCCTCATTTTCCGTCCCCTCAGCCATGACTGCTTCACCTCCCAAGTCTTGTGATCCAAAGGACACACTAGACTTGTGATCCAAAGGACACACTAGACTTCCAACTAAGTTACCTGAAAACTTGCACTAAGGATACACAGAAGCTAAGAATTTGCTTAAATCATGATACAGTGATACCCATGCAGATGGATTGAAAAACACTATGCAAAGGTAAGCGCAAGTTAAGGAGAAGTATAAGAATAGAAGTGAAAAAAGTACTTCACAAATCCTCTGGGTTTCACAAGCTGTGTGCAGGCAGCAGAGTAAACATTGACCAATTCTCAAATGCACCTTATTGCTGTTAATAATTTAATAGGAAAAGAAAAGAAAAGAAAAGAAAAGAAAATTTATTGCTCTTTTGGCATCATTCTAAAAAACTATTTCTTGTTCTTGAAAAATATGTCATACAAGTTTTTGTTTGTATTGACAAGATGGGGAAATTCTCGAGTCTCTGTATTGAATTTTTTTCCTCAAGTTTCTAATTTCAGTCATTTTGGGATCTCCTAAATAACCATCCATGGTCATGTTTCTGGGGGAATTTGGTTTGTTTTGCCTATGACTTCTATATCCCTTTTCCTGCAGAAATGATTCCCCACATTGGTTAATCCTTACTAGCTTTTTATATGGGAATAATTAAAAAGCCCATCCCACACTTCTCCTTAAAACCCAGGTATTAAGGAGAGGGAAATTGAAACCTTATAACTAGCACAAATGGAGCAACTCCAGGCGATGTGGGACACATTCCAACAGGAATTTATGTTTATTTACCTGTTTTCTTGCATGAAACACAAGTAATGTTGACAGCATTATTTGACTTCATTCACGGAATCACGGATTATTACTGGTCTTGTGACTTGTGAGGTTTCATGATACAAATGACAACGAACAAACACCTCCAATAGGTCAAAGACTACAAAGACTCCACAGCAAGAATGGGAAGGATTATTTGTCCCCTAAATAAGTTTGCAAACATACACGGACTCCAGTGGAAGGAAAATTGATCTCTCACATCTTACATGAATATCTGATAATATTCTACGCCTCCATAGAAAAATAACATTTTCTAATAATAAACTAATAATACCATAGTTCCTTCACTTACCTCGAGTTTTGAGATACTTTGCAATATGTGTACAGACAAACTCTCTCTGCAGTTCAGGATAGAAGCTGCAACGTCCTATGGGAAAGACCAATCACCAAGTCCAACTCCTAATATTGCATGATCGTAACAAAGCATGAATTCCACACCACACTCGGCTCTGACTTACTGAATAGGTCTGGAAATACACATTTGAGACAGCATCCCTGCACCAAGGATCATTCCAAAAATAAATCTACCATCTCCCTTTGTGTGTCCAATATGCTTTCAAAATTTCTCTGACCATAATTCCACTCTCAATATCAACCAGCCACATGAGAATGTCTCACCTAATCAGAGTCTGATATACCCTTCCCATATTTGCCTATCACATTTTAAATGAATATCTAAACAAAAAATAACAAATAAGCAAATTGACTGTAGAAGATCAATTTTAAACAACATAGAAAATGGACCATTTTTTGACACAAACACTACACTAAAATCAACTAAGCTAACAACTACTAATTTGGCAACAAACTGAACTAAATAATGACAAAACCATGTGGAGTAGGTTGTTCAAACCTGGAACCTTACATATTCCCAAGGTTAAAGGGGAATAGAATGGATCAAACAAGTAAGTAACAAACAACTTTCAAGCAACTCTTGATCTACCGTGTATCCTCCTAATTAGATATTCCTCCAAACCAGCAGCTGCTTCCACTATTCTTGTGTCAGGCATTATTTCTACCTTCAAAACCTCTTCGAAAAGATTTCCCATTCCAACAGTTTCATCCACCTCACAAATTCTAGGTACAATTTCCACCCAAGTATCCACATGCGGGGCTTCCCCATGGCTCAACATTTCCGCCAACATTCCACAAGCTTCATTGACCTTGCCAACGTTACAGAAACCAATGATCAATGCATGAAAGATTGAAAAATGTGGAGAAAGCCCCTTCAATATCATTTCTTTCATACAACTCTTGGCCTCGTCGTACATGCCCTGATTGCATAAACCAACAACCAAAGTCCGATAAGACACCAAATTCGGTAAGCACCCATTTGATTGCATATCCTCCAAAACCTTACAAGCATCGAAAGCACGACCTTCCCTGCAGAATCCCAAGATGACAGTGTTGTAATGAACAATGTCAGGATTGCATCCTTTAACCTTCATCTTGCAAAGGAGCTTGTAAGCCTCCTTAAGCTTCTTCTTCCTACACAAACAGTTCAACAATGTGGTATAACTCAAAGCATCTGGCACCAAACCTTTGTTCAACATATCTTCCAACAAGTCAACAGCTTTGTTCACCTGACTCTTCCTACACAATCCCTGCATTAAAATTCGATAGGACTCAACATCAAGAGCAACATCTCTTTTAAACATCTGATTGAACAAGGAATATGCAATGCTGAGACGGCCATGAAAACAGAAGGCACGCATCAGAATGTTGTACGAGTTAGTGTTGGGTGATATTCCGAAGCGGTGAGTGGATTTGAAAAGGTCAAAAGCAAGGCGGAGATAGGTGGGCTGAGCGACAAGGACCTGGAGGACAAGGTTTAGGTGCTTGGGCAGGGGTTTGGTATTGAATTGGAGGATGGTGTAAAAGGTGTTGAGGACTTTGTCGGGAAGTTGGGCGTCGGCGTAGAATCGGATGATGTGGGAGAAGAGGGAAGGAGCGACAGGGTAGCCGTGGGCTTTGAGACGAGAGAGGAGGTTGTGCATGAGAGAGAAGTGACGAGAGCGGCCGAGTTTGAGAATGAGAGTGTGGAAGGAAGAGTAAGAATGGTGGAAGTTGGATTGGCGAGAGGCCAAGTTGAAAATTTCTATGGCAAGGAGTGGATCTGGTTGGGAAGCTATGAGCTTTTGGATTCGAGCAGGGGACCCAATTGGGATTGCAGGAGGAGGAGAAGGAACTAAATGTTTTTGCATTTGTTTGAGTTGTTTCTGTTTCTGCCATTGATTATGGTCTTGTTGTTGTTGTTGTTGTTGGGGTGTTGAAGAGAAGAAAGAAAATTTTGGTAGTTTTAGCGGGAGAATAGTGGAACAGTGAATAACTGTGGTATCAATTTTGTAGGAACGAAGAAGAGGAAGAAGCAGTTGGTGCATTCTAATAGATCAATTAATGGTCAATTTCATAGTAAACAGGAATACTATTTGTTTGTGAAGGAGAGGAGGGTTTTTCGGATGTTTTCTTCCTTCATAATATCATCAGGACAGCATGCATCTTCTTTGTGCCAAGTTCTCTGCCCTTCTCCCTGCGGTATAACTATCACAATCGAAGCCAATGCAGTTGCTGACTGTATTGCCAAATTAGCAGCTATCTCTCCTTTTTTGTTATTGGTACTGCATATGTAATGGAAGGTGCTCAATGTAATGACATTTTCTTAATTTGAAATAAGAATAAGTTCATAACACTATTTTATAGCTATTAGACATGTAATTGACAGGACTAGCTCTGACTTTTATAGGGGGGCCTTTTTTTCATATGTATCCCCAAAAATATATATTTATATATATTCATTCATAATTTCCCTAGGTTCTTCAATTACAAAATCTTCATCAACTAAAAATGATCTCTCTACTTGTTCTTGTTACCAAAAAACTTATCAATTGCACTCGATTGAGAGTGAATAAATTTTTCTACCTTTTGCTTCTTTTTCTTTTTTCACATCCGGAACTATATCTCCGAGGAAGCATGACTATATATAATAAAAAAAATCCACACAAATTCACAATCCACTGAATACGAATATCTGCATATAATAATACTAGTGTATGCCTGTAAATAATATTTGGATCAAAATATAATTGTAATTTATACGTGTCATGTTAAAATTTGTGAAGTCCATAGGATTTTTTTGTTCTTAAAGAATTTTTAACAATTTTGCTTGTATGACACGCTCTATAGAACTCAATTAAAAATAACAACTCCCCCTAACCTTAATGCAAATTAAAGAATAAATATATAAAATTTATAATGTTCAGTAATATTGCAAATGAAAATAGTAAAATGTAAAGTTAAAAAAATATAAATCTATAACTCGTGCCTAAAGGCACTCTCAACAATTTTTTTGGTACCTCACTCTACAAAACTCAATTAAAATAAATCAATTCAGAATGACAACAATTTCACTACACTATATAACTCAATTATAACAAATCAATTCAAAATGACATACTTCACGCATAAGAGGAATGGTGAATGAACATTTTAGTACAAAAGAATAATCATTATAGCTTATTAAAAACAAAAAAACTAATCATCTAGTCAAGAATGAAAGACCAACCATTAACACATATAGAAAAAAGCAACACAACCACAACGTTTCTAATACTGATTAATCACCTGTAACAAAATCATTCCAACACTTGAATTCGACTTTAAAAAATCAGCAAAAAGAATCATAACATGAAAACTCATTCAAAATATTTATGAGAAACAGGAAAACCAATAATTATGGATTAAGAGAAATTGAACATAAAAAAATTTCTAACATAACTCTTCTTAATAAAAGCACCAGTGTCTTCCCCAATTTACCTGCAATTATCACATTCACACTTGAACAATTTTTTCGTGATCAAAATACGTGATTCCTCATAGAAGGCTTTAAAAAAAAAATCATTTAAAAAAATTACCATTAAAAAAATGTAACACTTGAAAAAATCCAAACAATCCAAATTGACTATTGCCGACAAAAGCTAAGAGGCAAAACAAACTATTGTATTAAAAGCTTAAAAAAATAAATCATTTAAAAAAATTACCATTAAAAAAATGTAACACTTGAGAAAATCCAAACAATCCAAACTGACTATTGCCGACAAAAGCTAAGAGGCAAAACAAACTATTGTATCAAAACTAAAAAGATAGGACACCTAGTCAAGGTTCCTCACCTTCATAAGTATGAAAGTGTACTATAGATAACCGGTTTATTCCCTTCAAAAAAATTTGCCTTGAGTTGTAATGGAGTATCATGGAACTAAATAGAAAAAGCAATACGAAGTCCTGCACTTCCTTTGACATAGTGTTAAAAAAAAGGACAATGCTTCCAAATGCCTTAGAATTACCAAATGCATCCATCACTACAATCTTTGAATTAGTATTATAAAAGATTGGTTCAATTCGACTTCCTTGATATGAAGAACCTTTGTAGTTTGTTCACATAAAACCATATAAGAAATCATATAATTAAGCATGTTAAATAAATAGGCATTGAAGAAAAAGTTAATTGAAAAAAATTGTTGACTACATCATGCGTGATTTCATTAGACAGTGATGAGACTGCTTGAATCTTTAAAATCTAAGATCTTACACTTATTAATAGTACATTATCCATTATTTCTCACTTAATCCCATTAAAAGAAATAAGCTTAGAAAATACGAATGTATTTAAACTAATTAAAAAAAATCTATGAGATCCATGGCCATCAATCAAATCCGCCATCATGCTGTGCCCTTGGGTCAATATTCACTTATCCAGCTGTTCATTGGAAGAAAAATCCCGAATATGCAAACCAAAAAAAAAATCCTGCATGCAGCAACAAATTTGACATCTCACTAAATTTAAATTCTTTGTTTTTGATGAACATAACAAATTTAGCAGTCCATGGCAAAACTGATATTGCACCTATTACTACATTTCTAAGTATGTATCAATGTCGAAATTAAGAAAAGACCACAATGTTGCATTCAATTATTCAAACAAGAGGAGCTTTCGACATAATTAGAAGCATAACAATATAAACTAGACACAACGCAACCTACCGGTAACATCAAATAAAAGTTTAACAACAATACTAATATTATGAAGCATCAAGTGCTTTGTAGTCTTGAAACATACTAATATTTTAATTGTTAAATAAATGAACAATAAATAAACATGCTTCAAGAACCATACCAATTGATAAAAATTTTATTCAAGAACCATCATGGGATTAAAAAAAACTGTGATTTCAACACTTTGAAGGTTGTTGAACTTTAAAAAAAAAAAAAAAAAAAAAAACTTTTGTGACAAAATAAAAAATTCAGCATCTCACCAAAAAAGAAAAAATAAGAAAGAAAGAAAAATAAGCATTTTTGTGAGAAAAAGGCATTACCAAAAAGAAGAATATATCAAAATAATATAGCAAATGAACTGTGCCTAAAGGCACTCCCCAACCAAAATGAAGCGTAAATTATCAAACATCTGATATGTCCTTAAACTCACTGTTAGCCTCACACTCCACTTTTAATCCTCAAACAGTCCTCAAAGATTCAATTTTCCCAAGAAAATCAAATTAAGGATATTAATGCAACAAAGTTCATTCTAAATATTCACCCAAAAAAAAGTTCACTCTAAATGGTTAACAACAAAGTCCAAAACAAAGAATAAATAAATAAATAAATAAAAGAAAGAAAAAAAGAAAAGAAAAGCAAGCCAACAAATACAAATATGAATAAAGGAGCTCTCATATGATCTAAACAACAATGCTAGGAATACATATGTTTAAAAAAAAATCCAAAATAGAATTGTAAACAAACACTAAATCAAATCAAATTAGAAAACAAAGGCATCTAAGGATCTCATCACAGCTTGAGTTGAAGATAGAAATGTTTTTAGAGATCTATTAGTTGGCATAATGGAAAAATGAAAAAACCAAAAAAGGAAAAGCTCATTATGTAATGAAAGAGGTACAAAAATAGTGAAAGTAAAAATTAGAAAACCAAGACAATAAAAATTAGACTTTGATGAGGTGGTGGCTAGGAGAAAGGGGCAAAGCTGAGCAGGGGTTGAGAGATATCTAGAATCTGAGATGGGTAAAGTGTTAAAAAATAGACCATTGGATTAAATTAATCTAGACCATCTAAATTGCCACATAGGACAAATATATTTTCAAAATCAGTCTTGGAAATGGACCGTGGATGAAAGGGAGAGGCAATTTCTAAAACTAAATATTTTGTGTTTTTCAAATTTATTCCCCCATCGCATTGCCACCACGTTCTTTGTCTTTCCCTCCCCTACCGCACACCCTCTCTGCCTCACCAACAACTTACCAAATCCATAAAGATATAAATTCAATAAAACCAAAGTAAACCAGCTAATGTGCTAAAGAAATTTAAAAGCGCATTAACTAATAAAAAATCAAAAACATCAAAATCAACAACCAACAGAAATAATGATTGATTAAACATAATATGAAAAGTAGAAGTCAATGAATACCTTCAATTATTTGGATGATCTCGTAAAAGCATAATCAGAATTACTTCAATTATTTCCTGCAAAATAACGCAAAAGATCATCTAGAGGGGATTCCATTCTAGAAAACCATGTACAACACATTTTGAATGTGAAAATGCAAAGCAATAAAATGTATTGCTAATTACTACGAAGTTGTCATTTAAATGTGCAGGAAATATTGTGAAGTAGGCTTGGGAATTATTGACTGAAATAACAAAAAGTGTAGTTAGGAAATAAAAAACAGTACAGGAGTTACTAAAATGATTGTGAATCACTTCGGATATATGAGTCCTCTTTTTGTTATAATGCTTTTAAAATTACATGAACCTCAAATATACAAACAGATTTCTTGAGTATTCAAATGATAAAAAAAATACATAGGAAACAAAATAATGAATCATATAAAAAAAATTCTTACAAATAGTGATTATATTAGAAACCTCAAAAATTGTTGACCGTTAGCAAGAAGAAATCAAATTTCAAAAATAGATTTAGAAAAAAATCCAAAAAATAATGAATCACATAAGAAATATTCTTACAAATAGTGATTATATTAGAAACACCAAAAATTGATTTAGAAAAAATCCATACCTAATTTTCATACCTTTGACATAGCTTCACCATTCTACAACCGAAGAACCAAGGGACATTACAAATTCTCTTGTAATACAAATAAATAAATAAATAATAGAAAACAAATTATATCAGTAATGGGAGTGGTTACAAAAAAAATACAGATAGACTTCATGAACCACATAAAAAATATTCAAAATTATACAAACAATGATACTACAAAGAACAAAAATTGTGCCTAAAAGAGAAAGGGGAGTGAGTTAGGGATTGGAAAGACGGAGTTAGAGCTTTATGGGGGGAGATCGAGCCAGGATAGAGTAGATCAGCAAGTTGGGAAGAGGGTGGTTAGCATTTCATTTTAAAGCCAACTCACCATACGAGGTGATTATTGGATTGTTCATGAATCAAGAGGATTGGACTATATGATATGCTTCAACAATAGTATTTCAGTTTGAGGTAGTTGTTGATTTCGCATATGAGACGGGAAAAAAAAAAAAAGTGGAGAAAGTAGAAGAATTATCCCTCTACTCAAAAATATACAAAATATAGACCTAAATGATACATATTCTTTTGAATTTGGATGATAATGTTGGACCCAAAAAACCAATCTCTACCTTTCTTTGACCCATTTACAAATAAATATGGTCATGGCAGTACAAATTCTCTCTCAAATAACATACAAAAAAAAAAAGAAATTACATAGTACATTTAAGTCGACAAAAAAAAACACACACACACACACATACACACAGTCAGCTCTACGAAGGCTTTAATGGTTTTCAAAATCAAAGAATCATGAGATTGTTGATAAAATGTTACTATTTGTCAATAAAAAAAACAAAGTGTTAAATGAATCAATGTAAAAAATAAATAAAATTAATGTGAGCCTACCATTAACAGGATTAATAATAAAATGATTAATAATCCCATGAATTAGTGAAAAATTCGTGACATAATCATTTATTATGTATTCATGACATAACCATTTACGATCCCCAACCATTATGTATTCATAACCATTTTATTTTCTTTTATTTGTTAATAAAATTTGCAATCAAACATAGCATTGTGAGTCCATGAACATAAAATAAATTGCTTAAATTTAGATTAATTTAACTCCTATCCATTTTGGTTAAATTTGTTTGCGAATGGAAAAATTAGCTAAAAAGCAAAAAAGTAACACAAAAATTCAATGCATTCTCTCTATTTATTTTATATAAGTCTTTTCGTAAATAATTAAAAAGCCACAAAAAATAAAACAAAATAAAACAATATCATCAAAATAAAATTTTATAAGTGTCAGTGTTCTGATTTTATTTTTATATCTAAAGCAGCAGTTTTGTTTTATTTGTGCTCCTAAATTCAAAATGAGGGTTTTGATTCTATATAAGTTTTTTTTGCCCTAATTGAACAAAAATCATGGACGGTGCAGTGAGGATATACATAATCATATATATAAGTTTAGATGATGAATTAGAAGATCTATGTACAAATCTATGAATATATAATCATACATATATCCATAATCATATATATATATATATATATAATACACACAAATGCATATCTATACATACATATTGGCTTGAGAGAGAGAGAGAGAGAGAGAGATAACTGTAGCCGGTGCAGTGGATGGTGACGCTCTGACCGGGGACAGGCTTGGGTCCGGTTCCGGCAGTGAGGACTTCCTTTTCGACTCCCATCTCTGAATCTCTTGCTGTTTTACTTCCTTTTCCCCTTCTGCAGTGGCTCCCTTCGTCAATATTGAAGGGGGTTTGGGGCGATTGGGATGGCGGAGAGAGGGAGGGAGGAAGAGAGAAGATGAAGAGAGTAATAGGGGGTTTGGGGCAAGGGTTGGGCTCCGACAGGGAAGGACGAGAATGGGCTCCGATGGAGGTAGAGAGAGAGAGAGAGAGTGTGTAACGGACGAAATAGAGAGGGAGCCATTTTTAGCCTTTGCATTGAACCAATCTAACGGTCCAAATTTTGACAAAGGAATGTAAGTAGGTGTTTGGAAAATGGGTTTTTATGTAGGTTTTTTTTAGTTGTAGAATATTATTGGATAAAAAAATTTTAGTGTTTGGAAAGATAGTTGGGTTTTTTTGTGGTTGGATGTGATGTTTGTGAGAGAAAAAGTGAAATAATTATGGGGTTGGATGTGATATTTTGTTTGGATGTGTTTTTTTTGGTTTTACAAAACTTTTGTCTTTTAATGAAAAAAATGAGAAAAAAATTTGGGAACCAAGTTCCCAAACACCTCCTAAGTCTCATCAGGAAAAATTTGAGACTTCGTTTGGTAATATTCACCTTACTTGTTTTCACTTCTCAAAAAATACGTTTTACTTTCTTATTTTTCGTGTTATTTTATTTTTACTGAATTTTTTTAATATTTTAAGTAATTTTTTTACTTTTAGACACACTTAACATAAATACACCTAAAAAGTAAAAAAATTGTAAAAAAAATCTTTTAAAAATTCACTAAATACCAAAAATACAAAAAAATATAAGAATTAAGTATATTTTTTTTGTATTTTTATGTATTTATTAATTTTTTAAAATATTTTTTCACAAATTTTTTACTTTTTAGACATATCTAAGTAAGGTGCATCTAAAAAAGTAAAATATGTTTAAAATTTAAAAAATATTCACTAAAAATAAAAAAAACATGAAAACCAAAAAGTCAATTTTCAAAAAAATTAATCCAGAAAACTTAAACCAAACACACTCATTATTTTTTAGTTTAAAAGTCAAAAAATTATTTAAAAAATTAAAAAATCAATAATCTATATCAAAATGTCAAAAATTCTATTTTCTCTTTATTTTTTACATATATTTTTGTAAAAAGCTAAAAAGTCATCAAAAACATACTAATTTTTTTATCTCATATTTTAGTCAAAAAGTTACTAAAATAACTTATTCCCAAACGAGGCCTTAGAGTTGTTTTTGTTATATAGGCCTTGTTTAAAACAGGTTATTAATTGACTTTTTAGGTTAAAATTTACAAAAAGATAAAATAAGCTAAAATAGTTAATAAGACAAAATGTCACTTTGAACTTATAATTATTTCACTTTTTCTCTCACAAATATCACACTTAACTATAAAAAATCCAACCATCTTCCTAAATATAAAATTTTTAACCTACTAAAATAGTCAACTTCCTAAATAAGATAAGGCCATAGATGTTTTAAAAAACTAGATGATAGAAGTTAAAGATTTCCATTGGGGCACATAAGTAAAAGTCGGTTCCATTAGGGAATAGAAATTAGGGTGCAGAAATTGTAAAACAAAAATTAGGGCAAAAACTCTGCTATTAAAATCTAAGAAAGAGAGAGAGGACTCACACAGTCACACTCACAGCCGCCAGACTACCTCTGCCCCATCGTTAGAAACCAAGTGACGTTGCCAACGCTGCTGAAGAGTAGCGGTAACGCTTCTGTCGATTTCAGGATAATTTTTTTGGCCTTTGTATGGGCCCACAAACTATAGTGGATTAGGCCCTCAAACCTCAACCTGTATCCAAATTTTGAAGCACAAGAGAAGCCTCTTTTACCTTGCTTTTTCACTAGACCGGGCCTGGTCTATTACAACTAATGAAGAAGAGGATCAAGATACGTAGCACTCTTCCTCGGGCCATTCTACATAGACTCCAAAAATTATTCTTGTATGTCGAACTTAAATCTTAAAATTTTAATTCTTGTTGTATTGTAATGTAAATTTATTAATAAAGACAATAAATATTAAATTTTAAAATAAAATATGTAAAAAAGGTTAACTTGAGCCCACTAAATTAATTGGGCCCAATCGAAACCCAATCGGAAAGCCCAAAAATTGGTGAGTTTGGAGAAATTATTGTCAAATGCGCCCAAGTGAATTCTATTAAACGGACCCATAAGAAAGCCAACAAATTGGGCCAAGGGAGACCCACCAAGCAGAAATCTCTAAAGAGAGTCCAACAAGCCCTTCCGAGGAGGCCCAGATCATACGGGCGTTCGAGGAGGTGAACCATTGCTTTCAAAAGAGATGAAACCCTCGGAAGAGATCCATTCTCTGAGGTATTGGCTTAGTCTTGAAAGGGTTCAGAACCACGAACCTAGAGACTTATTTGAGCTCAGACTCGAAAGTGTTCGAATCCACGAACCTAGAGATCCGAAAGCACTTGGCTTTAAATGAATTCGAATGCAATCTAGGAGTCGCTCCATTAATGAGTCCCAGAATACTTGCGGGCTTGGAGCTTTCTAGGATCTACGCACCAGAACCATGGACGTGATGGAGTCCGAACAAAGGACCTGATCTGAGGACGGTGAGTGGAGATAAATTCACTATTTGGTTAAATTAGCCTATACCCGGGTCAAGGTGGCACGATCTAGGAGGTCCCTGACACTCGGCAATATTTGCGGCAAGGCGTTCTCTTAAACTAGCCCTGACCCTTCTACGGTAGGACATCCTTTGGGACTACCCCTGACCTTTTGGGATGATTGGGGATCATTGGTTAGGTGTGGCTAAGAAGAAGGGTTCACCAAGAGGTTGATCTCCTCTCTGGGGTTTTCCTCATCCTCAGAGAGCTCACCTCCTTGGATAAGGTGGTTAGAAAGAATCATATGGGCTCCATTCTACATTATGAGGTGCCTATAAATAGCACCTACCCATAGCTTTACAAGGGAGAGATTTTAGAGAGACAACTCTTAGGAAAGAACTAATATCTACTTTGAGAGTGAAAGTGGAGATCCATAGGAGAGTCTTGCCATTATTCTCCCTCTAACTACTTTGACTTCTTCTTTACTTAATCTCTTATCTCCATCATCTCCTTGTTATTGTGTTCCTAGTTGTGACTGTTAAAGAATCTAAGTCTCTCATCATTTCTAGAGAATTCGAGTTTTCTTAGAAGATCTTCGAATTTTTCGGCAACATTCTTGAAGCCTCTCATACATTTGGTGACTCCACTAGGGAGGCAGATTGGTTAACGGTCTCAACAAGATCCAGAATCTGCACAACTCCGGTGAAGATGGCGGGAGAAGAAGAAGTTCATCAACAAGGCTTTTCCAATGGTGGTGATGAGATGACTCAAGTTTAATACCCACTTCTCATCCTTGAAGCTATTCAAGGACTACAACACACTCAACCAAAGATTTTCACGACCTTTCAAAATCTCACCCACATCATGTTGGTGATGGGTTCGAATTTCGTACCGCTGGCAACAAATAAAGGTCAAGTCGGCACCGGCAAGCATTAATTACTTTATGGTGATGTTGGGAATAGTCAAAACCATCAAGACCCACCCCTAATTCTCCTTGAAGTTGCTCAAAATGGTGTGTAAAATCAAGTGCTAAGAGGAACAAATCATGGCCAACTTGTGGCCCATGGAGCGCAAAATTACGCATCTGGAGGATCAAGCCATGGTCCATCAGTGGTTGGAGGAGTTTCCGGCGCGATGAATGATGTTCCAGCGGCTGTGGAAGTTCAAGGAAGGCCCACGGAAATTTCTCTACAAAATAGTACTTCATCAATGCCTAATTTTGTTCCACCAATTGTAAATTCTACTCATGTACTGAGCAGGTCTCTGTTGGCTTCGCAACGGCTTTCCAAGCCCAACCTGGCATATCCATACCGTGTGACGGAGTTTATGGAACTCAATTCAACGATCCATCACTGAATGTCGTATCAATAGATGCCAATGGTCAATGTCACCATGTCCTTACACCGATGGTGAATTCTCAACACCTAGATAGTCAAGTCGCTCCAAGCTCGGGCTTCGGGTCTACAAGCCAAGTTCCGGGAATACCACCATCAAGTTTCCTCCCTCAACAATTTCTTACCCTTGTAGATGTGCAAGCTATGTTTGAGTTGGAACGGACTAAGAGAACTTTATCCTCTTTGCCTGATCCAAATGTCAAGCAACCATACCTGATCGAGATGTTAAGTTATCCATACCCGGATAGGTACACGGTACTGAAGTTCATTAAATTCGATGGCAAGCAAGGAAATGCTTGAGAACATGTTGTTTGGTTCATAGAGACTTTGGGGATTCATGGTTCAAATCATGTCCTCCGTTTGAGAGAATTCTCCAAGTCCCTCACCAATCGAGCATATAGTTGGTACGTTAACCTTTGCCCCAAACTCGATTCGAAGTTAGAAGGAAATGGTCAACAAATTTCACGTCAAATTCTTTTAGGTGGCCGAGAAAGTGACCACACTTACCCTGTGTAAGGAAAAGCAGCGGGAGGGTGAAGACATTCTCGAATATGTGAAGAGGTTTCAAGACAAAGCTGTGGACTGTCATGAAGCTGTAGAGGAAAGCTACTTGGTCCAAATCTGTGTTGAAGGGGCATTGAACGGGTACAAGATGCTTCTTGTTAATCACAAGCTACCCACATTTTTGATACTAATTGAAGCATCTCGGAACATCAACATACCTCAGTCTCAGGAGATCGGGTTCAAGACTAGTTATAAAACCAACTTTAAGTCATCCCGAGGACCTTCTGTCATTGCTGCTTTTGCATCTTTTACCCGAAAGTCGCACAAGAGGAATTCAGAAGGTAAAAGAGGAAAAGCTGGGAGGATGACACTCCTTTTCCATGTAGTATTGAGAGGTGAATGCCTTAGTTAAAGAATGGGTGGCAGACGGGGAACTGAAGTCGCCTCGTGTCGAAGAGCTTTTGCTGAAGAAGGACTGCGAGGGCTCTAATTATTATGTTTTCCACCGATCACTAGGACATCCTATAGAAAAGTGTTGGACGCTTAAGAAGATCTTTAGAAAGAAAGTCGAAGTAGATGAGCTAGAGTTCAATGAACAATGGCCCTAGGATATCTTAGAAGATATGGCTATGATGGCGTATGACGGTGGCAACCGGAGCGGCTGGTGAAAGTTTTTCGAATGACATTACAACTCTAGGGGCAAGGGTCGACATTCCATAGAAGAAGTATATCTATGACATTTATAATTTGTATTTACGACATCGTCCAAGAAGTTCTATCTTTCTTATGTTATAAAGAAATTTATTTCCTCCATATTATATATCTCCATTAGAAGTTATTTTCTTTATATTGTGTATCTTCATCGTGCTTTGTTGCTTGATAGTTTTCAATTTTTGTTTCCTTCAAAGAAGAAAGAGGAATAATAGACTCGGTTACTAACCTGAAGAGACCTTTCTTAATGCAGTAGAAGTGTACTCTCACTCAGACTTCCGAGAGACAGCCTTTATTTCCATTAGTTGCCGAAGTAGAGTGTACTCCCACTTGGACTTCCGAGAGACAGCCTCTATTAGTTGTCGAAATAGTGTGTGCTCCCACTCGGACCTCCTTCATTAATGCAAGCTTCGAGGGTCTTTCTTGCTGAAGTAGAGTGTGTGCTTCGACTCGAACTTTTGAAAAACAGCCCTTACTTTTATTAGTGCAAGCTTCGAGGGTCTTTCTTGTTGAAGCAGAGTGTGTGTTCCCACTCGGACTTCCGAACAATAGCCTTCGCTTCCATTAGTGCGAGCTTTGAGGATCTTTTTTTGTTGAAGTAGAGTGTACTCCTACTCAAACTTTTGAGGAACATCCTTTGCTTCTATTGATTGCCAAAGAAGAGAGTGTACATCCATTTGGACTTCTGAGGGACAATCTATACTTCTGTTAATACGAGCATGGTAAACTCAATTGCTTGCCAGAAGGGATTTTTTCTTGCCAAAGTAGGGTGTATGCTACTTTCGGACTCCTGAGGGATAGTTTTGCTTCCATTCAGCCTTCCGAGGGATAACCCTTGCTCTCATTAGTGCGGATTCTGAGGGCCCCGAGGTCGTGGATTTTTGCCAAAAAAAAAATTCATTTGCCTGAAATAGTAAAATCAACAAACCAGATAAATAATATCGAGTTCACATTATGATTCATGCATTATCAAAATGGGGCAACATTAACAAATAATAATGATCTATTTAAGTTACAACAATTCTATTCCTCCAAGCAAGTTCATGAGAATGCAACAATCAAGGTTTTGTCTATTCGGCTCGATTCCTCTAAAGCCAACGCAAAGTAGCAATGTTCAAACAAAATTTCGGCATCAACTATATTTCTTGAGCATCCACAAGATCAACAAAACAACAATCAACATAAATACTCAATTTATGGCAGATTTCTCAACACAGGGCCAAATTCCAAAACATGAATTTCAAGACTACATTTCTCTTACAAATCAAGATACAACAAGAGCTTTATTTCTGTCAACAACAAAGCACTAGCTATTTTAGAAGTGAAGAACACAAATCCCAAATATATATATATATATATATTTTGCAAGCCCAAGTTCATGAATAAAAAAAAATATATATATATATATTCAAGAATGGGGTTTCGGCGAGCACTTCCTCATAAATCTGAAGGAGTAGGAAGAGAAGATGGGTTAGTAATGAGCAAGACCGACTCTTGCAACAAGTAGTGAGTAGATGGTTGGATCGAGACAGCGTAGGTCAGGCACGAAAAAGCAGCAAGCGGCATGGGTCGTAGGTTGCGAAACATGAAGGCCGTGCAGACAAGATTGTCCACGCACGACAGGATTGCGGCTGGTTCTCTTAAAAGCCGACGGCGCGCTGAATGGCACTGGGCAGGCTGATGCTACAAGGCAGTGGCAAAATAGACGTCGCTGGAGGGCATAGATGCAGCAGTGAGCAAACGATGAAGCAGAGCTTTGTTGAAGATGGAATCTGAGTCACTCTGTTAGAGAGAGTGGCCTGAGAAAAGTGTTTTGGCAATAAAAAAAATGGGATAAGGACTAGAATTTGTCCTTTGTGTAAAGTAAAATGAAAAATGATTTTGTGCCCGAATTTGTTTCCCCTGAATGCTCTTAATGCCCAAAACGACATCGTTTTGGGCATTAGCTTTTTTTTTTTTTTTTTTTCTTTTTTTCCGCCATTTTCGACCTGAGTTGCAGAGGAAGAGGGGAAGGGAGAGGGAGAGGGAGAGAAAGAGAAGAGAGGGCTCGCAGCTCTGTCACCTCCGCCCGCCGTCCTCGTCGCAGCTCGCAGCTCGTTCGTCACCTCTGCCCGCCGTCGCAGCTCGCAGCTCGTCGCCTCCGTCCGCCCAATCGTGCCTCCGGCCCCCCGCCCCCGCCTCCAGCCCTAATAATTGGGCCCCCTCCTCCTCCCTCCTCCCTCTCCCCTCCCCCTCCCCCTCCGTCTTCTTCTTCCTTCTGCTGAAAAAAAAAAAAAAAAAAATGAAATTCGGGGCATTTGGGGGAGCCCAGATTCGGGCTCCCAATCAAAACTCAAAGTAAAATGTATGTGATACTGATGGTTCCCTCAAATAGCTAAAGATATATATATATATATATATATATATATATATATATATGGGCCTCCAAGTTATTATTTTGTTTTGATTGGAGAAGAAAAAGGTTTCTTTTCAAACATTAATGAAATGATTTGGCATTATCACGTGATAGAGGATTTAAGTAGCAAGTCTTTGAAAAAATTTGAAAAAAAAAAAAGTTGTGTGGGCCCAAGCAAGATACATTTTAGATCAAAAAAATAAATAAATAAAAAAAAATCAAGTTTTGATTTTCTTTAAAAAAAATAAAAAAAATCAAAGGGCACAAAGGTGTGTTAGCCAAACATGGCATGAAAATAAATAAATAATTCATTTTTATCTTTATTAGTTGTCAATCTTATCCATAAAATATGTGAGTCATTAATCTTATCCCAAAGTTATATGAGAACAAATTATTCTCAAGGACGTGATGCGAAGCATGGCCAAAGAAGTGAAAATATATGCATGTCCGAGAAATTCAAAATTTCCCATACATGCAAGGGTAGGGGTGTAATTTTGGCCCGTGCCCCTCGGGCGGCTCGAGGTGGGCCCAGCTCGTTAAGGCCTGTTTAGGCCTGAGCCCAAGCCCAGCTCGAGGCCTTGGGCCAGGCCTAGGCCATCGTTTTGAAGTCCGCCCTGGCCCATGGGGCCGGCCCGCTTGGCCTGGTCCATCGGCCCGCTCAAGGCTCACCCACAAGCTCAGCCCGAGGCCTAGCCCACCCGAGGCCCAGTGTTATTTTTAATGGAAAATAATAAAATTTTGATGGAAAAAATAAAAATAAAATTTAAAAATTATTTAGACCTGCCTAAAGCCCGAGCACAGGCCCAAGCCATGGGGCCCGCCCCGAAGCCCGACCCACTGGCCTGGCCAAAGCCGGAATACCCCTGGGCCTGGGCCTAGTTTTCTGGCCCGTGGGCAGGCCCGACCCGATTTTTTCCGGGAGCCTGCAAGGCCCGACATGGGCTGGGCCTGGCCGAGCCAAAATTACACCCCTATGCAAGGGGCAAATTGTAAGAGGGATTAACTTGAGCGTACTAAATTAATTGGGCCCAATTGAAACCCAATTAGAAAGCCAAAAAATTGGTGAGCTTGGAGAAATTATTGCCAAATAGGCCCAAGCAAATTCTATTAAACAGGCCTATAAGAAAACCAATAAATTGGGTTGAGGAAGACCCATCAAGCAGAAATCTCTAAAGAAAGTCTAACAAGCCCATCCGATGAGGCCTAGATTATACAGGCGTCTGAGGAGGTAAACTATTGCTTTCAAAAGAGATGAAACCCTCAGAAGAGATCCATTCTCCGACGTATTGGCTTAGTCTTGAAAGGGTTCAGAACCACGAGCCTAGAGACCTATTTGAGCTCGAAGTCGAAAGGGTTCGGATCCATGAACCTAGAGATGCGAAAGCACTTGGCTTCGAACAGATTTGAAGCAATCTAGAAGTCGCTCCGTTAATGAGTCCCAGAACACTTGCAGGTTTGGAGCTTTCCAGGATCTACACACCAGAACCATGGGCGTGACGGAGTCCGAACAAAGGACCCTATCCTAAGGACGGTGAGTGGAGATAAATTCACTCTTCGGTTAAACTAGCCTATACCTGGGTCAAGGGGGGGTCCCTGAGACTTAGCAATATTTGCGGCAGGGCATTCTCTTGAACTACCCCTGACCCTTTTGCGATAGGGCGCCCTCTAGGACTACTGTAGACCACCCGGAACTCCGCTCCGTGCACGAGGGCGCAAATCGTTGTTCTTAGCTACTACAGTTCGGACTCATGTTGCGGTTCTGAATCTAATCTCACAAAGTGCAATGTGAGATTGATAAATCACCAAAGAGTCCAAATTCGGTAAATCGTTTTGGAAAATCGATTTTAATCAAAAAACGCCAAACATGAACTACTTTTCCAGATTTCAGAGTCGCCACCTAAATATTTTATTTTGGGGAAATTTAGGAAACCTTGACTCGTGCCTAAGGCCACGTGTCCATCATCACCAAAGTTGCCTCGGCTCGGGAACTTGGGTACGAGAGGGGAAGGTCATGCAATGAGCACCCCCGCTCGCCCGATCAAAGGATCGGCCTTTACTAACATGATATGTTGTTTTTGAAAATACATGCGTTCTTATTCCGGTTTATTAGCTAATCTTACTACGTGATGCGCACAACATACAAGTATAGACTAGATCGCTTAAATTGGAACAAAATATCTCATGTTTGTTTGTTTGAAAATGGTTTGAAGTTGCTACTCGCAAGTAGGCTAGACGCAGATTTGCCACCCTCAGACGGGCTTAGAAAACATGATTTTGCCACTCTGCAGAGTGGGCTTAAAACTCGCATTTTGATGAATTGTTCCAATTCAAGCAATGAAGCCTTCATCTACAGGCATTCATGCAGTTATATCAGTTAAGCAAATAGCCTCATGGCAAGCATGCTATACATGGCAACATACACATCTCATGCAGTATGCTAAAGCGTAAAAGCTTATCTAGTACTCCGAGCCAAAACAAAAGCTAGTTAGTAATCAATCCATGATCCTAGCTATGTCAACAATGCCTAATGCAACACATGCAAAATGCAACTAAAATAGGTTCGGCTATCTAGAATGGCATATGAATGCAACACTTGATAACATGTTGTTAAACACGTATTCAAGAAAGTGTATTGAAATACAATGCAGTTTGAATGATGCGCCGAGCCCGGTGCATGCAAGACAAATGAATGATGCACGCATGCGAAGCATAAGGATGCTAATTGAAAATGACCCTAAACTAACCATCGAAAGCGGTTAAGTAAAAGGGAGAAAGAAATGGGGGTTGGAAGACATGCATCACACATACGCACACTTATTACAACAGTTGTGCCCCCTCGACGGAGGGTCCGAATAACAAGCTAACTAGCTAATCTAAGCTAATTAAACTAATTATTACAAACAAAACTAATTAACTAATCCTAGTTAACTAATTATTACAAAACGAAGCTAATTAACTAACGAGTCAACTAACTAGTTATTACAAACACAAATGAATAGTTAAGCGCATTAACTACTTAAGTACAAAACCAAAGCATTAGTTAGCTAAGCAAAGTAGCTAAGTAAAGCAGTAAAAAGAAGTCCTCGGGATGAGAAGTGCATGCATGCTCGGTCGCCTCGTTCGGAAATCCATCGCTATGCCCCAACTTGCCTCTGTTTGCATTTGTTCTCAGAACACTGTACAAAGCTCCAGATAGCTTCTACTTTATCATGGGCACCTCCAGAAGCATTGCCGACTACTTATTGGTGTTGCCAACCACCTACCGACCACTTACCTTTGCTGCAGACCAGAAAAAGTGGTCGGCCAGCCACTTTTACTGGTCTGCCAACTAGAAAATTCTGCACACTTCCAGTTTGCTGCAACAGAGAACAAGAAGGGGCACGACAGTGTATTTGCAAGATATGTGTGCACAATCACTCTCCCTATCATTTCATGAGCTCAAGGGAGTGCGGTTCTCGACTCTCGGGCCACCAACCGAGCATCACAATGCATGATGGCCGAGAAGCCAAGATTGCACAATTCAATATAAATGAATGCACAAATAACACTTAAGGGCCTTAATCTCTATCATGCATGATCAAGAGGGTCGGCGACCGAGAAATGAAGCACGTTTCATCACTTCAAGTACGAAACGTCCCTCGTTTCTCGTGTTTGGACTAACACCCTATCCAAACACAATGCAATGCATGCATGATCAACTTATCAAATCTAATGGCATGCAAACTCAACGCAATGTATACAAACATAATGCAATGCAACAAGCATGCAAACATAATGGACATGGCAAGGGCTATATAATGCAACACTCAATGGACCAAACCAATCTCAAACAAGCTTCATGCATGCCAAGACAATGGCCAAAACATGCTGAAAATGAAGTCCAAAAGCATATACAAGCATGCATGCCAATTGGCTCAAGAATTAAGGCATTAAGATGTGACTCTCAAGAGCACTTAAAGAGTGAAAAACATGGAAGTGTGACAACACTATAAGCTCTGAAATCATGTATGAAATGGTGCCAAACCACTCAAACAAAACAAGTATGGCATGCAAGAGCCCTTAAACACAAGGCTACCTAAAGGGACTACACAAGAGGCATGCAATGCATGGCACAAATGAATGAACCAGCCATAAACAGAGCTCAAGTAGGTCAAAACAAAGACCAAGACATGCTAAGATGGGAGCTCGAAAGTCTAGGCATGCATGCATACAAGCTATGCCACAAACAAGGCAACAATGCATGAGCCTTAAAGGCACTCAAAGGGTGAAAGAAATGGGAACATGGCAATGCTATATGCTCTGAAATAACATGTTAAAGGATACCAAATCATGTACATATCACAAATGAAGCATGCTATGGCGCTCAAAACTCAAGGCTAGCAAGGCCAATTGCACTACATCTATGCAATGCATGAACCATATGATCAAGGCAACCCAAAACAGTCTTAGAGCATGCCAAAATGATGCTAAAACATGCATGGAGCAAAGCCAAAACAAGCTAGCATGAAGGGCATGAAGCATAGAATATGCAAGGCCAATAAGGAGGATTACACTACACCTACCAAAACCAAGCATGAGATGGCTTCACCAACAAAAATCAGAGTTATATCATGACAAAATAACACCCAAAAGCTTAGGCAAGATGGCATGCACAATGGCTCATACTTAAGGCATAAAAAACCAAGCCTCCAAAGCATTGAATGAGTGAAAGATGTGAGGGCACGACAATGAAACATGCTCTAAAATCACATAACAAATGATGCCAAATCATGCAAATAGCCCAAGTAATGCATGCTAGTGGACTCAATACATAAAGCTAGTGAGCTAGAATGCAATATGGCTATACAAAGCAAGGCATGCATGACCCAAAACACTTAAATCAAACCTAGAGCATGCTAAAACATGACCAAAAACTTGCTGGAGTAGAGCCAAAGTCATGCTAGAATGATGGTCCAAAGCATGATGCATGTTAGGCTAGATTGCAAGATTACACTACAAGTGTAGAATGCATGCAAGTGGTGACTCAACCAAGCTAAAAAAGAGGTATGCCATGTCAAAATAACACCAAAAACAAGTTGAGAACAAGCCAACACATGCTAGAAAACCATGCTCAAACATGAGGCCAATAAGGCAAGCATCCAAGATACAAGGAGAGGAGATGACCCCCTCCTATTTGGGACCTCAAAACACATTTTCCACCACTGAAATTCCTCTGAGTTTCAGTGATGAGAAGGCCAAAAAGAGGTGGTCCCAATAGCTTAAAAGGATAGCACAAAACAAGGCCAAACAAGGCACAAGAGGGGGGTAGACTACCTCCAACACCAACCAAGCCTTAAACAAACATTTCAAACACTTGAAATCAGAACTTTTTGTAGTTAAAAGTTAGGCCTAAATCAGCATGCAAATAGGGCCAAAAGCTTAAACAAAAACCAAGGTTTAAGGGGTTAGAAACTTACCCTTGTAGAACAACTTCAAGGTTGCAACTCCAGCAACCTTTTTGAGCTAAAACCAATCCAAAAACACCAAAACCAACTTCTAAGTGCCTCAGCTCCAAGAGTATGGTGTTTCACTATGTGTTTGTGTGCAAAAGTAAGAAGAAAAGGGACTTTTAAGCACAAAACAAGAGAGAAAGGAAGAAATATAGAGATAGATGATATGTATAACTCAAAGCACTTTTTTTTGAACCTGGAGAAGGGAGAGAGGGCCTCCCTTTTACAGAAAAACAAGCCTCAAGCTTGTTGAACAAGCTTGAAGCTAGATGCAATCCCTCCATAGTGTATGAAGGATGGTTTCTGTGCTCACCAACTATCACAGCTGGCACCAAAATATCTACAAGAAACTACAGGAAAGCTGCCGACCACTTGAAGTGGTCGGACAGCTACTTACATTGGTCGGCCGACAAGTAAAAGTGGTCTGCAAGAAGACCAAGTGGTCGGCAGGGGGGGAGAGGTGGTCTGCACCAAGAAAGCAAAGTGGTGGCATGGCTGCCGACCACTTTTGGTGGTCCAAAGGCCACCAAGACCAGTTGGCCGATCAGAAAACTGGCTGGTGGGGAAGAAAAGTGGTTTTCAGGGAGAGAAACTGGTTTCCAACCCTCATTCCACCCTCCAAGCAAGGAAAACAAGGTTTGTGCCAAAAACAAACCAAAAAGGATGCAAGACAAGAGTCCGGGGGTCGAGGCGCGCAGCCGGAAGCCTCGAAAACTAGTCTACGGGCACCAAAAGTGGTCTACGAGAGAAAAGTGGTCTACGACCACAAAAAGTGGTCTCCAAGACCTCTGTGTCCCTCTAGACCAAGGCAACAAGGCATGGTTCGAAAACCAGGCCAAAAGGAGAACGGTAAGCGGTCCCGAGACAAGGCGCGCGGCCGAAGGCTCCGGAAACCGAAAACCAGTCTACAGGAGGGAAAAGTGGTCTACAAGACCTCTCTCTCCCTCCAGGGAAGGGAAAACAAGGTTTGGTTCAAAACCAAACCAAAAAGGAAGCAAGACAAGGCGCTCGGCCGAAGGCTTTGGAAACCGAAAACTAGCCTACAAGAGGGAAAAGTGGTCTACAACCACAAAAAGTGGTCTACAAACCTCTCTCTCCCTCCAGGCAAGGTCAACAAGGCTTGGTCCACAAACCGAGCCAAAACACAAAGAGTTCAGAGGCCCGGAGGCAAGGCACTCAGCCGAAAACCCCGGAAACTCGAAACGAGCAAAAACATGCACAATCACCGAGCACTCAATCAATGACGTCTGAGTCGTAAGGTTGGTAAAAAATGGGGTGTCTACAACTACCTCTGACCTTTTGGGATGATTGTGGATCATTGGTTAGGTGTGGCTAAGAAGAAGGGTTCGGCGAGAGGTTATAAATAGCATCCATCCATAGCTTTACAAGGGAGGGATTTTGGAGAGACAACTCTTGGGAAAGAACTAATTTCCCTTCTCCATTATCTACCTTAAGAGTGAAAGTGGCAGATCCATGGGAAAGCCTTGCCATCATTCTCTTTCTAATTGCTTTGCCTTCTTCTTCACCCAATCTTTTATCTCCATCATCTCCTTGCTATTGTGTTCCTAGTTGTGACTGTTAAAGAATCTAAGTCTCTCATCATTTCTAGAGAATTCGAGTTTTCTTCAAAGATCTTCGAAGATCTTTTTCTGACAACATTCTTGAACCCTCTCATACAAAATTTTTATTTTTCTTATGTTATGCCTAATCAATTTTACGTATTCTTCCTAATCAAATTTCTTCATCTTCTTTCCTAAGTTTCAATTATTTTTTTCTTCTTCTTCTTCACTGAAAAACTCCAATCCACCCCACTAAAACTCACCATTATCATTAATATCATTGTTTTTATTATATTTATTACTTGAAAATAGAAGAAAGTTTGAACAAAATCAAACAATGAATGAGAGTAACAATCAAAACAGTTTTTTGAGACAATCTATCAACAATGAGGTAAGTATTGACATAAATATCAAAAATACAATTATTGGTTTTTGTGTTTTTTTTCCTTTACATAAAAGCGAATATTCAGCTTGTTTTTCTTCATTATTATTCGAACTTTCAGAACTGAACAAAGTGAATTTCTTCAATTTTGGAAGTCTGAATGCGAAGTTCACCCTCTCTTTCTCATTCGTCGTACTTCTTTGCGAGTGCCGCTTTCACCGATGCCGGGTTTCCTAGTCGTATTCCCTGTATGTACGTGAACAAAAGAAAAAAATTTCAAAGGGTGTTTCAAAAGTAATTTGAATTTTTTTAATTTATCTTATTTAAGTGTACCTCAAAAGGATAATTTGGGGGGAAAAAAAAAGGATGTACTGATAATAAATTGTAATCCTAAATAATTTAATAAGGTATACTGAAAAATTAAGCTCACTTAAATATTTTTTAGGTGTAAATAGCATTCTCCCACTTCCTTTCCTACCATGCTTAGACAAGGTCATTCGCTTAATTTCATTTATGATTTTTTATTAAGCTGTAGCGCAGTCAATTAGTTTTCTTGAATTGTTGACCCTCAATATGTGCCTTACGTGTGGTTAGATCTTTCTTCTTCTTCAATTTTTTTTTTTAATTTTTAATTTTTTTTTCATAATTGGCCAAACACATGTAAACATCTATCTATTGTCTGCTCTGATATCATATTAAATTGTTAATCACTAATTCATCTAAAAGATTAAATGGTTATATATGTTTTTTGTTTTATTTTGATTGTTGATATTTTACGTGGTTGAGTGCAAATTTGAACAAAAATATCCCTTTCATTATAAAATTTGGACAAAAATAACGTTGTGGACCATTTTAATACAAAGTTGGATAAGTGTGAACCATTTTGACAATTGAAATACGAGATTAAGAAACTGAAATAAGGATTGAAACAAAACTATTTTACTAAGAGTCATATAGAATTATAATCCTTAATATGAATGATTTCAAATAAGTATTTCATACATAATTGTGGTTTCAAATCTATGACAATCCTCTCAAATTCAATCTTGATATTCATATGTAAATGAATATTATTTAAATTTGAATTTGAGTTAATGTAGACCGCCCGAAACTCACTCCGCGCGCCCCCTTTCGGAGAGGGCGTGAATTGTGTTCTAGCTACTACAGTTCGGACTCCTATCACGGTTCTGAATCTAATCTCATAAAGTGCAATGTAAGACTGATAAATCACCAAAGAGTCCAAATCTGGCAAATCATTTTGGAAAATCGATTTTAATCAAAAAGCACCAAACATGGACTGCTTTGCCAGATTTCAGAGTCGCCACCTAAATATTTTATTTTGGGAAATTTAGGAAACCCTGACTCGTGCCTAAGGCCACATGTCCGTTATCACCAAAGTTGCCTCGGCTCGGGAACTTGGGTACGAGAGGGGAAGGTCCTGCAATGAGCACCCCCGCTCGTCTGATCAAAGATCGGCCTCTACTGACATGATATGTTGTTTTTATAAACACATGTGTTCTTTTTCCGGCTTATTAGCTAACCTTACTATGTGATGCGCATAGCATACAAGTATAGACTCAATCACGTGGATTGGAACAAAATAACTCATGTTTGTTTTTGAAAGTGGTTTGAAAGTGTTACTCACAAGTAGGCTAAGACGCGGATTTGCCACCCTCAAGTGGGCTTAGAAAAAAAACATGATTTTGCCACTTCCAGTGGGCTTAAAACTCACAATCATCGAGTTATTCCAATTCAGGTAATCAAGCCTTCACCCACAAGCATTCATGCAGTTAAACACATAAGCACATAGCCTCATGGTAAGCATGCTATCATGGCAATCACTTACACACATGCAAGGATGCTAAAGCATAAACACTCACCGAGTACTCCGAGCCAAAACAGAAGCTAGTTAGTAATCGATGCATGATCCTAACTATGTCAACAATGCCTAATGCAACACATGCAAAATGCAGCTAAATAGGCTCGGCTATTCTAAGATGGCATATGAATGCAACACTTGATACATGTATTCAAATAGGTGTATTGAAATACAATGTAATTTGAATGATACGCGGAGCCCGATGCATGCAATACGAATGAATGATGCACGCATGCAAAGCATAAGTATGCTAATTGAAACATCCCCTAAAACTAACCATCAAAAGTTGGTAAATAAAAGGGAGAAAGACGTGGGGTTGGAAGACATTCACACACTTACGCACACTTATTATAATATTATGTCCTCTCGACGGAGGGTCCGAATGAATAAGCTAAGCTACATCTAAGCTAAGCTAATTAACTAATCTAATAATCTAATTAGACTAATTATTACACAACCAAATCGAATAATAAGCAATCTAATTACTAATTATTACAACACTTTAATTAATTAACAAATTAACTAAACACGACAACTAACTAAACATGTAAACTAGGCTGCCACAGCTTCTGCCTTGAACAATGAAGGATGCACACTCTTGGTTGCCGCCTCGAAACGCCTTCCAGATTGCTCTTGAAAGGCTCTGTTTGCAGGGTGTTTTTATGAAGTTTCTGTTCCACCTTACCAAAACCACCCTGAGGAATCCACCAGTGGCCTGCCAGCCATGAAATCTTGCTGCCGGCCACCTGTTGGCCAAGGGTGTGCATTGCCGGCCAAGAGTGAAGCAGTGCCGGCCATCTACAAGGCATTGCCGACCATTGGTGTGCTGCAATACCATTCTGCAACAGAGCACAAACTAGAGAAAAATGGATGGTCTCCCAAGGGTATGTACGTACTATACCACTCCATATCACCTCAAAACATCAATGGAGAAGCATCATTGGATCCAAGACCATCAATCGAGCATCTCAATGCATGATGGCCAAAAATCTAACATGTACAAATTCAATAAATGCATAACAAACAAGACACTTAGACCATCTCCTTATCATGAGAAAATCAAAGGTAATGGAGACCAAGGGTGATTAGCTCACTTCATCACTTCAAGTATGAAGTGAACTAATCCACCTTGTGTTCAACACAACATCCGATTGAACACAATGCAAAGCAAGCAACATGACATGCAAACAACATGCTAATCTTGGCATGAAATGCAAGACTCTAACATGCAAACACTCATGCACAACATACTAGAATACTTAAGCATTAAAAGCTAGTGAAAGACATAACACTAGAATCTTGCAAAGCAATGCTCAATGGACTAAACCAACACCAAACAGACCCCATGCATACCAAAACAGTGGAAAAATCCTACTGGAAATGAAACACCAAAGGCTACAACAACATGCTCATGCATTGGCTCACAAGCTAGGCATTAAACACAACTCCCAAACACAATCAAAGAGTGATATGCATGAGAATGTGGCAATGCTATATGCTCTGAAATCAAGTGTTAAATGATGCCAAATCATCCAAATACCATAAATAAGGCATGCTAGAAGGCTCAAAACTCAAGACTAGCTAAGGCACTTACACCATAGCCATATCAAGCAAGCCCCAAAGGGCTAAGATGACTCAAAACAGTCCCAAGGCAGGTCAAAACAATGCCAAAACATGCATGGAGTAGAGCTAACACATGTTACAATGGGAGGCCAAAACGCCAAATAAGCTAGGCCAATGAGCATGATTACACTACGAGTGTAAGAAGCAAATGAGGGATGTTCTAACCAACCAAAAACAGAGTTGTATTATGGCAAAATAAGACCAAAAACACACTAAGATGGTAGCCCAAAAGCTTAGGCAAGCTTGCATACAAATTAGCCCAAGATCAAGACATAAGGCACAACTCTCCAAAACCATTGAATGTGTGAAACATGAGAGAGTATGACTACACTACGCACACTAAAATCATGTTATAAATGAGGTCAAATCATGCACACAACTCAAGTAAAGCATGCTAGATACCTTGAAACTCAAAACTAGTGAGCAAGATTGCACTATGGCTATACAAAGCAAGTTCCAAATGATCAAGACCACCCAAAATAGAGCTAAGGCATGTCAAAATATGAGTAAAAGCCTGCTAGAATGGAGCCAAAACATGCTAGGATGGTAGGCACAAAGCATGATGCACAAAGCATGATGCATGTTAAGGCTATAAGGAGGATTACACTACAAGTGCAATAAGCATGCAAGAGGTGACCAAGACAGCCAAAAACAGAGTTAAGGCTGGTTTGAAAAGTCACAAAAATGAGCCAAAACAAAGCCACTAAGAAGTATAAACACATGCTCATTTGGTGAGCCACCAACACATACATGCAAGACAAGAGGAGAGGGGACCACCCCTTCTCATTTTGGACCTTAAAACCACATTTCTACCACTGAAAGTCCACTGGATTTCAGTGGCTAAAAGGCCAAACAAAGATGAACTCAAAGGCCTTAAAGGATGGCTCCAAGCCTAAGCAAATAAGGCACACAAGAAGATAGAACACCCTCAATACAAAAGAGGCCTCAAACAACCATCTAAAACACTTGAAAACAAAGCTTTTTGTAGTTGAAAGCAACGCCTAAAACAATATGCAAGGATGGCCAAATAAGCAATGAAAATAAAGCTCTAAAGAGGATATGAGACTCACCCTTGAAGCACAACAATAACAACAAGTTTCTGAGACAAAACCAAGCTAAAACCACTCAAATACAACCTCCAAGAACCTCAGCTCAAGAGTGAAGGTGTTTAACTAGGTGTTGTAGTGTAAAAGTGAAGAGAAAATACACTTTAAGGCACAAACTAGTACAAATATAGAGAGAGAGGGATATGTTTAGCCCTAAAATTGCTGAACCTCTGGAAAGGGGGAGGAGCCTCCCCTTATATAGAGCAATGCAATGCAAAGCTTGCTTGACAAGCTTGAAATGGCCTTCATCCCTCCATACTATGGAGGATGGCTCAGTGAAAAACAACTGGCTTAAAATATCTAACATAAAAAATCTGCTGAAACAAGGTGGCTGCCGGCCATCAGTGGTGGCCGGCAGTGTCTCATTGATGGCCGGCAGGGTCTATAGATGGCCGGCAGGGCCTAACCTATGGTTGGTAGCCCTCTCTGATGGCCGGCATGCCATCAAGGACTTCACAAAGCAAAGACCAACTCATGGTCCAAAAATGAGACAGAATGAAAATAGGGTTTGGAAGGATCAAACCTGGAACATCCTACCGCGAAGTTCGAGTACTCGACGAGCAATCACCCTTGTTATTGGATGTACTTGCAAGCGTATCTGACTCTTGAGGACGATAAAAAATCAGGTGTCTACAGTTGCCCCTCTTTGACAGAAATCGAAAGTCATGAAATGATGGGAGCGAATGTCAAAGCCTAGAGACGACCCATTTTTGACAAGGCCGAAGATTCTGACAAACATTCAATATAACAATACAAAGATGCGCCCGCAGGCTGGGGCAAAATGCAAATGATATGCATGATGCAAGAGCATAACTTATGATTATGTAAAGAAAACTGTAATGAAGCATTTATGAAAAATAAATACAACATTTTAAGCGAGCGAATAAGATACTACAGTCCCACACATTTCAAAAGAAAGGATGTAAGGAAATCATGCAAGCTTAACTACGTGTCAAGCGAGAAAGGCTAAAAGTGACAATCGAGAACACCCAAAGTCTCAAACGAAGCACCCCTCAGCGTATCACACGCGAGAGAGGGAAATGTACTACTTCTCAGCGTATCATACGCAAGAGAAGGAAGGTAAACACCTCTCAACGTATCACACGCGAGAGAGGGAAAGATACACCTCTCAGCGTATCACACGCGAGAGAGGGAAAGGCATTACTTCTCAGTGTATCACACGCAAGAGAAGGAAGGTAAACACCTCTCAGCATATCACACGCGAGAGAGGGAAATGTACACCTCTCAGTGTATCACACGCGAGAGAAGAAAAATAAGCACCTCTCAGCGTATCACACGCGAGAGAGGGAAATGTACTACTTCTCAGCGTATCACACGCGAGAGAAGAAAAGGTACACCTCTCAGCGTATCACACGCGAAAGAGGGAAAGTAAACACCTTTCAGCGTATCACACGCGAGAGAGGAAAAGGTACACCTCTCAGCGTATCACACGAGGGAGAGGGAAAGGCACTACTTCTCAGCGTATCACACGAAAGAGAAGAAAAGGTACACCTCTCAGCATATCATACGCGAGAGAGGGAAAGATACACCTCTCAGTGTATCACACGCGAGAGAGGGAAAGACACTACTTCTTAGCGTATCACACGCAAGAGAAAGAAGGGAAACACCTCTCAGTGTATCACACACGAGAGAGGGAAAGGTACACCTCTCAGCGTATCACACGTGAGAGAGGGAAAGGTACATCTCTCAGCGTATCACACGCGGGAGAGGGAAAGACACTACTTCTCAGTGTATCACACACAAGAGAAGAAAAGGTACACCTCTCAGTGTATCATACACGAGAGAGGGAAAGGTACTACTTCTCAGCGTATCACGCGCGAGAGAAGAAAAGGTACACCTCTTAGCGTATCACACGCGAAAGAGGGAAATGAACAACTCTCAGCGTATCACATGCGAGAGAGGGAAAGGTACACCTCTCGGCGTATCACACGCGGGAGAGGGAAGGTAAACACCTCTCAGCGTATCACGCGTGAGAGAGGGAAAGGTACTACTTCTCAGCGTATCACACGCAAGAGAAGAAAATAAACACCTCTCAGTGTATCACACGCGAGAGAGGGAAAGTACAAGCAGTGCAAGCACTGAAAAGTTGTATAAACGTCGGAGTGCGTCCCAATGCTTCTAACAAGGGTATGGCATAAACACCGAGTGCACCCAGGTGTGTCTAATCAACGAAATGCCAGTGTAGACATCGGGCATGCCCGAATGTCTCTAACCGATGAGGTGAAACAGAGGAATGGTTTTACCCAGAATTCGTCTAAATGAACCGTACATACAATATTGTGCATGTATGAGAAAGAAACTTGATAGATATGATGCAATACAATACATATCTCATGCAAGACGAAGGAACGCAACACGATGCCAAGCCATGCTCAACATGCAAAAAGTGGAACTACGCGAGATAATCAACAATGCATATTCAATGCAAGATGATCAATGATACATGTGGAGAAGTGGTTTGGAAATACTCTTTTGATCCTGGAGAACGCTCGTGATCCTCTTCTGGTCACCTGAAAAGGAATAAACACTCCGGTCGGGGTGCCGGAATTAGCACTCCGACGGACAAGTCAGTATCCACACTCAAGAATGCTTGTATTCTAAGTTAAGCACAACAATTCTCACATACCTTTCTTAGTCTGTTGTTCATTTATTTATACTTGTTTCCTGGGCCTCGTGGCCAGGCCCACTTGTCACTCATTATCCTCTTATTTACTCCGCATCATAGTTCAGTATCTATTCGGCCTATCTATTATATTCGGCATCCTTATCGTGTAGGGTAGAGCCGTGTAATATCTGTCTTCTAGAGTACGCTTCTGATTATTCTAATTATTCGGCTCCCACAATTGCCCCCAAACACCTCGCTAGCATCAGTTAGTCGGTGTGTTTGGCTCGAAGTCAAAAATTCGGCGGTTAATCCTCTTCCCGATGCGTGTTAGAACGCGTACGTGCTTTTTGGTCATTGTAACGCTTTCCCGCCCCATTCGTGCTTCTCTCGCATTTATTACGATTTGAAACTTAAGTCCCTTCGAAAACATGTTTTTTCGAATATTTGAACCTCCTGGACTGCCAGTCGGTATCTCTTCTTCGACGCGTTTTCTGCAACTCCTATCCGTTCTCTCATTGTCTCCTTTGCCTTTCGTAAGTTTTCTTCTCTTCTCCTTGCAATCCTATTTTCTGTATTTATTTTTGATTTAGAATATCCTTGAGTCCTCACTAGAATGGCTAATCATTTGAAAGACCTCCTTTCCGAGGGTCGAATTTCTGGGTTCCGAAGACATTTTTCTATCCCTGAGGATGTCCATCTTTATCTGGTAACGGACAATACCCTTGATATGGAGAGGGACGACCAAAATACAATCGTCTTCCCTCTCTTGTCTATTGCGGAGGACGGAGTTCGCTTTCCCTTACACCCATTTCTCAGGGCCGTCCTCCGCTATTGGAGTCTGATTCCTTCGCAACCCAATGTGAATTTTTTTCGAATCGTAATGGGAATCGTAGAGTTGAACCGGCGTCTCAGGATCAACCTTGGCATTCCACCGATTCGACACTGCTATGCTTTAGCCAAATCCTTCGGTCGGCTCGGGCGCTACTTTATTAGGGCCAAGGACACCGACCATCACTTGGTAACGATGCTTGCCAACTCTGGCAAACAAGTTGACGATGTAATGGTCAATGTCCGAGGCAATTAGGAATTCGGCGAAGGAGAAGATCGCCTAGACCCTATTCCCAGACGGAAGGGTGAACCAGGTTACCGTGTAACTCCTTGTTTGTTAATCTTTCTTTTATGCGGCTTTTTCTCCAAGCCTTACCTTTTGTTCTTGCAGGCAATAAGTTGAAGAGGATTTTGACCTCGGCTGACGACGCAGTCCTTGCGGAAATTAAAACTGCACTAAAGTACTTTGGAGTCCAAACGTACAGAAGCAAGGGAGAGCTGCCCATATCCTCCTGTGGTACGAGCCTATCTACACTATCTTCTCGGCTACGGACGACATCCCAATCCCAACCGGCGAACAACACCTTACGGCTCTTGTCTTTCCCAGTTTTAAGATCCTTAGGCAAATTGGTCTCGAAGCTTCTGATTCGGAGCAAGGCTTAGAGCCGGTTGTCGAGGTTGATGCCGAATCAACGAGGGAGTTTGCTGCCGAGGTCGACGAAGCTCTGAAATCAGCGTTTGAGGCAGCCGGTCTTAACCAGCCTAACTCACCATCCACTTCGGGTCGGGCGGAGTTTTCCTCCGGAGATATTTTTACAAACTTGGGAGATCTTCCCGACACTTTTTCAGAAGGCATGGCTGGGGAGAATCTCACATAGATGGCGAGAAAGAGAAATGCCGAGCGAATGGCCGCTCGAAAGAAAGCCGAGGCCGCTCGTTTTGAGCTTGCCTCGGTTGAATCTTTACAACCAGTTACTGGAGAAGAAACGGCTCAAGTTATTGTGGCCGAGACGGAGGGGGCTGAACAACAGGTTATGGAAGAACGGCTGGTTTCAAAAGAGCGGGGCAAAAAACGTTCCGCCGAGGGAGAGGCTGGCTCAGAGGATAGCCTTGCTGACAAACGGCCTCGCTTAGAGGAGTCCGACGTGGTTGTCCCCTTCGTTGTTCAACCAAAGATCAAAGACACGCCAATCTCCTCTGACGCATCTGCTATGAAGGATCCAGTCGTGGCGTTGAGCTTGGCCGCCTCAGTTTCGCTACCGGCTGACAAGGCCACCTTTCGAGAAGAGCCGGATTTGGTAGCTATAGCGTTCGCTGCCCAGTCAGCCCTTCTGGTATGTATACGATACTTTCTTTTTTGCTTGTTTGGTTTGGTTTGCATACGATGTTGCTTGATGCAGTGATCCAAACTTGTTTTGCAGACGGTTGGAAGGATAGCCGAACTAGGCCGCCGGCAGCGTAATGCCATTGAAAGAATTGGCTACTTAAAGTTTGAAGCTGAAGGTGAAAGAAGCAGGGCCGAGTTCGAGGTGATGAGAGCCACAATGGAAAGTGCTCGAGCCGAAGCTAAAAAGAAGTGGGCTTAGACTGCTGACCAGCTCAGATCCGAAGTCGAGGATAGGGCGAACGCGAGCGAGGAGTCGCTCAAGTTAGCCCAGGAGGCGCTTTCCAAGGTAGAGGCCGAGTTAGAAGAATTGAAGGCGGCCAAGGAAAAAGCCGAATCTGTAGCTTCTACGGCGCTAGAAGCTGGGAAGAGCGCCGCCTTGAAGGAATACGTAGATGAGGTCCCCAAATTCGAGAATCGGGGATTCAAACATGGGTGGCTCAAAGCTCTTGCTGCCGCTGGAGTTACATTGGCCTTGCCAATTCCATATGAGCAAGTGGACGTTGAGCCACTTGAGTCTGATCCCGAGGATTGATCTGGGAGACATTCTAGTTTTATTAGGTATCTTTAATTTCAATGTACGTTTTTGTTTAGTGGATCCTTGTTAGTTCAAGGTAATTTTCATGTATAAATTAGTTACTATCTGTGCTCAATTTATTAATGAAAATTTCCTTCCCATTTCACTATTATTTGTACGAAGTTTTTGATATTAATGAAGAGTTTTGCCTTCCACTACTTTGGATAAAATGATTACTGTCTGTTGTGCCTTCTAACTAACGATATGATAACAGTGTAATCTTGGCAATTATATTAGTTATACTTTAATTTATCCGAACAAGTAAATCAACTCTTGGTGCCGAACAGGACTAGTAAATCGATTCATGAAACGGCTGCGACACTCAAGCCGACTAGATTGATATTAGTTATACTTTAATTTATCCGAACAAGTAAATCGACTCTTAGTACCGAATAGGAGTAGTAAATCGATCCATGAAGCAGCTGCGGCACTCAAGCCGACTAGATTGATGAATCTGCCCTTGCCCCAGCTAGTTCATGAACATTAAACGCCGAATCACACAATATTGATTAGTCGATTCGTAAAGCGGCTGTGGCATTATAGCCGAATAGATTGATGAATCTGCCCTTGCTCCAGCTGGTTCACGAATTTGCCCTTGCGGAAGTTAAGACTGCCAAATAAGAGTGTTTGATGGGGGCACGACTCGGTCGGCGCCGGGCTGTTGAGGTTTCGATATTAATGAGATTGCCTTGGAGGCGCTGCCCTCGCAGGGAATAAATGAATGAAGGTCCTATTTATGTGCTCAGTGAGCAACTCAGTCCAGGTCTTTGATGAAGAATAAACAAGCGCGAATGTCGAATAGACTCTTCTTTAATAGCAAAGGGGAAGTGAGGACGCTAGCTGAGCTGGGAGGAGACATGAATCTGTAGACGCGCCCTTGGGCTTCACTCTACAGTTCGGACTCCCTTTTGTTGTCGGTTCTTAATCTGAACCAAAGAGTCCAAATCCGGCAAATCGTTTTGAGAAAAACAGATTTTTTTGAAAGAAGTGCCAAACATGGACTGCTTTGCCAGATACAGAGTCGCCACCTAAATATTTTAATGGGGGAATTTAGGAAACCCTGACTCGGTGCCAAAGACCACGTGTCCGTCATCACCAAAGTTGCCTCGGCTCGGGAACTTGGGTACGATTAGGGAAGGTCAGCTATGAGCACCCCCTCTCGCCCGGTCAAAAGACCGGCCTCTACTAACCATGATATCTGATTTTGAAAACGTTATGTGTTCTTATTCCGGTTATTAGCCTAGATTTACTATGTTATGCGCACAGCAAACAAGTATAGACCGAATCGCCTAAATTGGAACAAAACATTTCATGTTTGTTTTGAAAATGGTTTGCTACTCTCAAGTAGGCTAAGATATAGGTTTTGCCACCCTTGAGTGGGTTTTTAGAAAAGATGGTTTTGCCACTATCCAGTGGGCTTAAAACTCACAGTTTTGATGCATTGTTCCAATTTAGGTAATTCAACCTCCATCCACAGGCATTCAAGCAGTTATATCACATAAGCAGTTAGCCTCATGGTAATCATGCTATTCATGGCAGTCACTCCCACGCATGCAAGGATGCTAAAGCATAAAACTCACCGAGTACTCCAAGCCAAAACAGAAGCTAATTAGAAATCATGCATGATCCTAATTATACAGAAATGCCTAATGCAACACATGCAAAAATGCAACTATAGCAGGCTCGGCTATTCTAAACATGGCATATGGAATGCTACAGCTAACATGTATTCAACTCGGAATTGAAATACAAATGTAGTTAGTATGATGTACCGAGCCCGGTGCATGTAAGACAAATGTATGGATGCACGCATGCATTGCATAAGGTACGCTAATTTAAATATGCCCTAATCTAACCACTGAAAGCTAGTAAATAAAAGGGAAGCAAGACGTGGGGTTGGAAGACATACACACACTCACACACACTTATTACACATATGCCCTCACTCGAAGGGACCAAAAGAATAATACAATCCGAATAATGAATTACCTATCTTAGCTAATTAATTATTACAGACCCTCTAATTTAACAAATTAAATGCAGAATAGAGATGGCTGCAGCCCTGCCTCAGGATGCGCGAATGATGCATGCTCGATCCATCTTGCCCGGAAACCCATAGCCAAAGCACTACTGCCTCTGTTTTCACTGCCTTGCTTCTCTGAAAACTGCCAAAGTCCCAGGGTATCTTCAATGAGCACTGCAGAACACCACCGGCTAAGTGAAATGACCACCGGCTATGGTAAAATGCCGTCGGCTTCTGATGAAGTTATCGGCCGTTCGATAATGGCCGGTCGGCAAAAACTTCCTGCAGAAAACAGTTTTGACAGCAGCAGAGGACAGGTAGTGCATGGCATAGAATTTCAAGCACATGTAAGCATGGCCATGTTCCCTATCATGTATTGAACTTAGGGGAGCATGGCCCTCGATCCTTGGGCCATCAATTGTGCATGATAGCCTAAGGGACCAAGCTTGCCATTCAATGTAAAATGCATGCAACACACAAATGAGGACTAAGACCCTATCATGTCAAAGTTAAGGGCCTCGGTGACCAAGGGTTGAGATGTGTTTTGTCACTTGAAGTACAAACACCCCTCAACCCCACACTAGGTTTGACACCCCAAACCAAGCAATGTAATGCATGTATGCAATATGGCTCAAGTTATGCAACATGGCTCAAATATGCAAATGAGGCTAAGTAAACAAACATGCCAAAATGTGATGTAAACTAAACATGCAAATGCACAATGCTAGGCATACAAGATGCAATGCAATACACTCTAACATGTGAGTCGAGACATGAAATGCAACTAGTCAATAATATGCAAACATGCAAGTATGATACCATGCAAGCATGAATCCAATGCAACATGATCACGCAATGGTGGTTCTAAATCACAAAAGGCAGACCTCAGCCCACCCGAAACAGTGACCAAAAATGCCCAAAACAGTGGACAAATATTCATGCAAACAAGCATGCCAATAAGCCCAAGGACTAAGGCACAAAATGGAGCACTTTGCTACCACTAACAAGGCCACTCATGGCATGAACCAAGCAACCAAAAACAGAATTTCAACATGCAAAAATGAGCTCCAAAACTCACACACATGGCATCCCAAATGATCCAAACACATAGGCATGCACAATGCACATTTCAAGGCATGAAATCACAACACTTCCAAGCATTCAAAGAGACACAAAGGACAATGTAAGACCACATTATATGGACTGAAACATGATATCAAATGATGCCAAATGATGATAATAAGCTTATGCTAGGCATGTTAGTGACCCACATAACTAAGGCTTACAAGCCAAAATGCAAAGCAACTATACCAAGCATGTCAAACATGACAAAATCAGTGGCCAACAGACCTAAAGCATGACAAATCACGACCAAAAGCTTCAATAATCTAAGCTAAAACATGAGGATATACTAGGCTAAACACATGGCACATTTCTAGGCAAGATAGAGAGTTACAAAGCAAGTATAAAATGCATGCTAAGGTCCAACAAACCACCATTGGACAGGGATATAATATGACCCAAAACACCCAAAAAAACTCTGAAATGGTACCAAATGCAACTACTCATGCATGCTACCCCTATGAGCCAAAAACATGCACAAATGAGACATAAAGGGAGAGGGGTGTCCCTCCCCTACACAAGACCTCAAAATCACTTCATCACCACTGAAAATCCACTGGATTTCAGTGGTGAGAAGACCAACACAACAAAGTAAACAAGGCTTAAAGAAAAGGCACCAAAATAGGCCAAAAGAGGCCTAAGAGGGGGAGTTCGAACCCCAATGCCAAAACACCCTTAATGAAAGATGTTAAGCATGAAAATACAAGACTTTTTTGTGTTATACACAAAGTTCAAATCAGCATGCAAGACAAGTAGAAAACTAGTGCAAGATTGGGGAAAATAAAGTAAGAATCTCACCCTTGAAGAACACTTCAAGAACAGAAGCTCCAGCCACCCTCCTCTGACCAAAATCAGTCCAAAACCTCAAGAATCAACCCTCAATGCCTCTCAAACTCGAAGTAAGGTGTAATGGTGTGTGTATTAGTGCAAAAGTAAGGTCAAAATGCACTTTCTAGGCCTAGAAACACACACAAAGGATGAGAGAGAGGGAGATATAGAGAGAGAAGGTATAATACAGATATATAGATATAGAAGCTCTGGTTTTTTGGTTTAAAAGCTCTAACCCTCAACAATGGGAGAGGTGGGGTGTTTATATAGGCAAAGCCAAAGGTTCTAGGCTTCTCCAAGAAGCTAGATGAAAGGGGCAAAGGGTGCAAAGGGGTCTTGGCTTCTTAGAGAAGCTAATACAGCTGGCCAAGCTTCCCCAAGAAGCTTGGCCAAAGGGTTCAAGCTTCTAGAAGGAAAGGGGGTTAAAAGGGTCACACCAGCCAAAAACTGCACGGGGAGGAGTGATGGTGCATTCTAGCTGGCATAGCTGGCATGCACCATGCCTCAAGGGTGCAAAGGAGTCACACCGGCAAGCAAAAGAGGTCGCTGGCAAAATAAAGTGCCGGCCGGTGTAGCACGTCCGCGGGGGACCTCGGCTACAGCTCGGACTCCCTTTTTGTGTGTTGCGGTTCTAAATCTGAACCAAAGAGTCCAACTCTGGCAAATCGTTTTGAAGAAAAACAGATTTTTGAAAAAGTAGTGCCAAACATGGACTGCTTTGCCAGATTACAGAGTCGCCACCTAAATATTTTTTTTTAATGGGGGAATTTAGGAAACCCTGACTCGGTGCCGAAGGCCACGTGTCCGTCATCACCAAAGTGACTTGGCTCGGGAGCTTGGGTACGATCGGGGAAGGTCAGCTATGAGCACCCCCTTTCGCCCGGTCCGAAGACCGGCCTCTACTAACCATGATATCCGATTTTGAAAACATTATGCGTTCTTATTCCGGTTATTAGCCTAGAATCACTATGTGATGCGCACAGCACAAAAGTATAGACTAGATTGCCTAACTTGGAAATAAACATTGCATATCCGTTTTGTCTCGAAAAACGTGTTGGTTTTGCTACTCGCAAGTAGGCTAAAATACGGATTTCAATGAGTCGTTCCAACTCACGCAATCCAACCTTCACCCACAGGCATTCGAACAGTTTATCATGTAAGCAATTAGCCGCATGGCAAGCATATTGTCATGGTAACATTCACACTCATGCAATATGCCAAAGCGTAAAATACTTACATCGTACTCCGTGCCAAAACAGAAGCTTATTAGAAATCCATGCATGGACCTAAGCATACTGAAATGTCTAATGCAACACATGCAAAGATGTAATCTAGGCAGGCTCGGCTATCCTAGACATGGCATGTGAAATGCTAAAACTATCACATATTCAATTTGGAATCGAAAGTACGATGCAGTTTGTATGATGTACCGAGCCCGGTGCATGTAAACAAATGCATGAATGCACACATGCATTGCATAAGGTATGCTAACTGAACATGCCCTAATCTACCATTGTAAGCAGGTAAATAAAAGGGATAGAAAGAAGTGGGGGTTGGAAGACATACATCCACTCACACACACTTATTACACTTTTCGCCCTCGCTCGGAGGGACCGAAATAATAATACAAATAATTAACTACGCAAGCTAATTAATTATTACAAACTCACTAAATTAATTAGACAAATAATTAATCTAATTAAGCATTAAACCGCCTCGGGATGAGGGCCGGATGCAGCGCGTGTTCGGGATTGGCTCGGAATCGCACTGTCATGCAAGTGTGCCTCTGTTTTCCCTGCTATCCTCCTCAGAAAATTACCAAATCCCAGGAGTGCCTCTCAGGGCACTGGGGAGTACCACCGGCTGGGGTAGAACACCACCGGCTGAAGGATGTGGCCACCGGCACTGATTGAAGCTATCGGCTTCCAATCACTGCCGGTCGGCACTAAAAGGTGCCGGTCGGCACTTAACACCTGCAGAACCTGCAACTCACAGCAGCAGAGGGCAAAACTTGCATGGCAATGCAATTCAAGGCATGTATGCACCAAACACACTCCCTATCATGTTATTGACTCAAGGGGGGATGTGCCTCGATTCCCGGACCACCAATCACGCATTTCCATGCATGATGGCCCAAAGAATCAAGAGTGCAACTTTGATTTCAAATGCATGCAATGCAAACAAGCAAACAAGGGTGCCAAACCTCTATCATACTTTACTTCAAGAGGCCTAACATGCATGTCAACATGATGCAACCCTAAGCATGGCAACTAACATGCAACATGGCAATTCAATGCAAACATGTAAGTAAGCATACAAGGCAAGCATGCAAACCAATTGAAAGATGGACTTAAACATGAATTGGGCAGCTCTAAAAAGCCCAAAATCAGTAGCCACATGCTAAGTTATGAGGGCCAAACACACATGCATACATACACATGTTAAGGTACCAACTCAAGGCATAAACAAGCGACATTCAAGCACACTTGAAGAGGCCAAACATGGGCTAAAAGCATGCATGGAAAACTCTGAAATTCATGCAAAACATGAGGCCAAATCATGCAATAAAGCAAGCCAAATATGCAACAAATGGCCCAAGTCTTGAAACAAGCCATGAAGGCTTCAACCAAGGCCAAGTCTATCAAGCTTCACAAAGCTAAAGGGACTCAAAACAGGTCACAAGTAGACCTAGACAAAGCCTAAGGAGCACCTAGATGACATCTAAGAGGCTCAAGTACAAAGGCATGCAACATGACCAAAACATGGAGTATTTAATACATACTCTCAAAGCATTAAAGAGGCATGTAAGGCAATCAAACAAACACATCATAAGACCTGAAATGGCATGTTAGATGGTTCCGAATCATTGAAAATGGTGCAAGCATGGCATGCTACACACTCATACTCTCAAGGCCAACAAGCCAAATGCAAAGGAGCTATATAATGCATGATAGGATCGACCCAAATGGCTATGGACAGAGTTAAATCATGGCAAAATAAGCACACAAGCTTCATGGATCTAGGCCTAAAACATGTTCAAAACAAAGGCATGCAACCTAGACATGTTAAGGCATCAAAGAGACATTACAAGGCAACTATGCTAAGCATGCATAAGGGACCTAAACTAACTTGAAATCATGTTATAACATGGCAATATAAGCATGGAAAACAAGTCAAACATGCTTAACACACACTCAAGCATGAAGCTCCTTTGGAAGCCAAAATTTGCCCTTTTCAAGGACATCAAGGAGAGGGGGTGGCCCTCTCCTTCTTGGGACTCTAAGGCATGCTCTTCACCACTGAAATCCCTCAAGATTTCAGTGGTGAAAAGATCCTAAGACCAAAGTCTCGGATTTCTCACAAAATGGCACAAAAAGTGGCCTTTTCAAGGCCTAAGGGTGGTCAAACTTGCTCAAACCACTAAGCACTCTTAATAAACAATAAAGAGGCTTAAAAAACAGAACTTTTATGTGTTGATCACTAAGCACAAAAACTGTTTTAAAGCAAGCAAAAAGAGGGTGCAAAAATGGGGTAAATAAAGCAAGTTTCTTACCCTTGAAGACCACCTTCACAAAGGTTGGAGTGGATGGGTCCTTGAGCTCAAATCCAGTCAAGAACTTCAAGAACAAGCCTTAAGGATCTCAGTTGCAAGAGGAAGGTGAGACACTAGGTGTTTGTGTGCAATATTATGACAATACACACACACTAAGCTCTAAGGAGAAAGAGAGATATATGATAGATATAGAACTCCAAACCCTAAACCAGAGCTTCTCCTATGTCTACCCCTCTGAATTTTGTTCACTTTTTCAACCCTTGAGCCAAGAGAAGAGCCTTCTCTCTTATAGGCAAAAAGCTTACAAGCTTAGTCCCTAAGCAAGCTCATCCCTCCATACACGTGTATGGAGGGGAAACAAGAGCTAAACAGCTGTCTAAAAATATCTCAGAAAGCAGCTGCACAGTGCTCGGCCGGCAAAAAATGTCATTTTGACAAAATTAGTGCCGACCGGCACAAAATAGTGCCGACCGGCACAATATAGTGCCGGTGGCAACTCCAGCCAGCCGGTGGCCTCTAGCCCCAGCCGGTGGTGTGTAGGGATGCCTCACAAAGCATTCCCTGCCCTCCCAAGGCAAAACACAAGTGTTTGGTGCAAAACCAAACACAAACGGTCGAGTCCGGAGGTCCTGAGGCACGGCGCGCGCAGCCGAGAACTCCGGGAACTCCAAACGAACACAAACATGGATAATCACCGAGTGTTCCAACGGTGACGTCCAAGTCTTGAGGACGGTCAAAAATGGGGTGTCTACAGTTGCCCCTCTTTGACAGAACTCGAAAGTCATAAGAATGACGGGAGTGAATGTCAAAGCCCAGAGACGACCCATTTTTGACAAGGCCGAAGACTTGGACAGACATACAAAGCGCAAATGGTTGAACTCGCAAGCTGCCTACGTATCCCTTAGGGAATCAAACCAGCGTAGTTCATGCACAGGCACACATGCCAAAGATAAGATATGCGCCCGTAGGCGGGGGCAAAATGCAACTGACAATGCAAGAAGCCGAGCATAACTTATGATCATGCAAAGAAAGCTGTAATGAAGCAATACATGCGACAGTTATAAGCTAACATGCAACAGTCTACATCACAATGCAGAAAGGATGTAAGAGAATTATGCAATTCTCAGAACGTCTCACTCGGGAGATACAATACCTGTGCGGCTCGCCTGGTTCCACCAGCGGTAAATGAACCGTACATACAATATCGCGCCTGAAAAGAAAGCAAACTTAACAGGTACAATATTGTTAGCAACATGCATGACATATGCAATGCGAATGCTAAACAATATGCAATATATACAAAACTATGTATGAATAATGCAAATGATAATGCAATGCGATTGAAACTATATGCGATGCAAACTACGTGCAGGGCATTTGAATCATGATTCGATCATGAGCGGTTCGAAACCACACGAATGTCAGATAGATTGATGGAGGTGACAAGTCCGTCTCCCATAGAACGATGTCTGATCTACGAGTACTTCGCACGGACACAAGAACGAGTATTGGGTGGAATGACATAAGTGGGGAAACGACCCGCTGATGAGGGAATAATGATCCTAATGCCGGATGCAACAATTACACTACAATGTGATGGAAATGGATACAATGGATATGGCACGCGGGCCAAACCAAATCTTGCCTAGGAAAGGCATGTACACATACAACCGTATCTAACACAGAAGCGGTGCCGCTACCCTCAAGGCTCGGACACAAAAGCTCGACAACTGTGTTTTGACACGAAAAATACGGGCACATACCAGACCAAGCTCAACAAGGAAGGGCGCAAGCCATAGATGGAGGTGATGCAATGAAAATGCATGCAATATATGGATACAATGGATATGGCACGCGGGCCAAACCAAATCTTGCCTAGGAAAGGCATGCACACATACAAGCCATGTCTAACACAGAAACGGTGCCGCTACCCTCAAGGCTCGGACACAAAAGCTCGACAACTGTGTTTTGACACGAAAAATATGGGCACATACCAGACCAAGCTCAACAAGGAAGGGCGCAAGCCATAGATGGAGGTGATGCAATGAAATGCATGCAAATTACAGTGAATGTATGACAAATGCACTATACTACAATGAAATGCATGACACATGCATGCGTTGTGACTTGTTTGTTGTTTTTTGAAATGCAATGCAATATGCAATATTTACAAATGATGCATGATAATGCATGATGATGCAACGGCTACGATTGCAGCTTTCCCTATCTTACCAACAGGGCGATATACTAGGTTGGTTCAATATCCAGAATCGAGGCGTGGACATGCCGCCTCAACCTATGGGGTTTCCATACAGATTTCAAGCCGAGGGTACACCCCCTGGGTATTTAAACCAGACTTTAGTCTCGGAGATCCCGAACCTTTGCGTTCTAGGCATAAGCCATTCAAACTCTAGTTTTCACCGTCCCAGTTGGTCTTCTAGGAACTTACCGCAAACACAGGCAGGTGGCTTTACCAGACCACCGAAAGTCGTTCGGGCACGACGAACACCAAAGGAATTGCACCTTCAGAGGATTTAAGGTCTCCTAGACCGGGATGCGCAGCGTATGCATTGAGATGCACATGATGCATGATGCTCGAAATGCGTGCCAGCGCACGGCTTTTGAGATGCATAACAATGCAAATGAGCGGGTTTAAGGTCTCGCCAGACCGTGCGTGTTTTCGGTCCCGCCGGACCCTCGTTGGGGCAATTTGCATAATGCGACACACGATAGGGCAAATGAGACATGCGTGCCTCATAAGGATGGAAAATGAAGTGCAAATGGGGTGCGCACTCGGCGCGATGCGATGTATGCCAAATGCAATGAGGTGTGCACTTTAATGCACTGAAGGTCTTACACCTCCCGAGGATTTAAGGTCTCCTAGACCGTGCGTGTTTAAGGTCACGCCGGACCGTAAAGAGGTAATGCACGATGCAACGCAAAGCGGGGCACGCGTACCTCACTGGAATGCAAAATGATGCACGTGAGGTAGTACACCGTACGTGGACCAAGATGAAATGCAAATGAAGCACGTGAGGTAGTACACCGCACGTGGATCAAGATGAAATGCAAATGAAACACGTGAGGTAGTACACCGCACGTGGATCAAGATGAAATGCAAATGAAGCACGTGAGGTAGTACACCGCACGTGGATCAAGATGAATGCAAAATGATGCACGTGAGGTAGTACACTGCACGTGGACCAGATGAAATGCAAATGAAGCACGTGAGGTAGTACACCGCACGTGGATCAAGATGAAATGCAAATGAAGCACGTGAGGTAGTACACCGCACGTGGATCAAGATGAAATGCAAATGAAGCACGTGAGGTAGTACACCGCACGTGGATCAAGATGAAATGCAAATGAAGGATGATGCAAGACGAGGCACGCGTACCTCGAGATGTAATGGAATGCAAATGAGGCACACGTACCTCATTTGAAAATGAGATGCAAAACGAGGCACACGTACCTCGTTTGAATGGAAAAGATGCAAGTCACAAGGGACGTGCAAGACGGCGCGTTGCGACGCAACAGACAAAAAGGATGGATGCATGCGACGCACACGGGGCAACTTTTGAATTTTACGAAAGACAAAAGGATACAAAAAGGATACAATTCTTGCTTGAATCTCAGTGCCTCGCACAGAAGACACGGTCCGAGGTCAAAACGGAGGCCGGTTGAGCATCGGGGATGCACTTTCTTGAGCTATGAAGACCCAAAACCCCTCATATAGCCTAAAAACATCCTTGGGAACGCCACCGGCTGGGTGGGGTGGTCACCGGCCACCACCGGCTGCATAAAACAATCCATCGGCACAATATTGTGCCGACCGGCACAAAACAGTGCCGACCGGCCAAAAGTTGCTGATCGGGGGCAGAACTGCCATTTCACTTCGGGTCTTTTAAAATAGGGCTTGAAACCCTATTTCCTCACTTTGCCTCCGCCGAAAACTCCTCCTCTCTCTCTCTCTAGAGTTTGTTTTCTTGATTTCTCATCGATTTCTTCGCGTTTTACACCCGTTTTCTCGTCGGATTCGCGATATTCTTCGCGTTTCGGACATTTTCAACCGAACGAATCTCTCGTTTCGGTGTACTTTTTGCTAGTTTCGCTTTTTCGGGGCTTGTTCCCCTTGATTCCGTCTTCCTTTCCGTGCCTTTTCTTCTTCCGACCTTTCCGGCCATTTCCGGCCTTCTCGGGGTTGACCTTCTCGGTTGACTTTTCGTAATCCGGCTTTCCCTGGCCATTTTCTCACCACCACTGCCATGGCTGACGACATTCCGCATGTTGGGACTCCCCCGGACCGAGATGGACCCCGGGGTCGAGCTCCTCCTCCCTCTGGGTGAGCGTCCTTTTGACCCGGCGACCTACCGGCCGGCTACCCATGTGCTACGCCCGACGGACATCCGCCACTTCGCGCGCGGTTTTACAGGGTTCTGGACCCGGGCTTCTACTCTGCGCGAGCGCGACCTCTCATCTGTCCTTCGGCACTGTCGAGGAACACTCTCTTCTCTGTTTTACTTTTCGCAATGTAAGAACTGTAAACTGTCACTGACATAGCTGATATAACCCTTAAGTCTGATTACAACTCGCTTACTGCTTAGCTCTGATACACTGTACTGTAGTCGATTGTAGACAACTTCACAACTGATATCTGCTTAGGACCGAGACACATGCACACACACTGCACTAGTCTGAATCACCCAAACACACGGCACACATTGCACTGTCGATTCGCCGACACTCGGTACTTGTTTGAATCTGAAAACGCACTGTATGCTGTATTTAAACTGGATCATACGAGGCACGTTGATACATTATACGTTGTAGTTCGTCTACTAGCATACTGCACTCCAATATCTGCTTGAATCTGAAAAATGTGCACACATGCACCATATCTGTATGCTTCTTGGAACTATATTCTAAATATTTGCTTTGCAATTACTGCTTTTGATTACAGGGAGACTCCCATGCCGTCCGCGGGTATGGGAACATTGCTGCTCGAGACTGGTATTTGGATCTTCCCGAGGCGGTTCGACGCATCGTGGACCAGGCGGGCTTTGGCTCTTTCTGCCGGGGACTTTCTAGGCTCTCCGCCTGCAGACCTCTTCTTGCCGCCCTGGCAGAGAGGTGGTGGGACACCACCGATTCATTTCACCTATCAGCGACTGGGGACATGACGATGACCCCTTACGACTTCTCGATGCTCACTGGCATCGGGGTGGGGGGTGATCCGATCCCTTTTGATATAGACATGGATGAGTGGACCGCAGCCCAGGTCTACTTACTTGGCGCGGCTCCGCCTCTGGCTCGTCCCGGCTTCGTCCGGTATTTTGGTTCGAGGTGCAGTTTCGGGTCCAGTCCGCACTCATCGATGCAGCCCCGATGACCCCAGAGGCCGTGGATCAGTATGCACGCGGCTTCTTGATGTTCCTATTTGGGACGACTCTCTTCGCCGACCGGGCGAACACAGTGCCCCTCTGTCTCCTCAGTGCACTGGTGGATGTCCGAGATCTTTTGCGTTATGATTGGGGCGGCGCTGCTTTGGCCACTCTCTATGGCTACATGAGCTCGGTCTCTCGTGGCAGTGGACAGCTGCTAGGAGGCTACTGGCGAGCCTGGGAGGTATGTCTTCTTCTCTACTTTACATTTCTGTTCTGTACTTTCTGTACTCTGTACACTGCGCACACTGTAGTCCGCTTCCCACGGATTGCATATTGTACACACGGCACACACATGCTCTGCTTTACACTGACTGTACACTGTTCACACTGTACACTCTGTTCAACACAATACACAACACACGGCTCCGTTGTTTCTGCTTTATTCTGCATCCTGCTTGATCTGATAGTCATACTGACATCTGTTTTGCAGCTGTGGGTGTATGCCTACTTCCCCAGACTAGAGCCAGTGCCGGAGACGGAGACCCCTCTGGTCGTTCCCTTCTCTCGCCGTTACGATGGGAGGTGCACTCGGAGGCCCCGAGACACATTCAGCTTCTTTCGCCGTTTCTTCGACACCATCACCCCCACCGAGGTACGTTTTACTTATAGTCGGTTTAAACTTCGCTTTCAAGCGTACATTTCTATATCAGTAAATAATCAACTGTATTTCATTTCAGGTCACCTGGCAGCCGTGGGCTCCGCTACCAGCGGTGATACGAGATCGGTATGCCGGCGCCATCGAGACCTCGCGCTACCGGATTTTGCTGGAGGGCCCGGTCTGTCGGGCTTGGTACCTAGGGGAGCGTTTTCTGCGCCAGACCCTCGGGTTGCCAGAGCAGATAGTCCCGGTTCACCCTCCCGAGCACATGAGGGATACCGAGAGGTTTTCTGTGCAGCAGATGGAGGACTACACCCTCGGCTGGGCGAGGACGGCTATAGGGGCGAGGGCGACTACTCAGAGTACGTCCGGACCTTCTTGATGCGGCCTTTGAGCGGGGGCTCCCGAGCTGATCCAGCGAGACCTGCGGCGCCAGCGGCCCGGGCAGAGGCAGGAGCAGGAGTGGGGTCGTCACAGAGGGCCCGAGCTCGCGGCAGGAGGGGAGTGCAGAGGGGACGAGGGACGGGCTGGCCCGCTCTTCCTACCATGGTGACTTACAGAGGGCAGAGTGGGGAGACCTACCAGATCCCTTTTGCTCCTCCTCCGGCTGGTCATGAGTTGGCCGGCATTCCCGACTTGCCTCCGGTATGTATTACTTTATTTCTGCATCTTGCATTGTTATTTCATTTCAGTTCATTCAAATATCCCACAGAATACTGATGTATTTAATATTTTGCAGGCTTCCTCCGAGTATACCCGTCAGTCAGTGGAGCTGAATGCCTCCCTGATGGGGATGCTACAGCGGACTCTCGACGCCTTGGCCGTCTACGGCCTGCCGGTATGTTCTTCTGACCACAGTCTCAAATCACACTTTGTTTCGCACAATCTGCTACACTGCACAAAAATCTGATAAACTGCTCGCGGCTTCATACACTGTACTCATACACTGCATCTTGCACTGATTCACTGTCACGCATTCACACACTGTACTCATACACTGCATTCTGTACTGATAAACTGCTCACGGCATTCACACACTGTACTCATACACTGCATTCTGTACTGATAAACTGCTCACGGCATTCACACACTGTACTCATACACTGCATTCTGTACTGATAAACTGCTCACGGCATTCACACACTGTACTCATACACTGCATTCTGTACTGATTCTGTCACGGCATTCACACACTGTACTCATACACTGCATTCTGTACTGATTCACTGTTCACAGTTCTGATGTGTTTGTTCTTTGTATTTTCAGCCTCCTTTCCCGATCCCTCCAGTGGGTGGCGCTGCTCCAGCTGGGCCTCCCCTCTCTACTCGGGATGGCAGGATATTCCCTCGCACTAGAGGGGGACGTGGTCACGTGGGGAGCAGCTCACGAGCTCCAGTTCCAGGAGATGGAGTCGGAGGCGGGGACGGAGTCATTTGCGGAGGAGGCCGGGGACAGCTCGGGCTCGGGCTCCGACAGTGACGGCTCCGACGATGCTTATGTGCTTTTGCCCAGGAAGAGGGCGAGGACTGATCCTTAGGCATGAGGCCTGCTGCTGATGATGATTTTTGCTGCTTCTTTTCTTCATTTCTTTTGTTGTACTTTTCTCTTTTCTCTTTTGGTAGATAGAGTACTATGTACTGCCGCAGGCAGATTTTTTTGCTTTCTTCAAAAGTTGTACTTTGAAAGAGATTATATAAAACAAACTTTTGTCTGAAAAGTGTTTTATTTACATCTCTCATACTGCATGCATTGCATCATTTACACTCAAATGTAAATGGTTATTGATCCATTGTTTGAAATCTGAGCATTTGCATTGTAACAATCGGATAACCCCACCAACTAACCGCAGACAACTCATACAAACTGCTGCTCAAACTGAACACAGCTTACATTCCGCTGGGGATTAATCTGCATACAGCCCATAACCCAACACTTGGTCCATTCCGCATACGGCAAACTTTGAACAAACAGCCCAATCTGACAAGCCGGATCTCAAGACTGAAATGGTTAAGATTGAAACACTCGGATGCCCCAATTTTTTTCATTTCTTCTCTTACCTGGCATAGATGTAGAGAACGGCACGCATTCTGAGCACCGACGATTAATCTTTGGAAAAGGGGTTTCACAACCGGGGTATCGAGCCTACAACTGAACACAGTAGAAAGGACTCAAGTACAAAAAGCAAAAGGCACACGACCTAAACACAACGAGACACCCTCGGAAAAGACTCAAAGCCAAAAAAACGAGACCGACAAATCAAAAAACAGACACGACACGCGGACATGTTTAAAAAAGGGGTCCTCAAATCTCGAGGAGCCAGTTCCTCCGGGTATTATTCCCACCCTTTCTGATTTGTGTGATTCTCACGCCACTCGGCCCTCAAGCTCGGTTTTTCTGAAAAAGCCCTTTTCCTCACTTTTCTCTCGACTTACGCCTCTCTATTCTTTACTCTCTCATTTTCAATCCCTCCCCAGGGTGGTTGATGGACGAATAGAAAGTCACAAGTTCACGCCCAATATTGTTAGCTCACGGCTATTTCTTCTGATAGATAGAGCGCCTTTCTGGCGAGCGCGTTGATGATAAAGGGGGGAGACAGAACACCTGGCTCAACTGTGCCCCTAGTTCGCTACTTTGACCATTTTTTTCGTTTTCTTTCTAAAACAGTTTTGATCAAATGAGCGTTGGATTAACGCACTTATGCAATTTTTGATTTAAAAACATACGAATCAGGCTGTGCGCACTGAAAATTCCCCTTTTGGGTCCAAACATGGTCCAATTTTGAAAAATGAAATAGTTTTCGAGAAAATAAGTCAACTTCAGTGAAAATTTTCAAAAACTATTTTTGCAAACAGTGAACGCTCAACGAGCGCAGAACTTACCCTTGAGATACGCAACCTCGGATCGGAGGCAATGGGAAATTGCCCCTGGCTTAAAGGGGGATAAGGCAACGGAAAGTTGCCCCTAGTTTGGATGAAGACTGAGGGCAACTTTGGCAATAGATGGCAACGGAAAGTTGCCCCTTGTTGGATGATGCCGCGGCATGCTCATTGATGATTGAACTCGACCGGGCTCTCAGGCGCGGAGCGGGCGAAGACAGCCACAAACAATATATGGACACAGTCACCTTGAAAGCGTTGGTGACTGGGTTCCAGAAGGAAGTTGGTCACGCAACTCCCGGTCGCTGCAGTCGAGACGTTGGATTCAGAGGAAGCATGGGTAATCAAAACCATTACATGGACTGAGACGCTATGAAAGCGTTGGGGGCTGGACTTCAGGATGAAGTTGCCTACGTATCCCAAACATGGAATCAAGCCTTACGTAGTTCCGGTCAAGGTACACTCGGGTATTTTAACCTTCACTGTTTAGGCTCTAACTTTTGCCAAGGCGCCCAATGCGGGTTTTCGACCTTGCGAGCTATGTTTTTCTTTCTTTTCTTTTTCTTTCTTTTTTTCTTTTTTCTTTCTTTTTTCTTTTTTTTTTTGTATTTTTTTTTCTTTTTCTTGCTCTAACTTTTGCCTGGGTCGCCCCTCCGGGTTTTCGGCCCAGCGAGCCTCTCAAAGGGTAAAAGTGTAGCAAGTCCATGCCAAATGGTTTTGAGATTGAAGCCTCTCTGTGTCCAGGAGAGTGACTGTGGTGTTGATTTACGGGAAGAGTCCAACGCGGTCGCTTTTCGAGCTTTGCTTGGTGGGATCTGATCTCCCTGATCTGACTTTGAGGCCTCTTGCTCGAGGGCTGCTTCAATACGGGCCACACGGGCGTTTCATGGCACAGCTGAATGTTCTGAATGGAAGCCGGTTTACAATAGATAAATCGAATCTTGAGGCCGAGAGCGATCCTAGGCTACAACATCTCAAGAGCGATTCCACACAAATCTTCGCGAGACCGCACAAAACATTTTGTTTTTGAAAGTTTTCAAGAAAGCGACAAATCGCTCGTGCTGAAGATAATGTGGAACCAGTCTGGGTCAGGCCAGGGTCCTTCTCAGTACTCACGCTGATAAGCATGGTTTCATTCATAAAAAGCTTAGCATGCGCTCTTCTTTTTCTCAACATGATCAAAGTTTTGCAAAACCCGAGGAATTACTTCCTCTTCGTTTTCATCACCACAGTGTTAAAAAGGGTTTTATGGAAAGCTTAGGTCATTACAACGATGTTCAAGGCGCAAGAGAGCAGGTGATATGTACTGTCGTTCCATTCACATCCTCTGGCATAGCAACTCAAATAGCAACAAGTACGGAACGTGATAGCCACGGCTGTTTCATTCAGATTTGTTGACATAAATGGCTCCCTGACAGAAACAGACTCAAAAGCAAAAACAACTGTTTATAAAACAAAACGGTGTTTGAGGCAACAACCCCGAAATCACCCGGTACTCTACACAAGAGGGACTGACTCATTACAATTAGACAGACCCTTAAGCAAAAGGAATGTCTCAAAAATGAGACAGGTTCAAGACAAAACAAAAGACTGACTCGACACCCAAGTCAGAATTTACAAGGTTGGCGTCGGTAGATGCTCAAAAATTGCGTGCCAAACGCCACATCCAAAAATGTACCAGACACTGCCCACAGGCAATTCATCTGCTGATTATATACTCACGGTATCTGTGTCCTCCGTATCTGTGTCCTCGTACTCCAAGAACTCTGTAGTGATGGATTTGGCCGAGGTGGGCGGGAGGATAATCTTGTTATCAATCAAATCTTGTACCTCGTGACGGAGGCGGAAGCAGTTATCAGTAGCATGGCCTGACTGCTGGTGGTACGCACAGTACTGAGTGGCATCATGGCCTGCTGGAAGGGGTTTGGGGAGTGGCCTAGGATCGAGGGGTGTAAGATGCCCCTTTTTGGCCAAGATCAGAAGTGCCCTAGACAAGGGCATATGGAGAGGATGGAAGGCCCTGCGCCCTCGGGGCAGGTACTTTGGAGCCTGAACACTCTTGCTAGATGCGCTAGCGAATGGGTCAGCGGGTGCGGCTTTGGATTTCTGGTTCTTTCCGGATGCAAGGCTGGAAGCGGGAAGAACTGTCTTGGCATGACGGGGCCTATCCCGATTCTCTGATTGACTGGAACTGCCCTCAGGCTGAGGGGGAAAGCACCCTCCACAGCTTTTGTCATAACTGCGGATACCTGTTGCTTGTTCATCCCCCTGGCTTTCAAGGCCTCTACTGCCCACAGCAGTTGTTCGATAGGGTCGGCATCTGCCTCCATCTTGCCTTTATCTCTGGCCTCGGCCTGATTCAGAACTTGGTTTGATGCGTCGTTACCATAACTGGAGGTCATCTCCGGTTGGTTGAGTTCAATCACAATTCGTCCCAGTAGCGGGGGCTCCTGGGGTATAAAGCTTCCGACGTATGGTGCGACTGGCGGCGAAGCTGTCATTCCATAGGCGAGATCCGTCACGGATCTTTGAAGATCACCTATCATCCCCATTAGTTCAAATGTAGTGGGCTCGCGAGCCTGATACAGCTGAGGGGCCCAAACCGGGTGCGCAGCCGGCGATCTGGGCGGATGCGGCATGTCAACGGTAGTTTCATCTTGTAGGATGATCCCCTGATTCAATGCGGCCGTCATGACCACAAGCTCTTCTGGATTCTGCATCATGCTAAATTCTGCCTCAGCAAGAAAAGCACTAGCTATCCTAGCCCAACTCTCTGAATCTCCTTGAACTGAAACAGAAGACAAACGGTACTTCAGCCCCAGACAGATCAAACACGGGTGTAGCCAAACAACGGTACTATACTGCTGATCACTGTTCCCCAGATTCACTGTTCAAAACTGAACTGATACCCGCGGATATAACTGATTCCCCAAAAACTGACACTGGTGCTCTCGGGCCAAATACCAATATCAAAGATTGCAAACTGATATGTGCATTCTCCCTGCAGAGATGCATTCTAAAAGCACATAGCAGATAAAAGAGGGCCAATACACCCCTATGTTGGGGTAGGGTTTCCCTGTCCTATTTTGTCAGGAGCTAGGGTTTCACTACGCACGCAGCGGTTTCAAACAACCTATATCGGGTAAAGCAACCTGTCCTAGTCTGGAATGGTCACTATGGATTCCGAATATGCACTAGGTCGAATGGTCAAAAAGGGTGCCCCGGTAAAACCGGGGTTTGTGTTCCCATACTGGCAGAGCCCGCAACCGGTCAGCCTTATGGACATGCCTTGACAAGACAAGCCTCCGGCAAACCGTTCAGGAATAGCAGATGGCCAACACGGTGTCCTAGGCGCACCAATGCACATGCAATGCAAAGAAACACATAAGCGTAGTCAAAACAGGATATCACGAGTTCGAGTCAAGCTCTCTAAACTCCCCAGCAGAGTCGCCAGAAACTGTAGCACGTCCGCGGGGGACCTCGGCTACAGTTCGGACTCCCTTTTGTGTCGCGGTTCTAAATCTGAACCAAAGAGTCCAACTCTGGCAAATCGTTTTGAAGAAAAACAGATTTTTGAAAAAGTAGTGCCAAACATGGACTGCTTTGCCAGATTACAGAGTCGCCACCTAAATATTTTTTAATGGGGGAATTTAGGAAACCCTGACTCGGTGCCGAAGGCCACGTGTCCGTCATCACCAAAGTGACTTGGCTCGGGAGCTTGGGTACGATCGGGGAAGGTCAGCTATGAGCACCCCCTTTCGCCCGGTCCGAAGACCGGCCTCTACTAACCGTGATATCCGATTTTGAAAACATTATGTTCTTATTCCAGTTATTAGCCTAGAATTACTATGTGATGCGCACAGCACAAAAGTATAGACTAGATTGCCTAATTTGGAAATAAACATTGCATATCCGTTTTGTCTCGAAAAACGTGTTGGTTTTGCTACTCGCAAGTAGGCTAAAATACGGATTTCAACGAGTTGTTCCAACTCACGCAATCCAACCTTCACCCACAGGCATTCAAACAGTTTATCATAAGCATTAGCCGCATGGCAAGCATATTGTCATGGTAACATTCACACGCATGCGATATGCCAAAGCGTAAAATACTTACATCGTACTCCGTGCCAAAACAGAAGCTTATTAGAAATCCATGCATGACCTAAGCATACTGAAATGTCTAATGCAACACATGCAAAGATGTAATCTAGGCAGGCTCGGCTATCCTAGACATGGCATGTGAAATGCTAAAACTATCACATTCAATTTGGAATCGAAAGTACGATGCAGTTTGTATGATGTACCGAGCCCGGTGCATGTAAACAAATGCATGAATGCACACATGCATTGCATAAGGTATGCTAACTGAACATGCCCTAATCTACCATTGTAAGCAGGTAAATAAAAGGGATAGAAAGAAGTGGGGGTTGGAAGACATACATCCACTCACACACACTTATTACACTTTTCGCCCTCGCTCGGAGGGACCGAAATAATAATACAAATAATTAACTACGCAAGCTAATTAATTATTACAAACTCACTAAATTAATTAGACAAATAATTAATCTAATTAAGCATTAAACCGCCTCGGGATGAGGGCCGGATGCAGCGCGTGTTCGGGATTGGCTCGGAATCGCACTGTCATGCAAGTGTGCCTCTGTTTTCCCTGCTATCCTCCTCAGAAAATTACCAAAATCCCAGGAGTGCCTCTCAGGGCACTGGGGAGTACCACCGGCTGGGGTAGAACACCACCGGCTGAAGGATGTGGCCACCGGCACTGATTGAAGCTATCGGCTGCCAATTCACTGCCGGTCGGCACTAAAAGGTGCCGGTCGGCACTTAACACCTGCAGAACCTGCAACTCACAGCAGCAGAGGGCAAAACTTGCATGGCAATGCAATTCAAGGCATGTATGCACCAAACACACTCCCTATCATGTTATTGACTCAAGGGGGGATGTGCCTCGATTCCCGGACCACCAATCACGCATTTCCATGCATGATGGCCCAAAGAATCAAGAGTGCAACTTTGATTTCAAATGCATGCAATGCAAACAAGCAAACAAGGGTGCCAAACCTCTATCATACTTTACTTCAAGAGGCCTAACATGCATGTCAACATGATGCAACCCTAAGCATGGCAACTAACATGCAACATGGCAATACAATGCAAACATGTAAGTAAGCATACAAGGCAAGCATGCAAACCAATTGAAAGATGGACTTAAACATGAATTGGGCAGCTCTAAAAAGCCCAAAATCAGTAGCCACATGCTAAGTTATGAGGGCCAAACACACATGCATACATACACATGTTAAGGTACCAACTCAAGGCATAAACAAGCGACATTCAAGCACACTTGAAGAGGCCAAACATGGGCTAAAAGCATGCATGGAAAACTCTGAAATTCATGCAAAACATGAGGCCAAATCATGCAATAAAGCAAGCCAAATATGCAACAAATGGCCCAAGTCTTGAAACAAGCCATGAAGGCTTCAACCAAGGCCAAGTCTATCAAGCTTCACAAAGCTAAAGGGACTCAAAACAGGTCACAAGTAGACCTAGACAAAGCCTAAGGAGCACCTAGATGACATCTAAGAGGCTCAAGTACAAAGGCATGCAACATGACCAAAACATGGAGTATTTAATACATACTCTCAAAGCATTAAAGAGGCATGTAAGGCAATCAAACAAACACATCATAAGACCTGAAATGGCATGTTAGATGGTTCCGAATCATTGAAAATGGTGCAAGCATGGCATGCTACACACTCATACTCTCAAGGCCAACAAGCCAAATGCAAAGGAGCTATATAATGCATGATAGGATCGACCCAAATGGCTATGGACAGAGTTAAATCATGGCAAAATAAGCACACAAGCTTCATGGATCTAGGCCTAAAACATGTTCAAAACAAAGGCATGCAACCTAGACATGTTAAGGCATCAAAGAGACATTACAAGGCAACTATGCTAAGCATGCATAAGGGACCTAAACTAACTTGAAATCATGTTATAACATGGCAATATAAGCATGGAAAACAAGTCAAACATGCTTAACACACACTCAAGCATGAAGCTCCTTTGGAAGCCAAAATTTGCCCTTTTCAAGGACATCAAGGAGAGGGGGTGGCCCTCTCCTTCTTGGGACTCTAAGGCATGCTCTTCACCACTGAAATCCCTCAAGATTTCAGTGGTGAAAAGATCCTAAGACCAAAGTCTCGGATTTCTCACAAAATGGCACAAAAAGTGGCCTTTTCAAGGCCTAAGGGTGGTCAAACTTGCTCAAACCACTAAGCACTCTTAATAAACAATAAAGAGGCTTAAAAAACAGAACTTTTATGTGTTGATCACTAAGCACAAAAACTGTTTTAAAGCAAGCAAAAAGAGGGTGCAAAAATGGGGTAAATAAAGCAAGTTTCTTACCCTTGAAGACCACCTTCACAAAGGTTGGAGTGGATGGGTCCTTGAGCTCAAAACCAGTCAAGAACTTCAAGAACAAGCCTTAAGGATCTCAGTTGCAAGAGGAAGGTGAGACACTAGGTGTTTATGTGCAATATTATGACAATACACACACACTAAGCTCAAAGGAGAAAGAGAGATATATGATAGATATAGAACTCCAAACCCTAAACCAGAGCTTCTCCTATGTCTAACCCTCTGAATTTTGTTCACCTTTTCAACCCTTGAGCCAAGAGAAGAGCCTTCTCTCTTATAGGCAAAAAAGACTTACAAGCTTAGTCCCTAAGCAAGCTCATCCCTCCATACACGTGTATGGAGGGGAAACAAGAGCTAAACAGCTGTCTGAAAATATCTCAGAAAGCAGCTGAACAGTGCTCGGCCGGCAAAAAATGTCATTTTGACAAAATTAGTGCCGACCGGCACAAAATAGTGCCGACCGACACAATATAGTGCCGGTGGCAACTCCAGCCAGCCGGTGGCCTCTAGCCCCAGCCGGTGGTGTGTAGGGATGCCTCACAAAGCATTCCCTGCCCTCCCAAGGCAAAACACAAGTGTTTGGTGCAAAACCAAACACAAACGGTCGAGTCTGGAGGTCCTGAGGCACGGCGCGCGTAGCCGAGAACTCCGGGAACTCCAAACGAACACAAACATGGATAATCACCGAGTGTTCCAACGGTGACGTCCAAGTCTTGAGGACGGTCAAAAAGGGTGTCTACAGCCGGCCAAATATAGTGGCCGACCGGCCATTGGTTTTAAGAAACCATGGCCGGTGGCACCCATAAACAGCGGTGATGCTAGGGGAAGGCCGGTGGGATGTGGGGATGGCCAACAAGCCATTCCTGCCCTTCAAGGCAAAAACACAAGTGTTTGGTGCCAAAACAAACACGGAACAGTCGAGTCGAGAGGACCCTGGGGCAATGTGCGCAGCCAAGACCTTCGGGAACTCAAGACGAACACAAACAAAGAGGATCACCGAGTGTTCAAGCGGTGACGTCCAAGCCTTGAGGACGGTCAAAAATGGGGTGTCTACAGAATCGAAGTGGCGAACCTTCGCATGTGGGAGGTAGGATTTCGAAGGATCGGGAGAGACGTCAATCTCCTTGTCGTCGAAGTAGATCGCTTAGGAGGGACAAGGAGCCACAGGACAAATCCCCGCAACCCCATTCTGGAAGGGAGCCCGGTGCGAACCCACACCCATTGAGTTTTGCAGTCTTCGTGGGGAATAGGCCCATGACAGATGCGGACTCGATCATTCGAAATTCAAGTGTGGCAGTCGAATTTGCTTGACAGATTTTTCCTCCCGAGGTCCAGCAGTCGATGGTAGGTCGGCAGGACTTCGAAGTGTTTCGTGAAGGCATTCATGGTGCGGTGAAGGGCTCTATACCGCCTACGAAATCGACATGCGTCTCCGTGCTTCTCACCGAGAAATAGAGAAGAGAGATGAGATGAACGCATCCGAAGCTTGAAGGCTCGCGCGGAAGCGGCTGAGCGTGAGCTAAGGAAGGTCAAGGCCATTCAGGCACAACCCGTCGGACAGGCTAACCCAATCGTGGAAGAAAGGGTCACCCAGCAGCTTATCAGTACCGCGCTCGCCGATCGCGATACGGCGAGCATGTTCGCGATGGAATCCACGAAGGGGAAGGTCTATGAAAAAGGCTTTCATGAAGGTCGAAAAGTAGGGATACAGAAGACCAAGGAAAAGCTCACTGAGGAAGTTTGCCGATGCGAAAATCGTGGATTTAAGCATGGTTGGATCAAGGCGCTTCAGGCCGAGGAAGCTCTCCGAGCAGCGGGTGTCGATTCGGCATTGCCACTGTACCAACGTAACCATTTTTCGTTTTCCGCCTTTGAAGTCGAGCAGAGTGAGGATGAGGGCGACGCCGTATAAAAATACTCAATGTAACGTTCGAACGCAGATCGCGTTCATAACTATGTAATTATTGCCTGATTGAATAAAACGTTCTATTTTAAATGTTTCATTGTAATTTTCATTCGGCACACACGTGTTTGCATGTGTTTCATTGTATAAACATTGACCGGCTCGAGTCAACTAGGCATTTTAATTCCGAACGGTTATATGCCGGCTTATCATGAGCATTCTTCATTAAATATATAATTGGCATGTGTCACGCAAGGTTAATTGCGCCGATGAGTTTCCGAATTCGGAGGCGTAACCGGCCCAAAGGTGTCATGTACCAGGGGCTCCAAATCCGAAGACAGTCAGCCCATCTACAATTACTGTTTATATAATTTGGCCATTTTAACTCCAAAAAAGCCAAAAATTAGTACATAAAGTGGCTGTGGCCAATATCGCTCGGCGTCCGTCTTTTGGAGTTCAGTGTTAATGAAATCGCCTCGGGGCCACTGTAAGGGTTTTAGAAATAAATCGCCTCGGACTTTTCGCTCCAGTGACTTTGCTTACTGTGTACCGACTCGATTTAAAATGATTTTGTTGCGTGGGGTTAGATAAGTGTGAATGTCGAATGGAGTTTTCTTCAGTAGCAGAGGAGAAGCTCGAACTCTGGCTGAGCTTAACATTGCAATGAATCGTAGCAGAGAACCTACTCGCGCGGGAGGTAGGGCATTCAAAAAATGGGAAAAATGTCAGCCTTTAAGTCGTCAAAGCAGATCACCTCGAAGGGAGAAATAGCAATGGGGAAGTTCTCCGTAACCGCGATCAAGAAATGAGGCCGATGTAGCACTGCGACCGTTGAGTATTACTGTTTTCGTGGGGAATTCCTTTCTTGTCCTGGATCTTGGCCTTGACATTGTCTATGGTGCCAAAGCTCCATGCCTCGAGGGTGATTATCTCGTCGGTGTGAACGTGGATTCAAGCGCGGTCAGATCAAAGCATTTCAAGTTACGGGAGCTCTTTGATCAGCGAGCGTTGATTCGGCATTGCCGTTGTGCCAATGTGACGCAGTATGAGAATAGATATTGTAATGCTTCGAACGCGGATTGCGTTTTTTGTAATTCTTGTTTAATCGAATAAAATGTTTTATTTTAAAAGTCTATCTCATTTGAATTTTTGTATGCTTAATTAAGCATCTTATTTTGAATGCTGGAACGTTTTGTCTTGTTCATGCGGTTGTACTGGCTCAACCTACATATCCCTGCCTCGATGTGTAAATGTTTTCATTCTAGAGGGTGCTCCGAATTCGGAATATTATTCGGCCCTTGAGCGTCGCTCGATGGCACTATTTGCTCAGCCGAATTTGGAGGCTTTATCGGCCTGAAGACGTCGTGTGCCGATGGGGCCCCGAATCCAGAGGCTTTGTCGGTCTAAAGACGTCATGCGCCGATGGGGCTCCGAATATGGAGACTGGCCAATCGTGATATCCACGAAGGGCGCTCCGAATCTGGAGGCTTTGTCTGTCCAAAGACGTCATTCGCTGATGGGGCTCCGGATCTCGAGGCTTTATTTTGGCCAATCGTGATATCCATGAAGGGCGCTCCGAATCTGGATGCTTTGTCGGCCCAAAGACGTCATTCGCCGATGGGGCTCCGGATCTGGAGGCTTTATTTTGGCCAATCGTGATATCCACGAAGGGCGCTCCGAATCCGGAGGCTTTATCGGCCCAAAGACGTCATTCGCCCATGAGGCTTCGAATCCGGCGGCTTTATCAGCCCAAAGACGCCATTCGCCCATGGGGCTCCGAATCCGGAGGCTTTATTTGGCCAATCGTGATATCCACGAAGGGCGTTCCGAATCCGGAGGCTTTATCGGCCCAAAGGCGTCATTCGCCCATGGGGCTCCGAATCCGGAGGCTTTATCGGCCCAAAGACGTTATTCGCCCATGGGGCTCCGGATCCGGAGGCTTTATTTGGCCAATCGTGATATCCACGAAGGGCGCTCCGAATCCGGAGGCTTTATTGGCCCAAAGACGTCATTCACCGATGGGGCTCCGAATCCGGAGGCTTTATTTGGCCAATCGTGATATCCACGAAGGGCGCTCCGAATCCGGAGGCTTTATCGGCCCAAAGATGTCATTCATTGATGGGGCTCTGAATCTGGAGGCTTTATTTGGCCAATTGTGATATCCATGAAGGGCGCTCCGAATCTAGAGGCTTTATCGGCCCAAAGACGTCATTCACCGATGGGGCTCCGAATCCGGAGGCTTTATCGGCCCAAAGACGTCACTCCCCCATGGGGCTCCGAATCCGGAGGCTTTATTTGGTCAATCGTGATATCCACGAAGGGCGCTTCGAATCCGGAGGCTTTATCAGCCCAAAGATGTCATTCGCCGATGGGGCTCCGAATTCGGAGGCTTTATTTGGCCAATCGTGATATCCACGAAGGGCGCTCCGAATCCGGAGGCTTTATCGGCCCAAAGACGTCATTTGCCAATGGGGCTCCGAATTCGGAGGCTTTATCGGCCCAAAGACGTCATTCGCCGATGGGGCTCCGAATCCGGAGGCTTTATTTGGAACACTTTTGAACTGGATTGCACAGTAAGTAAATAGAAATCTTTGCATTACAGTAGTGGAAAGTGTACATGGGGAGCCATTCAGAACCAATATCATTCCCCACAGGTCGGGTTTAATGATAGAATTTGCGCAAGTGCGTTAGGAGCAATGCCGCGTGCCTAATTTTCCATCAACCGGCCTCCTATAATCCGGAAATATCTTCAGGAGCAACATTCCCGGCACGTAGCGGTGCAGCTGAACGTGTTGAGCATACGTCTCGGGAAACTGCTGCTGGTATCGCCTAGAGCTTCCGTGGCTTTTCGCCAGGGAGCTGTTCGACATTGTCGAGACTGTCTCGATTCGACACTTTATTTGGTGTCTTTCCAGAAAGGCGATAGCATGCTTGTGGGGATTGCCGGGAACCACGAATTTGCTCAATGCCATGTTCGGTCGGGAAGCGTAGCAGCTGATGATAGGTGCTTGGCACGGCCTGAATAGTATGCAACCAAGTTCGCCCCATGATGAGGTTATAAGGCGAAGGGAGCTTGACGACCAAGAATTCCACGTCCACTGTTTGGGAGCCCGCCCGAACGGGTAACGTGATTTTCCCCAATGGGTACTCTGGATTTGCGTTGAAGCCATATAATGGATGAGGAGCCGAAGACAAGTCTGATTCGTTGAAACCGAGTTTGATGAAGGTCTGGTAATACATAACCTCCGAAGTGCTCCCCTGGTCTATGAGGACACGTTCAACGGTAAATCGGCTCACGTGTAGTTCAATGACCAATGGATCAATATGGGGGAGTGTTATGTTGATAAGATCAGAATCGTCGAAGGTAATACTCGGAGCTTCGTGGGGCTGTTCCGTTTGTGTGCGTTGCTTCTGGGGGGCTGACTGAATTGTATGTATGGTACGTGGCGTTGGAAGGCTGTATATCATATGAATAACGCCGAGGGGAGATGACTCCTGCCGAAGGGCAACAGTTTTGATTGTGCTCTTCCGGACATGTTGCTGGAGCCGACCATCTTGCACCAATTCCTCAAGGTGATCTTTCAAGGCATAGCAACTGTCCGTATCATGACCGTGATCTTTGTGATATTCACAACGCCTGTCCCGCCTTCTCGTGTCAGGAGGTCCCACCATCTTGGACGGCTATTTGAAGAACGGAAGATGTTGGATTTTGGACATAATCGAGCTGATTGGCTCTGACAACTCCATATATTTCTTGTCGGCGTGCTTTGTGTGCCTGCTATCGACCTGCAGTTGCTCATTTGCTTGGTGTGAGCATTGATCGCTGGATCGGCGAGAATCTCGTCTCTTGTCTCGTTTAGCCCGCTGTCGTGGTTTAGGGCTCTGAGGTGGTACGGAACTTATTGGCTGAGCGATTTCGGGGAGGGCCGTTTTGTTGGCCACGTGTCCGGCTTTAACCCGCAAGGCGTCATCTTCCACTTTGCAGTATTCCTCTACTTTCTTCATCAACCCCCAAACTGTTTTGGGGGGTCTTCTAGTCAAGGAACTGCGGAGGGCACTATTTGGATGTAATCCCATTTTGAAGGCGGTGATGGCCATGGAGTCGTTGTAAGCGTCATCAACAAGATTAAAGCATTCCCAATATCACGCTGAATATGCTCTTAGTGTTTCTCCTGGCAGGATTTGCATTGCCTAGAGAGAGTCGGCTTGCTTCGGTTGGACCTCGTTGGTGATGAATCTGGCCCTGAAGGATTTCTATAGTTGGTGGAAGGTTTTGATCGAAGCCGGCTCCAGTTTATAATACCACCTGACCGCCAATGGTCCCAAACTGCTGGGAAATATTCTGCACATGAGGGCCTCGTCGTCTGCATGCAATGTCATGGCCTGCTTGTAGTGGCGGATGTGGTCGGTGGGGTCTGATTTGCCGTCGTACAAGGTGAACGACGGTGCTTTGAATTTCTTGGGTAGCGCAGCCTTCGCAATCCGTCGTACGAAGGGATCGTGTTGATCTTCGTCCGAACTGTTCCTTCTTCGCTTGTGCATTGTACGAGGACTTTCTTCGGAAGAACTGGTGGTTTCATGTCATCCCTTCTTCCTGGGCTCCAGGGATAACAAGTCGGAGCCGCTATCGGTGTTGTCTTGTCGGGCTCGAGGTCGTCGACCACCTGCCTTTGGAGATCGTTCCGGATTTAGGCGTACAACTTGTTTGGACTTCGCCACTTCGAAGGCCAAATCTTCACGAAGACGTTCGTTCTCAGTGATCATGTTCTCCAACCTCTGTTCATTTTGCTTTGCTTGTTTCAGGATCGCCTACATTGTCTCATGCTCCGAAGTCGAGGGTGAGGCGAAGTTCAAGGCATGTCTCGCGGTGATAGTCTCCGGTCCAAGCATGTTTGTTGGAGTGAGGTCGTCTCTTTGAGTGGTTTCATCAGTGACTATTGGAGGATCTTCTGTTACGCCTGCCATGGATATATTTGAGTATTCCCATAGATGGCCCCAATTGTGGAGAAGTGGTTTGGAAATACTCTTCTGATCCTGGAGAACGCTCGTGATCCTCTTCTGGTCACCTGAAAAGGAATAAACACTCCGGTTGGGGGTGCCGGAATTAGCACTTCGACGGACAAGTCAGTATCCGCACTCAAGAATGCTTGTATTCTAAGTTAAGCACAACAATTCTCATATACCTTTCTTAGTCTGTTGTTCCTTTATTTATACTTGTTTCCTAGGCCTCGTGGCCAGGCCCACTTGTCACTCATTATCCTTTTATTTACTTGGCTCCATAGTTCAGTATCTATTTGGCCTATCTATTATATTCGGCATCCTTATCGTGCAGGGTAGAGCCGTGTAATATCTGTCTTCTCGAGTACGCTTCTGATTATTCCAATTATCCGGCTCCCACAATACATATTCGATGCAAGAATATAGAATGCAAGTTTAATACAACATGCAAATGCTATGTGACAATAGAAGCGTGCTTGATAAAGACAACTTGAAGGCAACTTCTGGTTTACCTCCCAGAAGAGTTGCGATGCATTAAAAGGATACACCTTGCGTGGGTTGATGGACGATGACCACCGTGCATTGAGAACATGATTTTGGGCTTCCATGGAGGCATTTTGAATCAAATTTTGAACACTCCTTGGAATTTTTGGAGCCCAAGGACACATACCAAGGTAAAAGAGGCAGGGGAAGCTGTTGGAGGCCTGCCGGTCGTCAGGGGAAGATGCCAGCCCCCTGCCGGCCATCAACAATGAACTGCCGGCCATCGATGTGCCACTACCGGCCATCGATGGCAGCTTTGGGCAAAATGGTCCTTTCAGCCGTGGCTCTTTAAGTAGAGGCAAAATGACTTCATTTCATCACAAACCCTTGCATGAAATATCCTCCTCTTGCTCTCTAGGTGTGTCTTCTCTCTAGATCCGCGTGTTCTACACGTTTCCCAACACCCTAAACAAACTTTATTCGCGAAAACCCTTTAATTCTCTTCGATTCGAACCGATCAGAATTTGATTTCGACGTCTCTTCCATCATTTCCACCATTCAAGGTTGATTTCCCTTGAGTTTCCTTCAAAGTTGGTACACTTTTCTCGGGTTTTCGACTTTCTTTGATTTCTTCTCTCCTAGGGTTTACTTTATTCAAAATTTCACCATTTTCTTCATTTTTTCTCATTTTGCATCCATTTCAGATGGCTGACGATATCCCACATGACGGGTGCTTCCCCGCACTTCCTCCAGTAGAGTTTACAGCGGACTTCGAGGCCGAGCCTGCGGTTGAGCCCGAGCCACTACCGCCGAGCATTCGCCCTTTTGATCCGACGAGGTACCACCCCGAGACGCACATCATACCTGTTGTGGGAGGCATCAAGGCCTTCTCTGATTTCGCTGAGGGCGCGCCAGACGACCTCTTATTGAGAGAGCCTCTGCCTCAGTTGTCGGCCATAGCCGTAGAGGTAAAAACTTCACTTTTCCGCGATATCATCTTTAACTGTTGCATTTCTTGCACTGTTTTGACTTGATTGCATCGCATGCCTTGATCTGACTGTATTTCATACATCTCTGTTCTACATTCAGCTATATTTCACACATCACCGCTTCTGTATTCAACTGTACTTTCAATTGCGCTTTGCATTCAACTGTACTTTCGATTGCGCTTTGCATTCAACTGTGCTTTCAACATTACTGCTCTATATTCAACTATACTTCATACATCACTTGATCTAATTACATCACATGCATCAACACAGGATGGATTCCGCTCATTCCGAGGCTATGGTACCACGACAGCTCGGGATTGGTATGAGGAGCTTCCAGCCGGGGTCCGTGACATCGTCGACGGGACCAGCTTCAGTTTATTCTGCTCCAGCTTGACACAAGTCACAGCGAGTCGCCCTCTCTTAGGGGCTCTTGTGGAGAGGTGGTGGGATACCACCAACTCCTTCCACTTCTCCTCCGCGGGGAAGATGACGATAACTCCTTATGACTTCGCCTTGATCATTGGCTTAGGCGTAGGGGGTGATCTAATTCCCCTCGATCTTGACATGGGAGAGTGGGAGGCTGCATGGGCTGCACTTCTCGGGGCACAACCACCAATACTTCGGGCAGGTATGGTCCGATACAGCTGGTTTAAGGAGCAATTCAGAGGAGTCGAGCCTGAGACCGTCGAGTAGACTGAGCAGTACGCCAGAGGCTTTCTTATGTTCCTCTTTGGTACCACCTTGTTCTCGAACAGGTGGAATACCGTCGGTCTGTATTTTCTGAGCGCACTGGTGGTGCGGCAGTGAGTTCCCTTCTATGACTGGGGTGGAGCTGGTCTCACCACTTTCTACGGATACATGAACTCGACCTCTCAAACGTCCGGGACATTGATCGGCGGCTACTGGCGAGCTTGGGAGGTACACAGCCTAGTTTCCCCCTCTTCACTTTATATTTTCCACTTAGCATTTCCTGCTTTACATTTGTGCAACACTTGTACTTTCTGTTCTGCGTTTTTTGTATCTGCTCACACCGTATGCTTTCTGCTTTGCATTTTCTATACATGCTCATACCGCACACTGCATATCACACACTGCACACACAAAATCTAATCTCTGTTCTAGACTTGCATTTTCTACGCACTGTATTGCATTCCGCTCTCTGCATTCCCTGTACACTGTTCATACACTGTATTGATCGCATTCTTCTTGCAGTTATGGGTGTACGCATACTTTCCAACTCTTGTCCCAGAGCCTGTTGAGGAGATCCCTACAGTGGTCCCATTATCTCGGATGTATGATGGCTTACTTCGTCGTAGGACTCGGGAGAGCTTTATGTTCTTTCGCCAGTATTTCGACACAGTCACAGCGCGTGAGGTAACCCAAAACATAGTCATACTACTTTTCAATTAGTTTGATACACACAGTAATCAATTGATAACGATTAATCATCTGTTCATTCTCTTGTTTTCAGATCACATGGCAGCCGTGGAATGCGATGCCGTCAGGGGCCAGATTCCAGTATGAGCCTGCTAGGATCGTGACTCGCTACTGCATTCTCCTCGAGGGACCGATCTGCCGCGCTTGGTTCTTGAGCGAGCGCTTTGTGCATTAGACCTTAAGCTTGCCTGCCCCGTTTGTACCGATGGCACCTCCCGCATCTATGAGAGAGACACACAGGCTTTCTGAGGAGCAGGTGATCGAGTTCATGGTAGGACTAGATGCAGATCTTGTCCGCATGGAAGGCGACTACGTGACCTTCATTCAGACGTATCTGATGCTGCCTTTGACTGGCATTTGCAGAGGTGAGGGGGGAGAGCTCCAGCTACGAGAGGGAGAGGCAGAGCGACTAGATCTCGTAGGAGGAGAGATCTTGAGGAGAGGCAGGAGACTGGATGGCCAGAGCTGCCTACTTCATTGACTTACCAGAGATGTTCTGGGGAGACTTATCAGCTTCCCATTGCGCCTGCATCAGCTGGGCGTGCACTCGCCGGGATTCGAGGCCCGACTCCGATATGTACTAAACCCCACATTTTGCATATTTACTTCATTTCAATTATGCTTCATTGGATACTGATCTTTTCGATGCACTCGCAGGCGCCCATAGAGTACACAGGACAGGCCATTGATCTAGTGGCCTCCTTGACAGAGATGATAGAGACGAGTTTGGATCTGCTCAGCCTCTACAGGATCCCGGTGAGTTTCTTCGAACTGCACTGATCTGATACATTGCTTCCATACACTGCTCATGGTACACATACACTGCAAATCATTCACTGTTCACAGCACATTACTCTTTGCATTTGATACATTTCATTACTAATGCATTTTGGCGAATTGCCTTTTTCAGATTCCCTTCCTGATGCCAGGCCCATCAGATGCCCCAGCAGGAGCAGAGGCGGGTCCTTCAGCACCTCCTCCATCAGTAGAGAGGAGAGGGAGACAGGCTCAGACACATAGCCGACGTAGAGCTCGAGGCAGCCGCAGCGGGAGTGGCCCTTCAGAGCCCGTTCTGGGCGATGATGATGATGAGACGAGCGAGGAGGCTGAGGTGGCGAGTGCACATTCAGGGTCCTCTGGTGATGGAGATGGTGATGCCGGCTCAGGGTCAGCTAGGGGCAAGGGTGGAGAGACTGAGGAGGGCTTTGGTTCAGCTTCAGACAGCGGAGCCGATGGTGACAGTGCTCCAGAGGCCGCTCGACCGAGGAAGAGGACGAAGAGGGCCTCTCGATCTTGAGATAGACAGCATCAGTTCAGACGCTTTTTGCTTTATTTTTCTCTTTTTTTTTGTTAGTAGTTTTTGCACATTGTACAGCCTTAGACAGTTTTATTTTCTTCAAAACTTTGTACTTTTTGCAAAAAAAGAAACCATGATGGGAATGAAAACAGCTTTTTTGGTTCAAAAGTGTTGCATTTTACATTCTAAGCATAGCATCGCATTTTGCAACATGAAAATGAGATTGATTTTTGGTTTGAAAACTGCACACTCAAAACGCATTGCTTTTAATCAGGTAGTGAACCAACTAACGACTGAAAGGAACAAAACAACTCGATAAACAGCACAAGTGCCACATGTGGGAGCCGAATAAATGGCTAAATCGGAAGGGGCATATTTTAGTAGATTGACATTAACCGGCTGCATCCTGCAAGACTAGGATGAGCCGAATACAATACGTAAGCCGATTAAGAAAGGATCTTTGAGGCCGAATAGAAGAACGGGTAATGATTGAAAAGTAGGCCCAGGACCCGAGGCCTCAGAAGGAACAGATATAAATAAAGAAGCAGCGTTCTTGAAAAGGTATGTAAGAATCACTTCACTAAACTTAGTAAACAAGCTTTCTTGAGTATAAGAATTGACTTGCCCGTCGGAGTGCTAACCCCGGCACCCCCGGACCGGAGTGTTTGTCCTTGCAGGTGACCAGCTGAGGATCAAGAGCGTCTCCCAGGATCTGAAGAGTATTTCCAAAACCACTTCCCCACAATTGGCGCCGTCTGTGGGAATACTCAAGTACATTTATGAAAGGCGTGACGCAAGATCCTCCGATAGCCACCGACGAGACTACACAGAGAGACGACATCACTCCGGCAAATATGCTCGGGAAGGAAACCATCGCTGCGAGACGCGCCTTGAATTTTGACTCGCCAACGACTTCAGCGCAGGAGACGATGCAAGCCATCATAGAACAAGCTAAGCAGAATGAACAAAGGCTAGAAAATATGATCGCAGAAAACGAACGCCTCCGTCAAGATTTGGCCCTGGAAGTAGCAAAATCCAAAGAAGCCGCGCTCCAAGACCCCGAACGACCTTTGAGGGTAGGTAGACAACGACCTCGAGCCCGACCAAGGGAAACCGATAGGGACTCCAACTCATTATCCACGGAGCATAACAAGGGACGCTCAGACACTTCCAGCTCCTCTGAAAAAAGTCCACACACAAGGAACAAGCGCAGAAGAAGCAGTTCAGACGAAGAGGACCGGCACGATCCTTTTATCCGACGAATTGCGAGGGCGGCCCTGCCCAAGAAGTTCAAAGCTCCATCATTTACTCTCTACGATGGAAAATCAGACCCCACTGATCATATACGCCACTACAAGCAGGCCATGACGTTGCATGCAGACAATGAAGCCCTCATGTGCCGAATATTCCCCAGCAGCTTGGGGCCATTAGTTGTCAGATGGTATTACAAGTTGGAGCTGGCTTCGATCAGAAGTTTCCATCAATTACAAAAATCCTTCAGGGCCAGGTTCATCACCAACGAGGTACAGCCGAAACAGGCCGACTCTCTCTGGGCTATGCAAATCCAATCAGGAGAAACGCTGAGAGCATATTCGGCGCGATATTGGGAGTGCTTCAATCTCGTTGACGACGCTTGCAACGACTCCATGGCCGTCACCACCTTCAAAATGGGACTACATCCTGACAGTGCTCTTCGCAACTCCCTGACCAGAAGACCCCCAAAAACAGTCTGGGCGTTGATGAAGAAAGTCGAAGAGTATTGCAAAGTGGAAGACGATGCCTTGAGGATTAAAGCCAGACAAGTGTCCACCAAACCGGCACCTCCTGAAATTGCTCAACCGATAAGTTCCGTGCCACCTCTGAGCCCTAAGCCGCGACAACGTGCTAAATGAGACAAAAGGCGGGACTCTCGCCGATCGAGTGATCAATGCCCCCACCCAACGAATGAACAATTGCAAGTCGACAGTAGACGCTCGAGGCGCGCCGACAAAAAGTACACGGAACTGTCAGAGCCAATCACCGCGGTAATGACCAAAATCCAACACCTTCCATTCTTCAAATGGCCGTCAAAGATGGAAGGGCCACCCGATACACGACGAAGGGACCGGAGGTGCAAATATCACAAAGATCACGGCCACGAAACAGAGAGTTGCTACGCATTAAAAGATCACCTGGAAGAACTAGTGCAAGACGGCCGACTGCAGCATTATGTGAAACAGGGAAAACCAACCAAGGCATTAGCATTGAGGCATGACTCTCCCCCACTTGGCGTGATCCATGTAATTTACAGCCTGCCTACACCCCAGCCGTGCACACAATTCGATCGCATCCAACTCTACAGGGGCGCCATATTTCGACTGACCGGTCCGAAGAAGCTCCGACAATTGCCTTCAACGACTCCGACCTCAATAACGCAACGGCTTCCGACATTGATCCATTGGTCATTGGATTACGCATAAATCGGTTCATCATTGAACGAATTCTCATAGACCCAGGGAGTAGTTCAGAGGTCATGTACTACCAAACTTTCATCAAGCTCAGCCTCAATGAGTCGGATCTATCTCCGGCGCCTCACCCACTGTTCGGCTTTAATACGAATCCTGAATATCCATTGGGCAAGGTCACATTACCTGTTCGAGCGGGTTCCAGAACGGTCGAAGCGGAATTCCTGGTCGTGAAGCTCCCCTCGCCGTATAATGCCATCATGGGAAGAACCTGGCTACATATCATGAAGGCCGTCCCAAGCACCTACCATCAGATCCTGCGTTTCCCAACAGCCCACGGCATTGAAGAAATACGTGGTTCCCCCCAATCGGCACAAGCAGAGTTCTGATGAAAACCCTATCACTGACCCGATCTGTGGGCTCTGATACCTGTAAATATATTTCGCCTCTGCAATACGAACTATTTTTCCTCGTCGCTCAAAATCATATGTCAATTCCCAGTGGGGCACTCGCCAGGATTGGCCAAATTAAGTCTCCGAATTCGGAGCGCCCTCAACATGAAACTAACAAATACTGGCAAAACGGCATGAAAATCACCCACAAACTTATCCAGCAGACCCACATCTAGTAGCAGCCACCTCACAGCAACATTGCGGCAGCAGCAGCCTAGCAAGCATCAGCCACGGAGGCGGCAGCAGCAGCAAACCAACAGCTGCAGCAGACCAACAAGTAACAACCATCAGCCACCAGCAAAAAAGGAGGATCTGGTAGCAGTCTGTATTGATGAATGACAAATTTAAAACAAAGTCCATTAGCTTGAGGAAAGTGAGTTAATGGTTCAGATCCATTTGAACCATCAGTAACATTGTTGGTATCCTGTGTACCCCATTCTGGTATATCAGCTTGAAAATCTGGTCCAACTGGAACTAGTTTTCGAGGAGGACATTCCAAGAGAGAGGTATATATCTCTTTAGAGTGAACTAATGTTCTTCTTGGCCAGTCAGGTCTCCGGATTCGGAGCGCCCTTCGTGGATATCGCAATCGGCCAAATCAAGTCTCCACCCTTCGTGGATATCACGATCGGCCAAATCAAGTCTCCGGATTCGGAGCCCCCTTTGGCGCACGACGCCTTAGGGCCGATTAAGTCTCCGGATTCGGAGCGCCCTTCGTGGATATCACGATCGGCCAAATCAAGTCTTCGGATTCGGAACCCCCTTTGGTGCACGACGCCTTAGGGCCGATTAAGTCTCCAGATTCGGAGCGCCCTTCGTGGATATCACGATCGGCCAAATCAAGTCTCCATATTTGGAGCCCCCTTTGGCGCATGACGCCTTAGGGCCGATTAAGTCTCCGGATTCGGAGCGCCCTTCGTGGATATCACGATCGGCCAAATCAAGTCTCCGGATTCGGAGCCCCCTTTGGCGCATGACGCCTTAGGGCCGATTAAGTCTTCGGATTCGGAGCGCCCTTCGTGGATATCACGATCGGCCAAATCAAGTCTCCGGATTTGGAGCCCCCTTTAGCGCACGACGCCTTAGGGTCGATTAAGTCTCCGGATTCGGAGTGCCCTTCGTGGATATCACGATCGGCCAAATCAAGTCTCCGGATTCGCAGCCCCCTTTGGCGCACGACGCCTTAGGGCCGATTAAGTCTCCGGATTCGGAGCGCCCTTCGTGGATATCACGATCGGCCAAATCAAGTCTCCGGATTCGGAGCCCCCTTTGGCGTATGATGCCTTAGGGCCGATTAAGTCTCCGTATTCGGAGCGCCCTTCGTGGATATCACGATCGGCCAAATCAAGTCTCCAGATTCGGAGCCCCCTTTGGTGCATGACGCCTTAGGGCCGATTAAGTCTCCGTATTCGGAGCGCCCTTCGTGGATATCACGATCGGCCAAATCAAGTCTCCGGATTCGGAGCCCCCTTTGGCGCATGACGCCTTAGGGCCGATTAAGTCTCTGGATTCGGAGCGCCCTTCGTGGATATCACGATCGGCCAAATCAAGTCTCCGGATTCGGAGCCCCCTTTGGCGCATGACGCCTTAGGGCTGATTAAGTCTCCGGATTTGGAGCGCCCTTCGTGGATATCATGGTTGGCCAAATCGAGTCTCCGGATTTGGAGCCCCCTTTGGCGCGTGACGCCTTAGGGCCGATTAAGCTCCTTAAGGCCGAATGGGCCCTGGGTTCAAGCCTCCAAATACGGAGCCCGCTTTAGTGCTTCAGAGGATTATTGCATTAATTCGTTCGGCCATACTAATCGGTCTACAGTGCTAAGTGCTAATTACGTCTCCGAATCCGGAGCAAACGTTGGCACGAACAAAAGATATTGATAATTGATCCTATGTAACACACTAGAACAGATCATACATTCGAAGTAATGTGCTTTAGTGCACAAGCAAAATTCAGAATACCACGCAAATAGATTTAAAATAAAACCATTTATTTGATTAAATAGTTGTTACATAAACACAACACGTATTCGAGCATTACAATATCGAAAGTAAAAAAGGAACAAGACGTGCTGGTAAAGCAGCATCGCCGGATTGACGACCGTCGCTCTAAACTCCTCCACGGCGTGCAATACCTTGAACCAGCTATGCTTAAGCCCACGACTTGCATAGCGCCAAACTTCCCCTGATACCATTGACAATGTCAAGGCAAAGATCCAGGACAAAGAAGAATGAACTTGACAGTTGTTGACTCTCCTTTCGGGGTGATCTACTTCGACGACTTGGAGACTCACAGATCTCAAGCTCTTTGGATGACCTAACTCCCTCACGGGTAGATTTTCTGCTGCAAACCATCTCAACACCAAACTTGACCGAAGTTTGAGCCTTTGTAACCAAAATCACCATCCCACACAAGGAATGATGAGTTAAGTGGGATTATTGGGGCGAAGCGCCTACTCCTTTTATTCTCAGCAACGACCGCGATCTCGAGGTCCCAATCCCAAGAAAATTTTATTAACGCCAAAAAACGCATTGGCTGAATAAGACGAGCGTCGATTGACATTCGCCACGACCGCCATCCCGACGGCTGGCCAAAACGCGCACTGGCTGGGCCAAAGTGAAATAGATTTATTAAACCGGTCGGCCAAGTCTTCACATGCCGATCACCCTCGACCAGCCCACTAATCCAACTGGCCAAGCATCAATGCGCTGACCCAAGTCAAAGATAAATGGCCGTTGAAATAGCCTCAATAAAACCTTAACGGTCGTCGCGAATGTGCTGATCCTGCTCATGTGCAGATCCTGCCGATAAGCCCGCGTATCGCCGGACAGTTAACAGCTACCTGGGTCGGACAATATTTAGACATTCATTCAAACATTTAAGCAACACAAAATACACATATGCCGAATATGAATGACAACGAAGCATTTATAATGAAACGTTCTTTATTCAATAAAACAATAAGTTACATAGTTTCAAACGCGCCCTGCGTTCCAATCTTACAACTATTAAACTCATACGGCGTCACCCTCATCCTCACTCTTCTCAACTTCAAAAGCAGAAAACGGAAAATCTTTACTCCTGTAGCGTGGTGATGCCAAATCAATTCCTGACACTCGAAGAGCTTTTGCGGCTTGAGATGCCTTGATCCAACCGTGCCTAAACCCACGATTTTCACATCGGCACACTTCTTTGGCCAATTTTTCCCTGGTTTTCTCAATTCCCACTTTTCGGCCCTCATGGAAACCTTTCTCATAGGCCCTCCCCTTCGCGCTCTCTATTGCGAACATACTTGCCGTCTCTCGATCGGCAAGTGTGGAGCTGATAAGCCGACTAGTAGCCCTCTCTTCCGCAATTGGGTTCGCGTGCGCGGTGGATTGTGCCTGAGCCGCCTTGGTCTTCCTTAGTTCCCGCTCGGCCGCCTCCACGCGGGTCTCCAAACTTCGAATATATTCTTCCTTTTTCTCCATCTCTTGACGGGCAGCGCACAGTCGCATGCCGACTTCGTAAGCAGTGTAAAGCCCCTTCACCGCGCCGTGAATGCCCTCGCGAAACACCTCGTAGTCCTGTCGACCCAGCATTGATTGCTGAACCTCAGGAGGAAATATTTGTCGGGCAAAGTCGACCGCTACGTCTGGGTCTCGAACGATCGAGTCCGCCTCCGTCATGGGTCTATTCTTCACAAATACCGCAAAGCTTAATGGGCACGGATTCGCGTCAGACCTCCTCTCGACTTGGGACTGTGGAGATTTACCCTGCGACTGCTTGTCTCGCCTGGGCGATCTACTGCGACGTCGGGGAGACTGACGCCTCTCTCGACCCCTGGAACTCCTACTCCCTGTACGCGAGGGTTCACCACCTCGATTCATATCTCCGCCCAGCTCAGCTAGGGTCTTTGCTTCCCCTTTACTGTTAAAGAAGAGTCGGTTCGACATTCGTGCAATCAGTCTTCCTCCAGGAGCTTGAGTCAGTTGTCTACCAAGCTCATAAAGGATGTACCCTTGTTCATTTATCCTTCGCAGAGGCAGCACGATCGAGGCAATCTCATTAATTGGAGATCCTGAATCGCTCGACGTCGGCTGAGTCGACAGCAGGGGCACGATTTTACCATCTATTCGAATATCGCGAACCGCCTGGGGCAAGGGCAGATTCATCAATATATTCGGCTCAGGTACCCCAGCCGGCTCACAAATCGATTCTAACCTCTGCAGGAACCGCCTGGGGCAAGGGCAGATTCATCAATATATTCGGCTCAGGTACCCTAGCCGGCTCACAAATCGATTCTAACCTCTGCAGGAACCGCCTGGGGCAAGGGCAGATTCATCAATCTATTCGGCTCAGGTACCCCAGCTGGCTCACAAATCGACAGTTCATAATTCGAATCCAGTCGGCATGAGAAAGACGAATCAATATTGCCACAGGATATTCAATCTCTAAAGACGAATCAAATCGATTCTTCAAACCTCTGCAGGAACCGCCTGGGGCAAGGGCAGATTCATCAATCTATTCGGCTTAAGTACCCCAGCCGGCTCCCGAATCGATTCTAACCTCTGCAGGAACCGCCTGGGGCAAGGGCAGATTCATCAATCTATTCGGCTCAGGTACCCCAGCCGGCTCACAAATCGATTCTTCAAACCTCTGCAGGAACCGCCTGGGGCAAGGGCAGATTCATCAATCTATTCGGCTCAAGTACCCCAGTCGGCTCCCGAATCGATTCTAACCTCTGCAGGAACTGCCTGGGGCAAGGGCAGATTCATCAATCTATTCGGCTCAGGTACCCCAGCCGGCTCACAAATCGATAGTTCATAATTCGAATCCAGTCGGTATGAGAAAGACGAATCAATATTGCCACAGGATATTCAATCTCTAAAGACGAATCAATATTGTTTCATTAACATAACCACACAAATTGTGTACGAGTAGTAATGAAATTACAAGGAAATTTTCATTAATAAATTGTGCACAAGATAGTAACCAATTTATACATGAAAACCACCATGAACCAACAAAACTCTACCAAACAAAAATAAAAAAAAACTAAATGAATTAGGAAACGCCTCCCAGATCACTCCTCGGTGTCAGATTCAAGGGGCTCAACATCCACTTGCTCGTAAGGAATTGGCAAATCCAATGTAATCCCAGCGGCAGCAAGGGCTTTGAGCCACCCGTGTTTGAACCCCCGATTCTCAAATTTGGGAACTTCATCAATGTATTCCGTGAAGGCGGCTCTTTTTCCCGCCTCAAAAGCCTCAGATTCGGCTTTCTCCTGGGCCGCCTTGAGCTCCTCCAACTGACTCTTCGCCTCGGCAAGTTTGCATTTGGAGAGCTTGAGCGATTCCTCACTCGCACTCGCTCTGGCCTCAGCGTCAGAACGAAGCTGTTCGGCAGTGCGAGCCCTCTCCTTCTCCGCTTCGGCTCGTGCGTTCTCCATTGCGGCTCTCATCTTCTCAAACTCGGCCCTACTCTTCTGACCGTCCACTTCTGTTTGCAAATGGTCAATTCTGCCAAGAGCATCATGCAGGCGGCGGCCTAAGTCGGCGATCCTGTCGACGGTCTGCAAAGAACAAGCGATCGTTAGATACCTCTATAAAAATAGATTTAAGCGAATTTGAGATCACCTACCAAAAGTGCCGACTGCGCAGACAGAGCTACGACTATAATATCCGGCACGACGCAAAAGGTTGCATTGTCAGCCGGCAAGGAAATTGAAGCAGCCAGGCTCAATGCAACGGCCGGATCCTCCATGGTCGAAGCATTGGAAGGAATCGGCATATCTCTGATCTTGGGCTGAATAACAAAAGGAGCAACCACGTCCGATTCTTCGAGGCGAGGCCGTTTGTCAATGGGACTAATTTCTGAACTAGCCTCCTCCTCGGCGCTACGTTTCTGGCCGCGTCCCTCCGGAATCAGCCGTTCTTCACCGGCCTGCTGTTCAACCACTTTTTCCGTTTCGACTGGTGTAACCTGAGCCGTTCCTTCAATAATGGGTACAAAGGCCTTAGTCAAGCTGGGATCGGATTCGGCGGCCTCGGCCTTTTTTCGAGCAACCATCCGCTCGGCATTTCGCTTACGTGCCATTTGCGTAAGGCTTTCCTTTGCCATACCTCCGAAGAAATCGCCGGGTAGATCTCCTAAGTTCGTGAAAATATCCCCGGAAGAAAACTCTGCCCGACCCGAAGCGGATGGTGAGGAAGGCTGGTTGAGTCCGGCAGCCTCGAACGCCGAACGCACGGCCTCGTCAACCTCTTCGCCCTCCTCAGTGAATTCTCTGGCCGGATCGGCAACTACCTCTATCACCGGCTCTGCATCTTGCCCCGAATCAGAAGCTTCGAGACCAATCTGCCTAAGGTTCTTGTAGCTGGGGAAGATAAGAGTCGAGAGGTGCTGATCGCCGGATGGAATTGGGATGTTGTCCGCAGCCGAGAATGTGGTATAAGTGGGTTCGTACCGGAGTAAAATGTGGGCGGCTCTCCCTTGTTTTTGCACGTTTGGGCGATCAAAGTAGTCGAGTGCAGTCTTAATGTCCCTAAGGACCGCGTCGTCAACTGAAGTCAGAATTTTCTTCAATTTGTTACCTGCAAAAGATAAGGAGAGCTTAAGGAAAGAGAGCCGATTAAAAGACAGATCGACAAACATAAGATACTACGTGGTAACCTGGATCACCCTTATGTCTGGGAATGGGGTCTAGGCGATCTTCGCCTTCAGCGAACTCCCAATTACCTCGGACATTGACCATTACATCGTCAACCTCTTACCAGAACTGGCAAGCATAGTCACCAAATGATGGTCAGTATCCTTGGCCCTGAGGAAGTACGCCCAAGCCGACCAGAGGATTTGGCTAAAGCATAGCAGTGCCGAATGGCCGGAATTCCGAGATTGATCCTAAGGCGTCGATTCAACTCTATAACCCCCATAATGATTCAAAAGAAATTTACATTGGGTTGAGAAGGAATCAGACTCCAATAGCGAAGAATGGCCCTAAGCAGTGGATGTAAGGGGAAACGAACTCCGCCCTCCACAATGGACAGGAGGGGGAATACGATCGTATTCTGATCCTCTCTCTCCATATCTAGAGTGTTGTCCATTACGAGAGACAAATGGACGTCATCGGGAATAGAAAAATGTCACCAGAATCCGGAAATGCGACTCTCAGAAAGGAGGTCTTTCAAGTGTTTAGCCATTCCAACGGGGACCCAAGGATTCGCCAAAAGTAAAAACGATAAACAGAGAATAGGATTACAAAGAAAAGGGAAGAAGACATACGAAGAGCAGATGAGGCAAAGGCAGACAGACGAAAGTAGCAGAAAATGTGAGTGAGAGGAGAGATGCGCGCTGGCGGTCCAAACGTATCAGATGATCGACGAAATGTGCACCCAAAGGATTGAAGTTTCAAATCGCAATAAATGCGAGAGACACATGAATGGCGCGGGAAAGTGTAATGATAAACGAAAAGGTGTGCACCTTCTGACATCCTCTGACGTCTTGATGAACGCAAAGCCGCCTGATCTATGCTAAGCTTTTCGAATTCTAGACCAAACACGCCGATTAACTACCGTCAATAGGGAGTTCGGGGGGCAATTGTGGGAGCCGAATAAATGGCTAAATCGGAAGGGGCATATTTTAGTAGATTGACATTAACCGGCTGCATCCTGCGGACATTAACCGGCTGCATCCTGCAAGACTAGGATGAGCCGAATACAATATGTAAGCCGATTAAGAAAGGATCTTTGAGGCCGAATAGAAGAACGGGTAATGATTGAAAAGTAGGCCCAGGCCCTGAGGCCTCAGAAGGAACATATATAAATAAAGAAGCAGCGTTCTTGAAAAGGTATGTAAGAATCACTTCACTAAACTTAGTAAACAAGCTTTCTTGAGTATAAGAACTGACTTGCCCGTCGGAGTGCTAACCCCGGCACCCCCGACCGGAGTGTTTGTCCTTGCAGGTGACCAGCTGAGGATCAAGAGCGTCTCCCAGGATCTGAAGAGTATTTCCAAAACCACTTCCCCACACCACCCAATAAGCAAAATGCCATAACTCGATAAGCAAAGTACATACAACTTGATAAACAAAGTACATACAACTCGATAAGCAAAGCTAAACAGTTACAACTCGATAAGCAAAGCTAAACAGTTACAACTTAAACAGACATGTTCAAGCCCGGAAGGAACTAAAACAAGACCCCGGAAGGTGCCGATAACAGGATACAACTTCTGAAAACAACTGGATCTTCATTCAAGAGGTCACTGAGCACCATAGAGGGACTGCCGGCTATGGGGAATGGCCAGCCGGCCATCAATCTCCTCTGCCAGCCATCAATGTGCCCTGCCGGCCATTGATGAGCCACTGCCGGCCATCCACGTGTTGCTGCTGGCCATCGATGGCAGAACCTTCGAAACATCGACATCTGTCTTTCACTCACTTCCTTATCTTCTATAAAGGTTCTAGCTTCGTGGTTTCTTCATTTCAACTCCATTTTTGCCTCAAATGGAAGAACTTCTTGCCCAAAACCTCACCAATTGGATTGTAAGCTTGGATGGCTCGGAAAAGTTAAATTTTGGGGTTTTGGAATAAATGCACTATTCATGCTGAGTCACACCCCGCTGTGTTTTCCGTTCCTCCATGCCGCGGCTAGGTGTTGGAATCCGGTAACTCATGTTTTTAGCTTTGGCAGACAAGAGGTGTGCCCTACTTTTGAAGATTTCCAAACTCAAGCTCTAGGACGGATGTGTGGGCTTACTTTGCATGACACACGGTCTTTGATTCGTGACGGAGAACTGGATATTCCAAGCTTGATTTGTCAATTTTCTGATGCCGGTGACCACGGCGATCATCACTGGCAGGGTTTTCGGCGACATGCGCTTTGCTTATGCATGTTGTCTCATTTCTTGCTTGCCCCAGGCTTCGGTGGGTCTAGCGTCCATTTGGTTGAGGTTACCCACGGTTTAAGAGGTGGCAAGAGCTGCATTGCCATGACACTAGCTGAGACATTGATGGGTTTGGATGCCTTCCATCGTCGGAGACGACTAGGTTTGCGGGGAGTCCACTACTGCTGCAGGTAATGTTTCCCTTCCTACTCACATATATTTCTCACATCACTCGACCCTCAGGCTCTATTTTTCTCTCAAAACCCTCTTCTCACTTTTCTCTCAATATACACCTCTCTTTAATCTCTCATTTTTCATCCCTCCCCAGATATGGTTGATGGATAAGTTGAGAGTGGTGGACTCATGCACTGCATATTCAGCTTGCAGCTATTTCTTCCGGCAGCGACTAGTTGATGCCCCAGATGAGGGATGGTGGTGCGAATGGATGTGCAGTCTGTCCGCTATCAACATTGCTTGGCACTGCCCCTGGCTTAATTTGCCGGCGATGAGTTACAACATGTCTCGCCAGCCTGGGATTCAGTTGATCAGCCTGACACATTGTATCTTTTATTTCCCGTTCCGATTCCGACGCCAGTTTGGCCATGATCAGATTTTCCTAGAAGAGGGGATAGAGTACCCTACTGCATTTCCAGTCTGAGGCGCACAACTAGCTCGGTATGCCACAGCATGGAAGACGAGAGAGCTTCTGGCCCCCGCACCCACTTTCAGTTGCACCCTCTCTGATGAGTACATAGCTTGGCTCGATGAAGAGGCACAGGTTAGGCCTACTTTGGCATCAGTGGCTTCGACCAGCTCTGGGAGGGGATGCAGGAACACCTGACTATGCCCCGAATTTATTTGCTTTAATCAGTACTTTCAAGTTTTCTTTATGAATGTAATAAAAAACAACTTCAATTTGTATTTAAGAGTAGGAGAACTCTGTACTGAAATCAATGTAATTGAAGACTGTGGGTACTGAAAATTTTCCATTTGGTCCAAAAATGGTCTAAGTCGTAAAAACATTAATTTGAGCAAAATCAACTTTTATTAAAACTTTTCAAAACCATTTTCGATGTGGATCACAACTGGACACACCCGAGATCGATCACTGAGATGTACAACCTTGGATCCCAAACAACTGGAAACTTGCCCCTAGTCTGAACAGCACTGCAATGGAGATCACAACCGAGCTTTTGGATGCAGAATAGACAAAGATGACCAACATGATCACACAGACAAAGTTGATTTGGAAGTGTTTATGGCTGGACTTTAGAATGAAGTTGCCTACGTATCCCAAAGACGGGAATCAAGTCTTACGTAGTTCGGTTCAGGTTCACTCGTGTATTAACACTCTCCTTTTGCGCTCTAACTTTTGCCAAGGCCACCCTTTCTGGGTTTTCAACCTTGCGAGCTCAGTTTTTATTATTTCAAATTTTTCATGCTCTAACTTTTGCCTAGGTCGCCTTTTCTGGTTTTCGGCCTAGCGAGCCACTCAGGGATAGTATTTCTTCAACTTGTCTATGTTGATCGGTTGGGAGAACTCAAGGCCATCTAAGTCCATCAGAACGACAGCTTCACCCGACCAGATAGACTTGATGATGTAGGGACCAGTCCAATTGGGTCTGAACTTGCCCCTAGGGTCGTGAATAGGGGCTCGGTTGTCTTTGAGCACTAGATCCCCTTCCTTCAAATTCCTGGACTTAACCTTCTTGTTAAAAGCCCTGGCAATTCTTCGTTGAAAACCCTGGACGTGATACAATGCTTTCAACCTTCTTTCATCAAAGAGCATGAGCTCTTCGAACCTGCTTTGCTGTCAATCTGCCTCAGCTATCTGACACTCAGCCAATACCCATAATGACGGAACCTCAACTTCGATAGGCAGAATAGCCTCCATCCTGTAGACTAACAAATACAGAGTTGCCCCAGTAGAAGTTCAAATTGAAGTCCGGTAGCCCCAAAGAGCAAATGGCAGCTTATCTGGCCAGTCCCTGTAGGTTTCCACCATCTTCTGCAGAATGTGCTTGATGTTCTTGTTGGTGGCCTTAACTACTTCGTTGGTTTTTGGCCGATATGTAGATGACTTATGAAAAGCCACGTTGTACTTTTCCAACAAGTCGATCACCTCCTTTTTGAAGTGGGAACCATTATCTGAAATAATCTCATTCGGGACCCCGTGACGACAAATAATGTTGTTCCTGATGAACTTAGCGACATGGGATGCCTTCAACACCGCGTAAGATTGGGCCTCAACCCACTTCGTGAAGTAGTCTATCGCTACTAGAATGCACTCATTCCTGTTGGACCCCTTCGGAGTGACAACTCCAATTACATCAATCCTCTAGACTGAAAAAGGCCATGGCGAAGTCATGTTATACAGCTTCGACGGCGGAATATTCATGCGGTTTGCATGGATCTGACATTTGTGGCATCGCTGGACAAAGCCAATACAATCCTCCTCCATACTTGACCAATAATAACCCTGTCTAAGGATCTTTCGGGCTAGCATCACCCCGCTCATGTGCGCTCCACACTCTCTTCCATGGATGGCCTTCATCAGGTGCTTGGACTCTTCAACATTAACACACAACTTGTGCATCCCCAGATGACCCCTCTTATACAGTTTACCCCCGCAGACGATGAATTGAGCAGCCATTCTTCGAATTGCCCTCTTATCTCTGGCATTTGCCCCTGGTGGATACGCCTCCTTTTCCAAGAAGTTCCAGACGTCATAATACCAGGGGTTTTGATCTTGTACCTCATCTATGGCAGCAATCAGCTTGTAGGTCGGCACGAATTTATGTTCAATGATGATCGGACGCATCCGGACTCCGAAAGGGATGTCTATCATAGAAGATAGAGTTGCTAATGAATCCGTGAACCTGTTGTTCTCTCTTAACAGATGAGCAAAGTTCAGTTTCTCAAACCAAGGAATCAGAACATCCAAGGTCTGGTGATAGATTCTCATCTTTTCTTCTTTAACTTTCCAATCTCCTTTAGCTTGAGACACAACAAGGTTCGAGTCCCCGATGACATCTAACCGTCTTGCCCCTAGTTCCAGGGCGGCTTCTAATCCAGCAATACATGTCTCATACTCTGCCTCATTGTTTGACACTTTGAACCGGAGTTTAAATGCTAAGGGTATGCGGGAATTATCGGGCGCTATCAGCAACACCCCTATCCCATACCCGTATCGGTTTGACGCTCCGTCAAAGTACATCATCCAAGTCTCTTCTTTGACATGCAGAATGGCCTCGTCTGGGAACAGATATTCAACTGCTTCATCCCCTTCAATTGGGTGGTCGGCTAGGAACTCCGCTACTGCTCTCCCTTTCACTGACTTGTGTGTCATGTACTTCAGATCAAATTCGGAAAGCAGAAGCAACCAACGAGCTAGCCTACCCGTAAGTGCCGATTTCTCAAAGAGATATTTGATGGGATCTAATCTCGAAACCAGTATTACAGAGTGAGCTAACAGGTAGTGCCTCAACTTCCTGGTAGCCCATACCAAGGCTAGACAAGCCTTTTCCAGCGGCATGTAGCGGGTCTCGTAATCCAGCATTTTCTTGCTCAGGTAGTAGATAGCCTTCTCCACTTTGTCCTCAGACTCCTGTGCAAGCATGTAGCCCATTGTCGTTTCAGTCACTGATAGGTATAGAATCAACGGTTTTCCCGGCTCAAGCGGTGACAACACATGTGGGTTCTGTAGATATTGCTTGATTTGCTCGAAAGCAACTTGGCATCGGTCGTCCCATTGGAACTTCTTTCCTTTCTTCAGGAGACCAAACAGTGGTTCACAAGTCAAGGTTAATTTTGCAATAAATCGTCTTATGAATTGCACTTTGCCCAGAAAGTCTCACACCTCATTTTCAGTCCTCGGTGGTGGCATTTCTAAGATGGCCTTGATTTTGGAAGGATCGACCTTGATACCCCTTTGTGTGATCAAGAACCCCAGCATTTTCCCTGTTGTAACACCAAATGTACATTTTGAGGATTCAGCCGCAACCGATACTCTCTGATCTGTTGGAAGAATTTCTGCAAGGCGATGTAGTGGCCCTCTCTTTCCTTGGACTTGACAATCATGTTGTCCACGTACACCTCAACCTCTTTATGAATCATATCGGGCAAAATCGTGGCTGCAGCCCGTTGATACGTAGCCCCAGCGTTTTTCAAGCTGAATGACATCACCCTATAACAATAGGTTCCCCACGGGGTGGTGAAAGAAGTCTTCTTCCTATCTTTGGGTGCCATCAAAATCTGATTGTAGCCTGAAAACCCATCCATGAACGAGAGCAGCGCATGCCCAGCAGTGAAGTCCACTAATTCATCGATATGCGACAGAGGAAAGTCGTCCTTTGGACTGGCTTTGTTCAAATCCCTGAAGTCCACACATACCCGAATTCTGCCGTCCTTCTTCGGTACCAAAACTATATTGGCTAACCAAGTAGGGCATTCAGATACCAACAGGAACCCTGCATTAATCTGCTTGGTAACCTCTTCTTTGATCTTCAGAGCCCAGTTCGGGCAGATCCTTTGGAGCTTCTGCTTAACAGGTCGGGCCTCTGGGTCAAGAGGGATCTAGTGCTGTACAATCTCAGGATCGATTCCAGGTATGTCTTTGTAGGACCATGCGAAAACATCTTTGAAATCTTTTAATAAAGCGACTAAGCGCTCGCGTTCCTCAGAAGACAACGTGGACCCGACCTGGACCAGCTGCGGATGCTTCTCAGTACCAACGTTAATTGAGGTGATTTCATTAACCAAAGGTTTTACAAACCTCTCCTGCTCTTGATCAAGCAAATATTTCAAAACCGGAGGAATTTCTTCCTCGTCGTTTTCATCAAAATTTTGAAAGTCCTGATTAATGCAATAAATTAAAGGCACAAAAAAGTACTCGGAAGCCATAGCCGTACCATTCTCATTAATAACATCTAGTCTGTCTGATCCTTCGGTTATACAGACTCAAACGAAAACGAAAAAGACGACCTGGACAGGACAGTGGCATCCGGGTTATCACCCCCAAGAATACCGGACTTAGACTTAGAAGAGCTGGAATCTGATTCCGACTCTACAGACTCAGTGGAATCAGATTCTGGCTCACTACCTGACCCGGAATTGCTCGATAAAAAGCCCTCCTCGTATTTCCAGATGAGGGAAGGTGCGATGGATGCATCAAGAATGCCTGAAGATGGGCCCACAGCCGCTTCATCCCCGATCATGGAAACTGAGAAGTTATCCCCCAAGCACTCTGGTACGATCTGAGGATCTGAGAGGAGACAAGCCAGTGTTACCCCCATCTCAATTTTTGTGCTTTCAGAATCCTCCTCCTTGCACTGCTCAGCCTCAGCTGGTGGGTCTGTCTGCTCTTTGGTAGCTTCATCCCCGGACAACTGAAGATCAAAAAAGATTTCGAAGCCGGGCAAGCGCCACTTCTCTAAATTCATCCAGGGCTCCGGAAAGCCGCAAAACGGGAAGTCTTCCCCCTCTCGGACAAAGCGTCCGTTTAGGGTCCTTTGGATAGGTCGGTGCATCAACTCATAATGCTTCCCGGCTTGCTTTGTCTTGGCTCTTCCGGCCATCTCTCTTCCTTTCCTCGCCCAATCCTCTTTGTTAGGAAGATAACCTAGGCCAAAGATATATGGGTTGTGCGGCGCTTCGGTCGATACTGCAGCGCCCTTCCGGCCACTTCGCCCTAATCCCATTCCAGGCATGTGCTGAAGCTTGTTCATAAGGTAGACAGACTGTGCACTGACGTATAGCCCCTCATCAACAGCTAGCATATTCTGTACAACCCGGGCCTCAACTAGGGTGAATCCTGACAGAAATACATCCTCCGCGCCATGCTCAATCTCCAGAACTGGTATAGAAACCTCTGGTGGCGGATGTACTAAAGAATTCTCAAAAACGATTGCCACCCCCTTCCCGTAGGGGTACTTCAGCATCTGGTGCAAGGTGGAAGAGACAGCCTTCACTTGGTGCAGCCACGGCCGCCCAAGGAGTAGATTGAAGGTGGCTGGGACATCTAAGACATGAACCTCAATGTCATGCTACCCCGGGCCAATCTTAGTCTTGATCTGTATGGTCCCCATCACCTCCTGGCTGGTATTATCATAGGCCCGTATCGCCTAGGTTGTAGGCACGAAATCTGCGGGCTTCAACCCGATAGCATACGCCGTTCTCGACGGACATACGTTGATTGCAGATCCCGTGTCGACCAGGACCATCGGTATCCATTTCTCTCTACACTCCACAGAGATATAGAGTGGCTTGTTATGATTGGAGCCCTCAGGCGGTAGCTCTTTGTCGGTGAAGGTCAAGGTCGGTGAAGCCCCGCCTGGAAACACCAATCCTACCAACTGCTCGGGTGTCGTATCGATTGAAAGCTTGGCCCTATCCATGGCTGTAAGGATGGCCTGTCTGTGAACCCTCGAGGCCATTAGCAGTCCCCAGATGGAGATGTCTGCTTGAATCTTCTTTAGCTGTTTCAGTACAGCCTCCTCCTCTAGCAGTTTTTCTTTCTGCTTCTTTGCTTCTTTATCTTTTCCAGACGCCTCCGGCTGGTCCAAGTGTGGGGGCTTGAAATACCGCCCACTTCTAGTCATATGGTCAACCTCCTCAACATACCAGGTGTCATCCGGTTGGGTCTACCCCCAATCTTCGTCAGTGTGGGCAAGACGTAAATCGTCGTCTTCCTACCACATACCATCGGCAACCAACAGACAGCTGCCCGGCTCCGTTGTAATTGCTTCTGTGCTCATAGCACACTCCGCCCCCTCGGGTGCCTTGGCTTTTCTAACCCTGTTGTCATTATCACAAATTGCACATATGCCATCACAATGCTATTTATAGGGACAAAATAATTACATCATAACAGTCTTAAACCATCCTTGACAAAACTGAATAGTTCGAGATACACAAGAATCATCGTGCCATTTGCTCACCATGAATCATTAAGGTTAATCTACGGATAACAGAACATTAATAATGTCTTTTAACAGTAAATAAAACACACTACTCTAGTACTATCCATAATTCGATCCCATTATCCAATTCTGTTAATCCTCTTTAGACAGATATCTACGTCACAAGACATATATGGAACCAAACAAATGGTAGGAGTCTTCGATAGAACTTTCAAGGTGTTATGTTTCCATTTCAAATATCAAATCCCCAGTAATCGGGGTTACTTTTACGAACTTTTTCTATTAACCATTCTCATTGTTTCATAGCTTGTATGCAGTTCTCATGCGGAATCATGGGTAATTTATAGATGCCAAATCCTTCGATGTTTACACCAATTCTCAATCAACAAACATGGTAACATAATTGTCATGGAAAGCAGACTATTAATAATAATAATTATTAACGGTAATTGATATACATTTATAGTACTTTACTCACAGTGCTATAACTGAGTGCTTGTCCTTCTCGGATTATGCCCTTGAGTTTAATTTTCTCTAACCCTCACAAAGTTCCCAATCTTCTTCTTGATGGATTTAGTTCTCAACCCTCTCCTTTCCTAACTTCTCCCTTTCAAGAGATTTTTATTGTAATGGTTCATAAGTCAAATGACTAAGGCATATATATAAATTAAGTCAAATGGTCAAAGCATACATATATATAAATATAAATTGAATAGGACAAACTTAATCAATTTAACCATTCCAAATTGAAATTTCACAAAAATGCTTATTATTACTTAAAAATTATGCTGATCTTAAATGTAAAATCAATTTCAGATTATCAAGCCTCTAAGGCTCTCAATTCCCAATTTAGACATCTTAAGTGTGATAGATAATTTCCTTACTAAACAGATAGGAATCCATATTTCCGAGGTTCACTGAATTAAATGTAATTCCACATAGGCTTTCACAAATAGCATTCAAAATCACAGAATAGAGAACTAAAAAGATACCAGAATCATATACGAGGGTCGGGTTATTACAAATCACCTCAAACTGAAATCCTATTGAAGAAGCATATCATATAGTCCAATCATCTTGATTCATGAACAATCCAATAATCACCTCCTATGGTGAGTTGGCTTTAAAATGAAGTGTTAATCACCCTCTTCCCAACTTGCCGATCTACTTTATCCTGGCTCGATCTCCCCCCATAAAGCTCTAACTCCTTCCAATCCCTAACTCACTCACCCTTCTCTTTCAAGCACAAATTTTGTTCTTTGTAGTATCATTATTTGTATAATTTTGAATATTTTTTACGTGGTTCATGAAGTCTATTTGTATTTTTTTAACCATTCCCATTACTAACATAAATTTTTTTTAATCTATTTTTATTTTATTTTATTTGTATTACAAGAGAATTTGTAATGTCCCTTGGTTCTTCGGTTATAGAATGGTGAAGCTATGTTAAAGGTAGGGATGACAATTTGAACCTAGCCCGACGGGGACCCAGACCACCCCAACCCAATAAACCTGGTTTTCCTAAAAAATTACCCCCATAGAGTCGGGGCTGGTATTGATAAATTGATCCCTTATGATTTTTGGGCTGGGGATGGGAATAGGTTCTCTCGGCCTCGCCATGAATCATCCCCGAACAGCCCCGTATATATATCTATTCACTCACGGGACGGCTGATATAAACCCATCTCTCTCTCTCTCTCTCTCTCTCTTTACAAACCCACTTCTCTCATCTTCATCTCCTTTCTCTCTCTCTAACGACAAAGAGATAAACCACTGGTGATGTGCGTACTCTCTCTCTCTGTAACAGACAGAGTTCCCCCCTCTCTAATAGCGGAGATGATGATATGCGTGGATCTATGGTGTGTATGATTAGGGTTTTCGGCGATCTCTCTCTCACGATCTATGGTGTGGATCTATGGTGTGACTCTCTCTCTCTTTCGCATCCGAATTGGTCGCATCCTCCGACGCTGTTGCCTCCTCTGATGCCACTACCACCGTGCTACTCCTCGCCACCGTGAGATCTCGTCGTTACCCTCTATCTCTAGTTTTGGATCTGTTGTATACATACATGCACTTTTTTGTATGTTGGTATGCATATGTGTATGATCGGATTCTTGAATGGATTATGTATGTATTTATGGTTTGTCTTGTATTGGGGTCTTTCGTTTTTCATTTTTTTGATGAAGTTTGTATGTTTTTTTAGAGGAACCGATTTGTTTGGTTATTGGGGGTTTTGATTGTAAATGGAGAAAACATCCATAAAACATTCAGTTGATGATTTCTTGGAAGGATTTGAACTGAGTTTGTTTGAATTTTTTAGTTTTTGAATTGGGTTTGGTTGAACTTGATGTTTTTGAAGTGCAATTGAGCTTCTTAAGCTGGGGAATTTTCGAGGTCAGGGAAACCCAATCCCCGTTAGGGGGCGGGGGCGGGGGCGGGGACGGGGACGGGAAGGTGATAGGTTCCCTGTCGGGGATCGGGCCGGGGACGGGGAAATTTTCACCATCGGGGATTGGGGATGGGGAGTGTGATCCCCAGCCCGTTGCCATTCCTAGTTAAAGGTATGAAAATTTAGGTTTGGATTTTTTCTAAATCAATTTTTGATGTTTCTAATATAATCACTATTTGTAAGAATATTTTTTATGTGATTCGTTATTTTTTGGATTTTTTCTAAGTCTATTTCTGAAATTTGATTTCTTCTTGCTAAAGGTCAACAATTTTTGAGGTTTCTAATATAATCACTATTTGTAAGAATATTTTTTATGTGATTCATTATTTTTTGGATTTTTTCTAAATCTATTTCGGAAATTTGATTTCTTCTTGCTAAAGGTCAACAATTTTTGAGGTTTCTAATATAATCACTATTTGTAAGAATATTTTTTATGTGATTCATTATTTTGTTTCCTATGTATTTTTTTTTATCATTTGAATACTCATGAAATTTGTTTGTATATTTGAGGTTCATGTATTTTTAAAAGCATTATAACAAGAAGAGGACTCATATGGCCGAAGTGATTCACAATCATTTTAGTAACTCTTGTACTGTTTTTTATTTCCTAACTGTACTTCTTGTTATTTCGGTCAATAATTCCCAAGCCTACTTCACAATATTTCCTACACATTTAAATGACTACTTCGTAGGAATTAGCAATACATTTTATTGCTTTGCATTTTCACATTCAAAATCTATGTCAAAATCTATTGTACATGGTTTTCTAGAATGGAATCCCCTCTAGATGATCTTTTGCGTTATTTTGCAGGTGTAGACCGCTCGGAACTCCGTTCCACGCGCGAGGATGCGAATCGTTGTTCTTAGCTACTACAGTTTGGACTCATGTCACGGTTCTGAATCTAATCTCACAAAGTGCAATGTGAGACTAACAAATCACCAAAGAGTCCAAATCCGGCAAATCGTTTTGGAAAATTGATTTTAATCAAAAAGCGCCAAACATGGACTACTTTGCCAGATTTCAGAGTCGCCACCTAAATATTTTATTTTGGAAAAATTTAGGAAACCCTGACTCGTGCCTAAGGCCACGTGTCCGTCATCACCAAAGTTACCTCGGCTCGGAAACTTGGGTACGAGAGGGGAAGGTTATGCAATGAGCACCCTCGCTCGCCCGATCAAAGGATCGGCCTTTACTAACATGATATGTTGTTTTTGAAAACACATGTGCTCTTATTCCGGTTAATTAGCTAGCTTACTATGTGATGCGCACAGCATACAAGTATAAACTAAATCACTCGATTTGGAACAAAACATCTCATGTTTGTTTGTTTGAAAATGGTTTGAAGTTGCTACTCACAAGTAGGCTAAGAAACAGATTTGCCACCCTCAAGTGGGCTTAGAAAACATGATTTTGCCACTCCGCAAAGTGGGCTTAAAACGCACATTTCAATGAATTGTTTCAATTCAAGCAATCCAACTTTCATCCACAGGCATTCATGTAGTTATATCAGTTAAGCAAATATCCTCATGGCAAGCATGCTATACATGGCAACATACACATCTCATGCAGTATGCTAAAGCGTAAAAGCTTACCTAGTACTCCGAGCCAAAACAAAAGCTAGTTAGTAATCAATGTATGATCCTAGCTATGTTTGAAATGCCTAATGCAACACATGCAAAAATGCAGCTAAAATAGGCTCGGCTATTCTAAGATGTCATGTGAATGCAACTTGATAACATGTATTCAAATTGGTATTGAAATACGATGTAGTTTGTATGATGTGCTGAGCCCGGTGCATGCAAGACAAATGAATAATGCACGCATGCATAGCATAAGGATGCTAATTGAAACATGCCCTAAAACTAACCATCGAAAGCTGATAAGTAAAAGGGAGAAAGAAATGGGGGTTGGAAGACATGCATTACACACACGCACACTTATTACAACAATGTGCCCTCTCGACGGAGGGTCCAAATAATAAGCTAACTAGCTAATTCAAGCTAATTAAACTAATTATTACAAACAAAACTAATTAACTAACAAGTTAACTAATTATTACAAAACAACTAATTAGCTAACTACACTAGCTAATTAAATACAAATGAATGGCTAATCACATTAACTACTTAAGTACAAAAACTAATGCATTAGCTAGCTTAAGCAAAGCAACTAAGTAAAGCAAATAGAAGGGGCCTCGGAGCAAGAAGTGCATGCATGCTCGGTCGCCTCGTTCGGAAATCCATCGCGATGCCCCAACTTGCCTCTGTTTGCAATTGTTCTAAGGACACTGCACAAAGCTCCAGATAGCTTCTGCTTCATCATGGAGACCTCCAGAAGCATTGCCGACCACTTATTGGTGTTGCCAACCACCTGCTGACCACTTACCTTTTCTGCAGACCAGAAAAAGTGGTCGGCCAGCCACTTTTACTGGTCTGCCGACCAGAAAATTTTGCACTTCTCCAGTTTGCTGCAATAGAGAACAAGAAGGGGCAAGACAGTGTATTTGCAAGATATGTGTGCACAACCACCCTCCCTATCATTTCATGAGCTCAAGGGAGTGCGGTTCTCGACTCTCGGGCCACCAACCGAGCATCGCAATGCACGATGGCCGAGAAGCCAAGATTGCACAATTCAATGTAGATGAATGCACAAATAACACTTAAGGGCCTTAGCCTCTATCATGCATGATCAAGAGGGTCAGCGACCGAGAAATGAGGCACGTTTCATCACTTCAAGTATGAAACATCCCTCGTTTCTCGTGTTTATCCAAACACAATGCAATGCATGCATGATCAACTTATCAAATCTAATGACATGCAAACTCAATGCAATGTATGCAAACATAATGCAATGCAACAAGCATGCAAACATAATGGAGATGGCAAGGGCTATGTAATGCAACACTCAATGGACCAAACCAATCAAACAAGCTTCATGTATGCTAAGACAATGGCCAAAACATGCTGAAAATGAAGTCCAAAAGCATAAACAAGCATGCATGCCAATTGGCTCAAGAATTAAGGCATTAAGATGTGACTCTCAAGAGCATTTAAAGAGTGAAAAACATGGAAGTGTGTCAACACTATAAGCTCTGAAATCATGTATGAAATGGTGCCAAACCACTCAAACAACACAAGTATGGCATGCAAGAGCCCTTAAACACAAGGCTACCAAGAGGGACTACACAAGAGGCATGCAATGCATGCCACAAATGAATGAACCAGCCACAAACAGAGCTCAAATAGGTCAAAACAAAGACCAAGACATGCTAAGATGGGAGCTCGAAAGTCTAGGCATGCATGCATACAAGCTAGGCCACAAACAAGGCAACAATACATGACCCTTAGAGGCACTCAAAGGGTGGAAGAAATGGGAACATGGCAATGCTATATGCTCTGAAATAACATGTGAAATGATGCCATATCATGTACATGTCACAAATGAAGCATGTTAGGAGACTCAAAGCTTGAAACTAGCATAGGCACTTGCACTTGCACTATAGCTATGCAATACATGAAGCATATGACCAATGCAACCCAAAACAATCCTAGAGCATGTCAAATCAAGGCTAAAACATGCACGGAGTGTAGCCAAAACAAGCTAGCATGAAGAGCCAAAACAACAAGCATGCAAGGCCAACAAGGAGGGTTACACTACACCTATCAAAACCAAGCATGAGATGACTTAACCAAAAAAAATTAGAGTTGTATCATGGAAAAATAGGACCAAATACACACTGAAATGGTGGCCCAAAAGGCTAGGCAAGATGGCATGCACAAAGGCTCATGTTTTAAGCATAAAGCATGAACCCTCCAAAGCATTGAATGAATAAAAGATGTGAGGGCATGGCAATGAAACATGCTCTGAAATCACATAACAAATGATGCCAAATCATGCAAATAGCCCAAGCAATGCATGCTAGTGGACTCAATACACAAAGCTAGTAAGCAAGAATGCATTATGGCTATAAAAAGCAATGCATGCATGACCAAAGCAACATGAATCAGACCTAGAGCATGCTAAAACATAACCAAAAGCTTCTTTGAGTAGAGCCAAAAGCATGCTAGAATGATGGTCAAAAGCATGATGCATGTTAGGCTAGTGAATGGAAATGCACTACAAGTGCAAGGAGTATGCATGATGTGATCAAACGAAGCCAAAATAGAGTTAAGGTATGCTAACACCAAAAACTTGCTGAGATAGGACCAAAACATGCTAGAAAGATGAGCCATCAACACAAGCATTTAAAGCTAGTTTGTAAGGATTACACTACAAGTGTATAGAGCATGCAAAGGTGGCCTAAACTAAGCCAAAATAGAGGTATGCCATACTGAAATAAGGCCAAAAATAGCCTGAGATGGAGCCAACATATGCTAGATAAACATGCTCAAACATGAGGCCAATAAGGCAAGCATCCAAGATACAAGGAGAGGGGGTGACCCCTTCCTATTTGGGACCTCAAAATACACTTTCCACCATTGAAATTCCTCTCAGTTTCAGTGGTGAGAAGGCCAAAAAGAGGTGGTCCCAATAGCTTAAAAGGATAGCACAAAATAAGGCCAAACAAGGCACAAGAGGGGGTAGACCACCCCCAACACCAAAGAAGCCTTAAACAAACATGTTAAGCACTAAAAAATAGAACTTTTTTCAGTAGAAATTCAAGCCAAAATAAGCATGCAAATAGGTCCAAAAGCTTAATCAAAATAAAGCTTTAAAGGGCTAGTTGACTCATCCTTGAAGAACAACTTCAAAGCTACAACTCCAGCAGCTTTTCTGAGCTCAAACCAATCCAAAAACACCAAAACCAGCTTCTAGGTGCCTCAGCTCCAAGAGTATGGTGTTTCACTATGTGTTTGTGTGTAAAAGTAAGAAGAAAAGGGACTTTTAAGCACAAAACAAGAGAGAAAGGAAGAAATATAGATATAGATGATATGTATAGCTCAAGCAAATTTTTCTGAACCTGGAGAAGGGAGAGAGGGCCTCCCTTTTATAGAAAAACAAGCCTCAAGCTTGTTGAACAAGCTTGAAGCTAGATGCAATCCCTCCGTACACGTGTATGGAGGATGGTTTCTATGCTCACCAGCTGTCACAGCTGGCAAGAAAATATCTTCAAAAAGATGCAGGAAAGCTGCCGACCACTTGAAGTGGTTGGCCAGCTACTTACACTGGTCGGCTGACCAGTGAAAGTGGTCTGCAAGAAGACCAAGTGGTCGGCCAGGGGGAGAGGTGCTCTGCACCAAAAAAGCAAGGTGGTGGCATGGCTACAGACCACGTTTGGTGGTCCAAAGACCACCAAGGCCAGTTGGCCGACCAGAAAACTAGCTGGCGGGAAAGAAAAGTGGTTTTCAGGGAGAGAAACTGGTTTCCAACCCTCATTCCACCCTCCAAGCAAGGAAAACAAGGTTTGTGCCAAAAACAAACCAAAAAGGATGCAAGACAAGAGTCCGGGGGTCGAGGCGCGCAGCCGGAAGCCTCGAAAACTAGTCTATGGGCACCAAAAGTGGTCTACGAGGGAAAAGTGGTCTACGACCACAAAAAGTGGTCTCCAAGACCTCTGTGTCCCTCTAGACCAAGGCAACAAGGCATGGTTTGAAAACCAGGCCAAAAGCAGAACGGTAAGCGGTCCCGAGACAAGGCGCGCGGCCGAAGGCTCCGAAAACCGGAAACTAGTCTACAGGAGGGAAAAGTGGTCTATGACCACAAAAAAGTGGTCTACAAGACCTCTCTCTCCCTCTAGGGAAGGGAAAACAAGGTTTGGTTCAAAACCAAACCAAAAGGGAAGCAAGACAAGGTGCTCAGCCGAAGGCTCCGGAAACCGGAAACTAGCCTACAAGAGGGAAAAGTGGTCTACAACCACAAAAAATGGTCTATAGACCTCTCTCCCTCCAGGCAAGGGAAAACAAGGCATGGTCTACAGACCAAGCCAAAACACAAAGAGTTCAGAGGCTCGGAGGCAAGGTACTCAGCCGAAAAACTCCGGAAAGTCGAAACGAGCACAAACATGCGTGATCACCGAGCGCTCAATCGATGATGTCTGAGTCTTAAGGTCGGTAAAAAATGGGGTGTCTATAGCAGGAAATAATTGAAGTAATTCTGATTATGCTTTTACGAGATCATCCAAATAATTGAAGGTATTTCTTGACATCTACTTTTCATATTATGCTTAATCAATCATTATTTCTGTTGGTTGTTGATTTTGATGTTTTTGATTTTTTATTAGTTGATGTGCTTTTAAATTTCTTTAGCACATTAGTTGGTTTTTTTGGAATATAGAATATTGTATATTTAGGAGATCCCGTGATTTCTATAAATTACAGTTATTTAGGGATTTGATTTTTAGGATTTGATTGTGTAATTATTTAATTCCTTTTTTCTTGTGTATCTTATATTGATTATAAATAGACATGGTCTCACCCAAATTAGGGTAATCCAATATTGTACAACTCTCTTCTTAGTATCAGAGCCAAAGAAACCCTAGTCGTACCTACCAATCATCACTACCAGCCTCTCCTCCATTTCCTAGTAGCCAACGTACCTACCCAGCCCCTTTCAACTACCATATACCGCCCAAAACCCTTTCTCTCTCCCTCAGCAGTCTTTTCCAGTCACTGCCGAGGTTCCTACAATAGCCGACCAGGCTCTGTCCTAGTTCTGTGCAGTTCGGCATCCTTCTAGGGTGGTCCAGGTTGGTTTTTAACCCTTTTAGGGTTGTGTGTTGCTGTTTTGGTAAGCAACCTGTGTGTGTTCCTTATTACTTGGGCTACCGGCTTGTTCGGTAGCATCTCTTTTTTGTGAAGCCACTACTTCGGCTTTGTGGTGCTTTAGAATGTCTGACTTTGTTACACAAACCTAGAGCATTATGCCTCGTTCAGATGTTTCCCTCGCCTCCCATGTTCTGGTTCATCGAATTACTAGTGTGTTGCTTAATGGTCGTAACTTTGCTACTTGGAGTCGATCTATATGTCTCTACCTTGGGGGTAGAGGAAAATCTGGGTGGCTTCTGGAAACCGAGACACAACCTCCTGCTGATGATCCTAAGTGGGTTCAATGGGATATTAACAATTGCACCTTACTTGGTTGGATGTTCAACTCTATAGAAGAACGCATCTACAACATGTTCATGTCCTGTGATACAGTTCATTGATTGTGGAGTGCTCTTACCCAGATGTACGCACATGCCCACAATGATGCTAGGATTTTCAAACTCTATCAGGATATTTCTCATGCCTCTCAGGAAGCTTTGGGTTTTACGATTGCCGAATTTTTTGGGTACCTTCAGTCTCACTGGGAGGAGTTAGCATAGTAGCAAGGTTATTTTCAATCGATGGCTCTGCTTCCTTCCTCCTTTCCTGCCTCATCTTCAATTTCAGATCAGATGGCTCTTGCTGCCAAGTTTAGTTCTTGTGCTTCTAGTAGCAAGGTTATTTTCCACCATTATGGTGCAACTGGTCATGTCCAAGCACGGTGCTTCAAGTTTCATCTTGAGTTGAAGCAACGCTTTGCAAGGACACGTCCTTCAGGCTCTCCCCATACTGCTGTTATTGCTGACACATCTAGTACTCCTCAGCCGACTCATTCTGTTGATCTTCATCAGTTTCAATCTTAGATTGGTCGCCTTCAAGAGCAACTTGGTTCATTCACTACCATGTCTCCAAGTGTCCCTTCCACTACCACACTCGCTATAGGTACTCCTACAGCCTTTCATGTTCGCACTACACCTACTTGGGTATTGGATTTTGGGGCCAATGATCATATGATCGGTGATTTTTCTTGTTTATCCTCTCTTGTCTCTATTACCGCTCAGACTGTATGTCTTGCTGATGGGTCTATTTCACATGTCCAACATAAGGGTGATGTGTCATTGTCGTCTGATATTACACTTACTGTTGTCTTACATGTGCCCCGTTTTGCTTATAATCTTCTCTCTGTTAGTCACCTTGCTAAAAACCTTCATTGTGCTGTTATTTTCTTACCTACTCATTGCTTATTACAGGACCTGACTTTGAAGAAGATTTTTGGCAGGGGGTTTGAGCATGACGAGTTAAACTACTTCAGGGACCCAACACCTTTCCATTCTACCATTTCTGGCCTGCAAGCAGCTGTGTTACTTGAGTCGTCTTCCTATGTGTTTTCTTTTCAGACTTTAGCCTTGTGGCATGTTCATTTAACTTTAATTATTTATGTTTACTTTTTTTGTCACTTAATAAAGCTTGCAAGGATCATCAGTTCATTGTGTTGTTTGTGAACTGTCTAAACATACTCGTACTTCTTATATTCCTCGCATGTATCGCACCTCCTGTATGTTTGACCTTATTCACTCTGATATCTAGGTCCTTCTCATCTTTTGGCTTTTTATGGGCATCACTATTATGTGACTTCATAGATGACCATTTTAGGTGTACTTCGGTTTATTTGCTTAAAAAGAAGTCTGATGTGCTTTCACTTTTTATTCAATTTCTACAAATGGTCAAAACCCAATTCCACACCATTGTACGGAATATTTGTTATGATAATGTTGGACAATCTTCACTGTATTTGAAAAATAAATTCTGTTGTGTACTTAACAGCAAACAGAATATAAAAGAAATAAAAGAAAGGAGAGAATTTGTTTGATTCCAAAAATGAAACCAGTAAAATAAAATAAAATAAATAAAATAGATTTTTATTTTGTTACAAAAATAAAATCAAAATCTGATTTAAATAAATAAATAAAACAGAAAAGAATTAACTTACTTGATTAATTTCTTCAAATAATAATCTGATCAAGTCCAGTGTTAGACATTGTGTCCTTAAGATAGATTCGTCCTCTCATTGGTGCTTTCAGAATATGGACGTCTATCTCTCAGGATAAAATGATCAATCAACAAATAAATGCAGCACTACAATTTATTTATTCAACGAGCACACTAAGTGTATACACTCTTTCTCACAGAAAAATAAGAGAATAAATGCAGCAAAATGCAAAGATGAAATTGCAGCAAGGATGGACGAAAATTAGAATCAAAATCCAAATATGGATTGGTGGCTGCTGGTTTTGAATTAAACAGGTGCAAACCTATTTTGAATAGGTACTGAACCTGTTGGGTTTTGAATTGGACAGATAACCGAATCTGTTTGAATTTGAAAATTAAACAGAATTGAAATCTGTTCAGGTGGAACAGATTCAGTTTGGACAGAATTTTGTAGAGGTGCATTATAAAATTGGAATTTAATTTCAAACCAGAATTTTGAAATAAAGATGGACAGATTTTATTTCAAAATAAATAAAATAAACTCAAATGTTTTTGGCCCAAAAAGATTAGTATCGGGCCAGACAAGCCCAACCTAACCTCACACCACGCACCTGCATCCAAGCCCAGGCCCAGCCCCGCCCGACCTACCGGACGGACGACGGCTGCGGCGCACGCGTGTGTGGTGATTTTTGGATCCAATGGGTCTAGCCCATTTTGCCCATAACCTCCCTCTCTACAAAACTTGGGTACCCCTTGGGGCACACCCCAAGTTCCAATCATGTGCCTTATAAACCCACTCAAAACTTCCCATCAAATCAATGTGGGACAAGCCATTTTCCAACCTTAAGGAATTTCCACCAAAACTCCATTTCTATGGAGCTCACTTTGGCTTCAATTTCCCATTCACCCGATAATGGTTTTGAGCAACCAAATATACCACGTGAATCACAATGCGGCATAGAACGTGTTACCACTTAGACCCGCCAAATTTGACGACCGGGTCCCACCTAAATAATAGACCAAAGTTAGGAAAAAATTCTGTTTTTACCCAGAATTTTCCAAACCATTTCTAACAGATAATTGGGTTGGGGGGGGGGGAGAAGTACATCTGTGATGCATTTCGCTCCCAACTTAATCAGCAGGGAATTTTGCAGTAACTCACTTGTACTTACGCCCCTGAACAAAATGGGATTGCTGAATGCAAAAACCATCATATTATGTCTGTTGTCCGGTGTCTTCTTTGTGGGATGAATGTTTCTAAATCCTACTGGCATATGGATGTGCTTACTATTGTTTACCTCATTAATCGGACACCTAGTCGGATTCTTCATGGGTTGGCCCCTTTTCAATTACTTCGTCCAGATACTGTGTTATTTTCTCTCGTGCCTCGTGTGTTTGGTTGTACTTGTTTTGTTCAGGATCGTAGTCCTACTTGGACTAAGTTAGTTAACAAGTCTCTTAAATGCATCTTCTTGAGCTATTCAGCTCTTTCTAAAGGCTATTGGTGCTATGATCCATTGTCTCGTCGTTTTTTTTTATCATTCTACGGATGTCATATTTTGCGAAGATATGTCATTTTTTTGTTCTAACATTGTGTTTCAGGATTTCGCCTCGAGTGCATTGCCTCTTGCTGTGTCACCGAGTGCTCGCCCTGTTCCTATCATTGATTCATTTGCTCCTTTACCATCGCATGTATCTGCACCTTCCAGTCCTCCGTCATTACAAGCATACTCTTGTCGCCCTCGTGCTCTGCTCTCTCTACCATCTTTTTCACCCTCAAGCCCAGGTACTCCTTCTATTATTCACTTCCAGCTCCTTCTCATTATCCAAACTGTGAACATCGTCCCCCTAATTAGTTTGGTTGGTTTAGTAGTACTAATCACCCTATTTTCTAATTTTTATGTTATGATGCCTTTTCAGCTTCTCATCGATATTTTCTTGGCAAGCTTGAGTCGATCTCTATCCTGCGGTCTGTGTCTGGGGCTCTCCAAAATTCCCAGTGGGTTGCAGCTCTGCAAACTGAAATGGCTGCTTTGGAGCATAATCACACTTGGGATATTGTCTCCTTACCTTCTAGTGAGATAACTGTTGGGTGCAAGTGGGTTTTTACTGTCAAATACTTGGCTGATGGTACAGTGGACCGATATAAGGCTCATCTTGTTGCTAAGAGCTTTTACCTAGGTTCCTGGCAAGGATTTTGGGGCTACGTTTGCATTGGTTGCTAAATTGACCACTATTCATTTGCTTATTTCCTTGGTTGCCTCTTCTTCTTGGCCTCTTCATCAACTTGATGTCAAGAATGCTTTTCTATATGGGGACTTACTTGAGACGATCTACATGAATCCTCTACCTGGGTTTCGGGCTGAAGGGGAGTATGCTGGCAAGGTCTGTCGTCTGTGTATGTCTCTTTATGGCTTGAATTAATCTCCTTGTGCATGGTTCCACTGTTTCAGCTCTGTTATCTTATCCATGGATTTTATTCACTGTCCCTCCGACCATACATGCTTCATTCGTTGTCAGCCCAATGGTTGATGTATTAATTTGTTGGTCTATGTGGATGATATCATCCTTACAGGAGATGACTCCATTGGTATTGCTAAGGTAAAATAAGAGCTTAGTCGAGTATTTGACATCAAGGACTTGGGTCCTCTCAAATATTTCTTGGGGATTGAAGTAGCTCGTTCTCGCAGTGGGATATCATTGTCCCAACGGAAGTATACTTTGGATCTTCTTCGGGACACAAGTATAATGGGGTGCAAACCTGCATCTACTCTTATGGATCTAAATTTGAAACTTTGGGCTGAGTCTGGTGAGTTGCTTTCTAATCATCTCACTACCAGAGATTGGTAGGACGTTTGATCTATTTGACTAATATACGACCAGATTTGACATTTGCTGTGAGTGTGGTTAGTTAGTTTATTCATTCACATCGTACTGCTCACCTTGATGTTGTTCACCACATCTTAAGATATCTCAAGTCATGTCTAGGTTTGGGTTTATTTTTCAATGGTGGGATTCAGACAAGATTGTCCTGTTTTACTGATGTAGACTATGCAGGTTCATTAACTAACAGACGTTCCACGTCTGGATATGTACTTTCCTTGATACCCATCTTCTGTCATGGAAAAGCAAAAAACAAGAGGTTGTTTCTCTATCATCTGCTGAAGCTGAGTACCGAGTCATGGCTTGTAGGATATGTGAGTTACTATGGCTTCAGTCCATTCTTACTGAGTTAGGATTTGAGGATAATAATTTCTCCAAGCTATTTTGTGACAATAAGTCTACCATCGTACTTGCCTCTGACTTTGTGCTTCATGAGCGTACTAAGCGTATTGAAGTTGATATTCATTTCATCTGGGAAAAGGTTCGAGCTGGCATTATATGTCCTTCGTTTGTTCCATCTTCTGATCAGACTGCAGACATCTTCACCAAATCTATTGGACCACCCCTACTTCGATCTTCCATTGACAAGCTGGGTTTGGTTGACGTCATTGATCCAGCTTGAGGGGGAGTGTTGGAATACAAAACATTGTATATTTAGGAGATCCCATGATTTCTATAAATTACGGTTATTTAGGGATTTGATTTTTAGAATTTGATTGTGCAATTATTTAATTCATTTTTCCTGTGCATTTTGCATTGATTATAAATAGACATGGTCTCACCCAAATTAGGGTAAGCCAATATCGTACAACTCTCTTCTGGTTTACTTTGGTTTTATTGAATTTCTAACTTTATGGATTTGGTAAGTTGTTGGTGAGGTAGAGAGGGTGTGCGGTAGGGGATCGGAAGACAAAGAAGGTGGTGGCAATGCGATGGGGGAATAAATTTGAAAAAAACAAAATATTTAGTTTTAGAGATTTCTTCTCCCTTTCATCCACGGTCCATTTCCAAGACTGATTTTGAAAATGTATTTGTCCTATGTGGCAATTTGGATGGTCTAGATTAATTTAATCTAATGGTCTATTTTTTAAAACTTCACCCATCTCAAATTCTAGATATCTCTCAACCCCTCCTCTACTTTGCCCCTTCCTCCTAGCCACCGCCTCATCAAAGTCTAATTTTTGTTGTCTTGGTTTTCTAATTTTTGCTTTCAATATTTTTGTACCTCTTTCATTACATAATGAGCTTTTCCTTTTTTGTTTTTTTTTTCATTTTCCCATTATGCCAACTAATAGATCTCTAAAAACATTGCTATCTTCAACTCAAGCTGTGATAAGATTCTTAGGTGCCTTTGTTTTCTAATTTGATTTTGATTTGGTGTTTGTTTACAATTCTATTTTGGGTTTGTTTTTAAACATATGTATTCCTAGCATTATTGTTTAGATCATATGAGAGCTCCTTTATTCAGATTTATATTTGTCTGCTTGCTTTTCTTTTCTTTTCTTTTTTTCTTTTATTTATTTATTTATTCTTTGTTTTGGACTTTGTTGTTAATCATTTAGAATGAACATTTTTTTGGGTGAACATTTAGAGTGAACTTTGTTGCATTAATATCCTTAATTTGATTTTCTTGGGAAAATTGAATCTTTGAGGATTGTTTGAGGATTAAAAATGGAGTGTGAGGCCAACAGTGAGTTAAGGACATATCACATGTTGATAATTTACGCTTCATTTTGGTTGGGGAGTGCCTTTAGGCACAGGTCATTCGCTAGATTATGTTGATATATTCTTCTTTTGGGTAATGCCTTTTTCTCACAAAAATGCTTATTTTTATTTCTTTCTTATTTTTTCTTTTTTGGTGAGATGTTGAATTTTCTATTTTGTCACAGTTTTTTTTTTAATTTTAAAAAAGGTTCAACAACCTTCAAAGTGTTGAAATCACAGTTTTTTTTAGTCCCGTGATGGTTCTTGAATAAAATTCTTATCAATTGTTATGGTTCTTGAAGCATTTTTATTTATTGTTTATTTATTTAACAATTAAAATATTAGTATGTTTCAAAACTACAAAGCACTTGATACTTCACAATATTAGTATTGTTGTTAAACTTTTATTTGATGTTACTTGTAGGTCGTGTTGTGTCAAGATTCTATTGTTATGCTTCTAATTATGTCGAAAGCTCCTCTTGTTTGAATAATTGAATGCAACATTGTGGTCTTTTCTTAATTCCAACATTAGGAATGTAGTAATAGGTGCAATATCAGTTTTGCCATGGACTACTAGATTTGTTATGTTAATCAAAAACAAAGAATTTAAATTTAGTGAGATGTCAAATTTGTTCTAGCATGCAGAATTTTTTTTTGGTTTGCATATTCAGGGATTTTTCTTCTAATGAACAGTTGGATAAGTGAATATTGACCCAAGGGCACAACAAGATGGTAGATTTGATGGCCATGGATCTCATGGATTTTTTTTATTAGTTTAAATACATTCGTAGTTTCTAAGCTTATTTCCTTTAATGGGATTAAGTGAGAAATAGCGGATAATGTATTATTAATGATTGTGTAAGATCTTAGATTTTAAAGATTCAAGCAGTCTCATCACTGTATAATGAAATCATGCATGATGTAGTCAATAATTTTTTTCAATTGACTTTTTCTTCAATGCCTATTTATTTAACATGCTTAATTATATGATTTCTTATATGGCTTTATGTGAACAAACTGCAAAGGTTCTTCAGAGGGAAGTCGAAGGAATTGAACCAATCTAAAATAACCTACTAAAATAGCCAACTTCCCAAACAAGGCAAGGCCATAGATGTTTCAAAAAACTAGATGATAGAAATTAGAGATTTCCATTGGGGCACATAAATAAGAGTCTGTTCCATTAGGAAACAGAAATTAGGGTGCAGAAATTGTAAAACAAAAATTAGGGCAAAAACTCTTCTATTAAAATCTGAGAAAGAGAGAGAGGAGTTACACAGCCACACTCACAGCCATCGGACTGCCTCTGCCCCTATCGTCAGAAACCAAGTGACGCTGCCAATGCTGCTGAAGAGTAGCGGTAACGCTTCTGTCGATTTCAGTATAATTTGTTTGGCCTTTATATGGGCCCACAAACTATAGTGGATTGGGCCCTAAACCCTCAACCCTGATCCAAATTTTGAAGCCCAAGAGAAGCCTCTCTTACCTTGCCTTTTCACTGGGCTGGGCCTGGTCTATTACAACTAATGAAGAAGAGGATCGAGATATGTAGAGCTCTTCCTCGGGCCATTCTACTTAGACTCCAAAAATTATTCTAGTATGTTGAACTTAAATCTTAAAATTTTAATTCTGGTTATATTGTAATTTAAATTTATTAATAAAGATAATAAATATTAAATTTTAAAATAAAATATGCAAGAGGGGTTAACTTGAGCCTAGTAAATTAATTGGGCCCAATCGAAACCCAATCGAAAAGCCCAAAAATTGGTGAGCTTGGAGAAATTATTGCCAAATGGGCCCAAGTGAATTCTATTAAACGGGCCCATAAGAAAGCCAACAAATTGGGCCAAGGAAGATCCATCAAGCATAAATCTCTAAAGAGAGTCCAACAAGCCCATCTGAGGAGGCCCAGATCATACGGGCATCCGAGGAGGTGAACCATTGCTTTCAAAATAGATGAAACCCTCGGAAGAGATCCATTCTCGAGGTATTGGCTTAGTCTTGAAAGGGTTTGGAACCATGAACCTAGAGATCTATTTGAGCTCAGAGTCGAAAGGGTTTGGATCCACGAACCAAGAGATTCGAAAGTGCTTGGCTTTGAACGGATTCGAATGCAATCTAGAAGTCGCTCCGTTAATGAGTCCCAGAACACTTGCGGGCTTGGAGCTTTCCGAGATCTACGCACCAGAACCATGGGCGTGACGGAGTCCGAACAAAGGACCTGATCTCGAGGACGGTGAGTGGAGATAAATTCACTCTTCTGTTAAACTAGCCTATACCCAGGTTGAGATGACACGATCTAGGGGGTTCCTGAGACTCGGCAATATTTACGACAGGGCATTCTCTTGAACTACCCCTGACCCTTCTGTAGCAGGGCGTCCTCTAGGACTACCCCTGACCCTTTGGGATGATTGGGGATCATTGGTTAGGTATGGCTAAGAAGAAGGGTTCACCAATAGGTTGATCTCCTCTTCAGAGTTTTCCTCATCCTCGGAGAGGTCACCTCATCGGACAAGGAGGTTAGAGAGAATATTCCCCATGTGCCTTGCACATGAGCTCCATCGTACATCATGAGGTGCTTATAAATAGCACCCACCCATAGCTTTCCAAGGGAGGGATTTTGGAGAGACAACTCTTGGGAAAGAACTAATTTCCCTTTTCCATTATCTACCTTGAGAGTGAAAGTGGGAGATCCATGGAAGAGCCTTGCCATTATTCTCTCTCTAGCTACTTTGCCTTCTTCTTTACCCAATCTTTTATCTCTATCATCTCCTTGTTATTGCGTTCCAAGTTGTGACTGTTAAAGAATCTAAGTTTCTCATCATTTCTAGAGAATTCAAGTTTTCTTCAAAGATCTTTGAATTTTTCGACAACATTCTTGAACCCTCTCATACATTTGGTGACTCCATTGGGGAGGTGGATTGGTTAATGGTCTCAACAAGATCTGGAATCTACACAACTCCGGTGAAGATGGCAGGAGAAGAAGAAGTTCATCGACAATGCTCTTCCAATGGTGGTGATGAGAGGACTCAAGTTCATGACCCACCTCTCATCCTTGAAGCCATTCAAGGACGCCAACACACTCAACAAGAGATTCTCACGACCCTTCAAAATCTCACCCACACCATGTTGGTGATGGGTTCGAATTTCACACCATCGGCAACAAATAGTGGTCAAGTCGGTGTTGACAAACATCAACTACTTCATGGTGATGCTGGGAATGGTCAAAACCATCAAGACCCACCCCCAATTCTCCCTGAAGTTGCTCAAAATGGTGTGCAAAATCAAGTGCTAAGAGGAACAAGTCATAGCCAACCTTTGGCCTATGGAGCGCAAAATTATGCACCTGGAGGATCGAGCCATGGTCTATTGGTGGTTGGAGGAGTTTCCGACACGATGAATGGTGTTCCAGTAGTTGTGGAAGTTTAAGGAAGGCCCACAGAAATTTCTTTACAAAATGGTGCTCCATCAATGCCTAATTTTGTTCCACCGATTGTAAATTCTACTCATGTACTAAGCGGGTCTCTGTTGGCTCTGACAACGGCTTTCCAAGCCCAACCCGGCATATCCATAGCGTGTGATGGAGTTCATGGAACTCAATTCAACACTCCATCACCGAATGTCATATCAATAGATGCCAATGGTCAATGTCACCATGTCTCTACACCAATGGTGAATTCTTAACACCCAGATGGCCAAGTCGCTCCAAGCTCAGGCTTCGGGTCTACAAGCCAAGTTCCGAGAATACTACCATCAAGTTCCCTCCCTCAACAATTTCTAACCCTTGTAGATGTGCAAGCCATGTTCAAGCTAGAACGGACCAAGAGAACTTTACCCTCTTTGCCTGATCTGGATGTCAAGCCACCATACTTGATCAAGATGTTAAGTTATCGATACCCGGAGGGGTACACGGTACCGACGTTCATCAAATTCGATGGAAAGCAAGGAAATGCTCGAGAACATGTTGTTCGGTTCATAGAGACTTTAGGGATTCATGGTTCAAATCATGTCCTCTGTCTGAGAGAATTCTCCAAGTCCCTCACCAACCGAGCATATAGTTGGTACGTTAACTTGGCTCCAAACTCCATCTGAAGTTGGGAGGAAATGGTCAACAAATTTCATGTCAAATTCTTTCAGGTGGCCGAGAAAGTGACCACACTTACCCTGTGTAAGGAAAAGCAGCGAAAGGATAAAGACATTCTTGAATATGTGAAGAGGTTCCAAGACAAAGCTGTGGACTGTCATGAGGCTGTAGAGGTGTCACGACCCAAACCCGCTCCTATGGGTTTAGCGTCGTAATTGGCCAGTAATCCGAGATTACCAAAGGCCTTCTTGTACAAGTCAAAATAATCGAGGCTAGCAGAAGCTTAATATAAAATGATATATGACAAGTAGGCCAATGAGATGTGATTCTATATGAAATACAACATACACATAACATTAATTTACCCACTTTCAATACATGCATATCATCTTTTACAAACATTCTATACAGATACATACAGATCAAAAACTCCAACCGAAGGACATATATTTGCCCACGGTTACGTAGACCGAGCCTCAACTTAGAGGTGCTAAAACTCTATAGGGCTTTGACTAGTGGTTTGGCTAGGGAGTCCTCTAAGCTTGATCTCCATATCACTCACCTATGACATACATATATAAACAGTGAGCTAAAGCCCAGTGAATAACAACAAGGTAAAGGGTTAATGAATGATGTCCCAAATTAGTAATCTAAACAGTTAAGTTCATCAGTGATTCTTGAACCAAAACTTTATCGCATATCTTATCAGTACATGTAAACAGCCATATCAAGACATTCATTAACATAACAGTACGGTAGTTTCAATTGTACGCCATGGTATTGTTATCCCCAGGCGAGGGCCACGTGAACATAAGTTACGGTATTGTTACCCCCAAGCAAGGGTCACATGAACATAGGATACGGTATTGTTACCCCCGAGCAAGGGCCACCTGAACACATGAACAAAAACCACGGTATTGTTACCCCCGGGTAAGGGCCACATGAACATATAACATAAACCACGGTATTGTCACCCTCGGGTAAGGGCCACGTGATCATAAAGAAGCCACATCACATTTCAGGAGGATAGACAATTATTCATTTATTTTAGAAAATAAAGTTTAACAGAGCATATCATATCAGTTAGCAAATACAGATAATCAACATCTCGTTGCATTGTTGCTCATAGTGACTTCCAGAAACAGTTGTGCCATCCTCGACTCGTGACCTACAATCACAATGCACATAGCAAAATACATATCTTATCATTATACACATTCAATTGGCCAACATGGCTTGGCATTACTTACGTCAACTCTTATTCATTGAGTCGGTTCTTATTTTGGTCCAGTTCATTCGTTACTTCCTATCTTTTGTTACTTATTCGTTCAAGCATGTCCATTCGTTCTTGTAGCTTGACTTTTTCACGCCCCCTTTCGGAAGCTCGAATATAAGCCCTACAGTTCGGACTCCTGTGGTTCTGAATCTAATCTCACAAGTGCAATGTGAAATCGATAAACACCAAAGAGTCCAAATCTGGCAAATCGTTTGGAAAATTGATTTTGAATCAAAATTGCTAAAATTGGATTGCTTTGCCAGATACAGAGTTGCCACCTAAATATTTTATTTTTGGAAAAATTTAGGAAACCCATGACTCGTGCCAAAGGCCACGTGTCTATCATCACCAAAGTTGCCTCGGATCGGGAACTTAGGTACGAGAGGGGAATGTCATGAGTTGAGCACCCCCGCTCGCTTGATCAAAGATCGGCCTCTACTAATCATGATGTGATTTTTATGTACATTATATGCTCTTCTAGTTATTAGACTAGCATTACTATGTGATGCGTGCAAGCAAGGTATAGACTTTTGCTCGAATTGGAACAATTCAATTTCATGTTTGTTTTTCGAAAAGGATTTGCATTTTGCCACCTCAAGTGGGCTTAAAGTTGCGAATTTGCCACTAGACAAAGTGGGCTTAAAACGTACATTCATTAAATCGTTCCAATTCAAGCAACAAGCCTTTATCCACAGGCATTCAAGTAGTTTATCAAGTAAGCATTTAGCCTTATGGCAAGTATGCTAGTCATGGCAATCACTCACACTCATGCAAGTATGCTAAAGCACTAAAAACTAACCTAGTACTACAAACTAAGATAGACAAAAGAGTTAGAAAAATGCATGATTCTAACTTATGCAAGATGTCTAATGCAACACATGTGATATGCAATTTGAATAGGTTCGGCTACTAAACATGTTATTTGCAACAATTTGATAGCATGCCTTTTAAACATGTATTCATCGAAGTATTGAAACGACAATGCAGTTTGAATGATGCGCTGAGCTTCGGTGCATGCAATATAAAATGGATGGATGCAAGCATAAGGTATGCTAAACGAAATGTGATGCTCCTAAACTAACCATCAAAAGCAGTTAAGTAAAAGGGAGAAAGACGTGGGGTTAGAAGACATACATGTTATTACAACATGCTCTCATGAAGGAGAGTCTGAATGAATTAAGCTAACTAGCTAACTAAGCTAAGCTAATTAAACGAAAATGAATAACTAGCTAATCTAATTAACTAATTATTACAACACTTGAACTAATTAACTAGTTAACTAACTAATTAAAATAGTTACAAAAAACTAGTTAACTACTTTAACTAATTAAAGAATTACAACACTATGGCAATTAAAGATTAAGCTAAACAATCAACTGCTCTACCTCGGGAAATGAGAGATGCACATACGCATGCTCGATTCCACCCAAAAAGACCATCATTTGCTTTTGAATGCCTCTGTTTGCATAGTTGAACATTTCCAGAACCATTTTGCTCCACCTTACCAACACTCTACTGAGATTTGCATCAATGGCTAGCCGACCATTGGTAAAGCTTGCCGACCACCTGCCGGCCATGAAAGTGGCCTGCCGGCTATCAATGGTACTCTGTCGGCCACAAGCTGGCCATGGAAAGTGGCCTACCGGCCACTGATGCACTAGTTTATCTTGTTGCAATAGAGGACAAACAGAACATATACAGGGTATTTCTAGGGTTTGTTTGCACAACCTACCCCTCTTTTTCATGAGCAAATCCAAGGAGTGATAAACTTAAGCCACAAACCACCAACTCAAGAAATTTCATTGCATGATGGCTTGTGACTCAAGATGTGCAAGTTCAATAAATGCAAAATAAGACACCAAAAACACCATCACCCTATCATGCATGATCAAGGGCCATGGAGACCTAGGAAACTTGACACATTTCATCACTTTGAGTATGAAATGTCCCAATTTTCCTTGTGTTCAATTAACGTTCGATTGAACACATCAAAGCACAACCAAATTCTTATCTTTGCTCACTTTTAGTCCCAAGTTTTAGTTACTCATTTTACTTTACCAACCATTCTTTAATCCAATTAAGTCCAAAAGGTGAATAAAAGTCTCTCATGGAAAAAGGGTTCAAAACACAAGTTTTTTGGGTATGAAAGAAGCATCATACCGTTGGTAATGAACCCCCTAAGGGATTAAACCATTAAGTATGAAATCTCAATTTCACACTTAGGCAAACAAGTGACTTGAAACCACTTTCAAAGCAAAATTAAAAGCCAAGAAAAGAGGGAGGTTGCAGAGATTATACTTGCTGAAATGAAGTATGAAAAGTCCTAAAACAATGCAATCAACTCAAACAAGGGGTGTCTAATGACCTAAAACTTGTGGGGACTATTACACTACAAGTTTACAAAACAATACTCAAATGACTTAACCAACCCAAAATAGAGACAAAACAGTCTAAATCAGAGCCTAAAACATGCTGGAATTAAGCTACAACAAGCTAGAAAAATAAGCTAACACATGGCACTAACTAGGCTAGCAAACCAGACACAAGGAGGGGAGGCTAACCCCTCCAAATTTGGACTTCAAAACATGATTTTCATCACTGAAAAAGCTCTGAAAATCAATGTTTAAAAGCTTGGAGAAAGGTAGTTTGAAAGTGGGAAACACAAGTGGAAAGGTCTTACAAACTAGGTACAAAGAAGGGTGAACCACCTCCTACCTTAAAATGACCTCTAACCACAAATTTCAGCCCACAAAGACAGGGTTTTTATAGCCCCCCCCCCCCCCCCTTCCAAAAAAAAAAAAAAAAAAAAACCCCAAAAACAGTGAGAAAAAGATAAAAAAGTAAGTACGCAAAGTAAGCTAACAAAACTAGTATTATACCTCTTGAAGAGAAGAGTGATTCCAAGCAACAATTCAAGACAAAACCAACTTCAAGAGCTCCAAGAAGGCCTCAAGGAACCTCAACTCAAAGGTGATCAAATTTGGTCAAGGAGGTATAGGCAATAGTGTAGTGTAAGTAGGCAAGAGTGTAGAGAATTTGTAAAGACGAAAATTTTGGAGTCTAAAATTTTTCTAACCTCCAAAACAATATGAGAGGTCTTGTATATATAGAAAACATGAAATTCTCTCAAGGAGATCCAGCCCTACACGTGTGGACAGATGCAAGCATCTGTGCAAATAGCTAGCACAACTGGCATAAAATATCTACAGAAAACACTAGTGGCCGGCAAGGCATCATTGGTGGCCAGCAAGGCACATCAATGGCCGACAGACCAAAAATGATGGCTGGCAGCCTCTAGGGATGGCCGGTAGGCCACCAGAGGTTGCAAGCTGGAAAGACCAAGGCATGGTCTAAAAATGAGACAAAAAGGATACAGGGTTTGAAAGGCTTAAAGTTGTGGCGTTTCGTTGAGGACTTCGAGCAGTCGACGAGCAAACAGACTCATCATCGGGTGTACCTACAGGGACGTCCAAGTCATAAGGGCCGTAAAAAATGGAGTGTCTACAATTGCCCCTTTTTGATAGAACTCGGAGTCATGAAATGACATGAGTGAATATTAAAGCTCAGAGATGACCCATTTTGACAAGGCCATAAGACTTAGACAAATAAACAAACAAGATAGAAACAAACGATTGTGCCCGTAGGCTGCCTACATACCCCTTTGCAAGGAATCAAACCAATGTAGTTCTAGGGCAAAATGCAAATGGTATGCATGATGCAAGAACATAACTTATGATCATGCAATGAGGCTGTGCAATGAAACATTTTGAATGCAACTGCAATGCAAAGAATATGCCATATTTAAACAAACTGAAACAAGGTACAACAATTCCAATCATGAAAAGAAGGAAGCAAATAAGCACGCCGAGCGTGGGAATCATGAGCCAAACCACATTTCATGCAAAAACGACGTGAGAAAATTATGCAAGCTACACGTTGCGCAGGAAAGACGAAGGGCGACGTAATAATCGAGCGCACCTGAGGTCTCGGGCGCACCCAAATGTTTTTAACCGATTTGAAATCCTAACGTGTCTCACACGAGAGAAGGAGGGGGTGGTGTGAACACCGGGCGCACGTGAATGTTTTTAACTTATTTGAAATCCTAATGCGTCTTACGCGAGAGAAGGAGGGGTGGTGTGAACACCAGGCTCACATGAATGTTTTTAACTGATTTACAATCCTAACGTGTCTCACGCGAGAGGAAGAAGGAGTGGTGTGAACACCAGGCGTAACTGAATGTTTTTAACCAATTTGCAATCCTAACGCGTCTCACGCGAGAGAAGGAAGGGGTGGTGTGAACACTGGGCGGACCCGAATGTTTTTAACCGATTTGCAATCCTAACGCGTCACACGTGAGAGAGGAAGGGGTGGTGTGAACACCAGGCGCACCCGAATGTTTTTAACCGATTTGAACTCCTAGCGCGTCTCACGCGAGAGGAGGAAGGGGTGGTGTGAAAATCGGGTGCACCCAAATGTTTTTAACCGATTTACAATCTTAACGCGTCTCATGCGAGAAAAGGAAGGGTGGTGTGAACACCGGGTGCACCAGAATGTTTTTAACCGATTTGAAATCCTAATGCGTCTCATGCGAGAGGAGGAATGGTGGTGTGAACACCGGGCATACTTGAATATTTTTAACTGATTTGAAATCCTAATGCGTCTTACGCGAGAGGAAAAAGGGTGGTGTGAACACCGGGAGGACCTGAATGTTTTTAACCGATTGAACAAGGACGGGATCCTAACGTGGCACGAATGATTTTATCTGGAACTCCTCTAAATGAACCATACATACAATATCGTTTGCCTATGTAAGAAAGAAAATTAACAAGTGCGATACATTAAGAATGCATGTTCTATGCAAGACAAACAATCGAGATACAATAGCATATGGCATGTTCTATGCGAGAAACAAAAGCAGAATCATATTCTATGCACGATTCAAGAGCGAAAACATATTTTATGCATGAATCAAGAGCGTGAGCATATTCTATGCATGAAACAAGAGTGAGAGCATATTCTATGCATGAATCAAGAGCAAGAGCATCTTCTATGCATGAAACATAACGGATGCAAGACGCCCATGCAATTCCCGTGAAATGCACATCTTACGCAAGGAAGCGAAATGCATATTCATGCAACAACGTGAAATGCATGTTCAATGCAACAATGTGAAATGCATGTACAATGCAATAACGTGAAATACAGGTACAAAAGCATGATTTGATAAACTTCCAATTTATCTCTCGGAAGAGTTACAATATGTTTAAAGGATACACCTCGTTCATGTTGACAAGTGACGAACATCGCGCACCGAAAACACAGTTTTGAGCTTCCGTAGAGACATTCTGAACCAAACAGTGAACCCTCCCTATACTTCTTGGGACCCAAGGACACAAAATATCATCAAGACCCCAAGGGAAGCCACTAGCCACAAGGGGAGGCCGCCGGTCATGTGCCGGCCACTAGTGAGCCTTGCCGGCCATCAGTGAGCCTTGCCGGCCACCTGCCGGCCAACGATGGCAGTTTGGGGGCAAAAGGGACTTTTTGGCTTTGGTCTTTAAAAAAATAAGCCACTAGGGCTTATTTCCTCACATCCATATGCCCGAAATTCCTCCCTCTCACTTTTTAAACACTTTTTCTCTCTAGATCCAGGCTTTCTACGCTTTTTCCAATGCCCCAAGCGAAGTTGATTCGCTAAACCCTCTTTGTTTTCTTCACTTTGAACCGATTGAAATTTGATTTCGATCATTCTTCCTTCACTCTCACCATTCTAGGTTTGTTCCCCTCGAGTTTCTCTCGAGTTTGGTGCACTTTTCCCGGCTTTGACTTTTTCTTCCATTTTCTCTTTCCTAGAGTTGACTTTTTCAAAGTTCACCCTATTTTCGGCATTTTCCCTCACCTTTCACCTACTTTGCACCCATTTTCAGATGGCAGATGATGTACCACACGGCAGGGCTTTTCTAGAGACTTCCTCGGTATTTGCACTAGTTCCTAAGGCAGTAGAGCCAGCAGCTGACCTTGAGGCAGAGTTTAAGCCTGAGGCCGAGCCAGAGCTGCTACCACTGAGGGTACGACCTTTCGATCCGGAGAGGTATCATTCCCAGACACACATATTGCCTACCTCCAGAGGCATCAGACGCTTTATTGAGTTTGCTCGCAGTGCACCAGAGGACCTCTTGTTGAGGGAGCCACCTTCTCACTTGTCAGCCATTGTCGTTGAGGTATGAACTCTATTTTCATGCATTTCTGCCTTTCTTTACTTGCATTTCTTGCACTATCTTTATCTGACCTCATTTCATGCACTGCCTTATATTTGACTGCATTTCCATCACTACTTGATCTGATTCATCTGTTCTTTGTCATAGGGTGAGTCTCGTGCCTTTAGAGGGTACGGTGCTATGATCGCCCGAGACTGGTACGACGAGCTCCCCATTAGATTTTGTGACGTCATTGACGAGGCTGGCTTCGGCCTATTCTGCTCTAGCCTGACGCGGGTCACTGCGAGTCATCCTCTCTTGGGAGCGCTCATAGAGAGATGATGGGACACCACCAATTCCTTTCACTTTTCCACCACAAGGGAGATGACGATGACTCCCTATGACTTTGCCATGATCACTGGCTTAGAGCATCTCCAATGGAGCTCTCAAAACACGTGCTAAAGCTATAATTTAGTAATAGTGATAAAAAGTAGGTCTCCAATGGCTTGCTATTTTACTTGCCAAAAATGGCATATGCCATATCTGTTCTCAAATTTGGCAAGTAAAATAGCAATTGCCAAACATGCCACATCAACAAATATGAACATATTTGTGGCTCCAAATTCAGTTGAAAAAATAGAATTGAAACAGTAGAAAACCAAGTAATTTTTCAAATTGAATTATATTTATTTATTTTTTCTAATTTTTTTTTCATTTTTTATATTTGTCTAGTTGGGAATAATATAAATATATAATTTTTTTTTACAAATAGTTAAAAAAAGGTCATATAAGACAAAAAATAAACAAAAATAAAATCACAAAAAACCTATATCCAAACAACACCTACAAACTTGGAGGGAAAGTTGGTTGAGAATTGCCAAAATAACAAGTGACCATTGGAGCACCATTGCTATAATTTGACAAAACAACACTATTTATTGTCAAATTATAGCAATAGCAATGGTATCATAGCAACAACCATTGGAGATGCTCCTAAACGTAGGGGGCGATTCGATCCCTCTCGATACAGACATGGAGGAGTAGGAGGCAGCCTGGCTTGAGCTGCTAGAAGCACATCCACCTATATATCGAACAGGTATGGTCAGATACACCTGGTTTGCCGAGCGATTTAGAGGGATCGAGCTCGAGACGATCGAGGAGATTGAGCAGTACACTAGGGGCTTTTTGATGTTTATCTTCAATACCACCTTATTTTCGAACAAGTGGAACACCGTAGGCCTACATTTGCTGAGCGCCCTGGTGACCTTTCCTTGGGTTCATTTTTATGACTGGGGCGGAGCTGGCCTCGCTACCTTATACGGATACATGAGTTCGACCTCCCGTCTGAGAGGAGACTTGATTGGAGGCTATTGGCGAGCTTGGGAGGTACACATCTCAGTTCCCTCTTAGCACTTTACATTTTCTGCTTTACAGTTTCTGCGTTACATCTGTTCAACACCTATGCTTTTTGCTTTGCACTTTCTATATCTGTTCATACACTATATTGATCACATATCACTGCGTTTTCTACACAGCTCTGGGTGTACCCATATTTTCTGACTCTGGCACCAGAACCAGTAGAGGAGCTTCCATTGGCAGTTCCCTATTTACAGAGGTATGACAACCAGCTCCAGTGTAGGACCCGCAAGCCCTTCACATTCTTCAGGTAGTACTTCGACACAGTAGCTGCCCATGAAGTAACCCGAAACACAGTCATTACTACTTTATCACCGTTCTAGTTCATATTTAGCAACTGACAACAACTAATCATCTGTACAACCGCTATTTGCAGATTATGTGGCAGCTATGGGCGATGATGCCAGTAGGGGTTTGGGACCAATATGCTAGGGCTTGGGCCACTTTCCACTACTACATCCTACTTGAGGGCCCAGTTTGCCGCGCCCGGTTCTTGGGCGAGCACTTCGTGTGCTAGATTATGGACTTGCCTGACCTGATCGTCATGATGGCTCTGCTAGAGTCCATGCGATCTACAGATGGCCTATCTGTTGAGGAGGTCATCCAGTTTATGGTAGGCTTGGATGCTGACTATTTCCGAGCAGAGGGAGACTATGCAGCCTTCATTTAGACACATCTGATGCCACCCTTGACCGGTGCTTGTGGAAGTGAGGACGCGAGAGCTCCTGCTATGAGAGAAAGACCTAGAGTGACCCAGGTAAGTAGGGCTCATGGTAGAGGGGCTTTCCAGGCGAGACAGAGGATTGGCTGGCCGGAACTTCCTGCCGTGCTAACATGTTGGCAGCATACCAGGGAGGCTTATCAGGTCCCGATTAAGCCTGCAGCAGCTGGTCACGAGCTTGTTGGGGTTTGAGGCCCGACTTCGGTATGAACCACACTTTGCCACTTGCACTTCACATTTCATTTCAGATATGTTTACTGCAAACACTGATCATTCAAATACATTTGCAGGCATCTATCAAGTACACAGGAGGTGCCCTTGAGCTGATAGCCTCATTGATAGGGATGGTATAGAGGAGGGAGACGCTACTTGGCCTCCATGGTATCCCGGTAAGTTCTTCAGTTTGCACTCCAAGCATCAAATTTTCACTGACACACTGACACCGACATTTCAACTGAAAACTACCCAAACTGCGTTGGTACACTGGCTCTGACACACTGCACTCACACACTACATCTGATTTCTGCATACACTCATTCTACATACTATGCTTGTATTTGACACATATACTGTAACTGATATATGACAACTGTCTTTTCAGATCCCACCTATGCCGATGGCACCAGTGACAGCTACAACACTTATACCTGCAGTACCTCCTCCAGTAAAAGGGAGGAGAGAGAGACGAGCCTCAGTACGCGGCCGAAGTAAGCTAGGGGCCCCCGAGATGAAAGCGGTCCTTCAGAGCCCATTCTGAGTGATGATGATGCTGAGATGAGTGACTTTGAGGAGGCAATGAATCAGTATTTAGAGTCATCGGAGAGTGGAGACGACGACGGCTCGGGTTCTGAGAGCGGAGGCGATAATGTTGAGGCGAGCTCTAGAGCAGAGAGCAGTGATGACACCAGCTCAGGTTCTGAGACAGAGGGAGATTCAGATAGCGGCGCTGATGGAGACAGTGCCCCAAAGTCCTCCCCTCCGAGAAAGAGGACGAAGAGGGCTTCTTGAGCCTAAGGCGACCGATGTTGATTTTTTTGTATTTTTTCCTTAGTTTTTTTTTTGTTGGTAGCATTAGTACATTATATAGCTTTAGACAGGTTTATTTGCTTTAAAACTTGTACTCTCTTTTGTAAAACCATGATCGAAATGAAAAGAGTTTTTTTGAAAAAATGTTGTATTTTGCATCATGAGCACCACATTGCATGGAATGGACATGGAATCGAATTGGCCAAGATAACACTCTTGATTGAAACAAAAACTTAATCGGGTAACGAACCGACCAACAACTAACATAAAAAGAGATATACAACTCGATAAACAAACAACAACTCGATAAAGCAAAACAACTCAAATATAACTCGACAAACTTGCTAAAACCAAAAAGACTCAAAACAAGACCTTAAAACACATAAAGAGCAGAACAAAACACATGCTTCCAGCACTATTCAGCACAAAGATGGACAGCAGGTCCAAGTGAGAGACTGCTGGCCACAAACAGAGGTTGCCGACCATATGCCGGCCATGAGAGGTGGCCTGCCGACCATCAATGTCATTTGCCGGCCACCAATGTGGCTTGTCGGCTATCTACCGGCCATCTGCCGGCCATTAGTGTGAAGAACCTCCAGATTGTTGACACCTGGCTTCCACTCACTGCCTTATCTTCTACAAAAGGTTGAGCTTCGTGATTTCTTCATTTCAGCTACAAATTCTTCACAAATGGAGCCATTTTTTGCTAAAAAACTCTCGAATTGGATTACGACTTTAGACGACTCGGAAAAGGTGAATTTCTGGGGTTTTGATATAAATGCACTTTTCCCACTGAGTCATTCTCCGCTTTATTTTCCATTCCTTCATGCCGCGGCTAGATGTTGGAATTCGATTACACCTTTAGTTTCAGGGGACAAGAGATATGCCCGACAATCGAAGAATTTCAGGCGCTAATGGAATCCCGGTGCATCGAAGAAATCATACCTCAGCCCCATTTCGGCCACGTCCAAGCTTTGGGATGGATGTGTGGGCTTACTTTACATAAGGCTCGATCTTCGGTTCACAATAAAGAGCTGGACATTCCTAGTTTGATTCATCGATTTTCTGTCGTTGGTGACCACGGTGACCTTCTTTGGCGGCGTTTTAGGCAACACGCCCTTTGCCTGTGTATGTTGGCTCATTTCCTACTTGCCCCTCGTTTCGGCGGGTCTAGCATTCGTCTAGTTGAAGTGGCCCAAGGATTGAAAGAGGACAAGAGTTGTATTGACTTGACATTGGCCGAGACTTTGATGGGCTTAGATGCCTTCCATCGACGAGAGACAAGCAAATTCGCAGGAACTCCACTACTTCTTCAGGTAATGTTTCCCACTCTTTCTAATATGTGTTTCTCACATCTCTCGGCACTTATACTCTGTTTTTCTCTCAAAGTCCTTTTCCTCACTTTTCTCTCAACATACATCTCTCTATTCTTTAATCTCTCTTTTCTTTCATCCCTCCCCAAGTGTGGCTTATGGATAAGCTGAAGGCACTGGATTCTTGCCCTGAGCACTCAGCTCGAGGCTATTTCTTTCGCCAACAGCTAGTAGATTTCCCGAATGAAGGGTGGTGGTGCCATTGGATGTGCAACAAGTCCGCTGTTGACATTGCTTGGCGTTGCCCCTGGCTTAACCTTACCGAAATGAGCTACAGCATGACTCAACAACCTGGCATTCAGCTGATTGGTCTTACACACTGTGTATTCTACTTCCCTTTCCGGTTTAAACATCAGTTTGGACATGATCAGACTCGTCCAGAGGAGGGGGTAGAGTACCCAATTTCATTCCCCATCTGAGGTTCACATTTGGTTAGGTACCTCACTGCTTGGAGGAAAAGAAAACTTCTGGCTCTTGTCCCTAGTTTCAGCTACGCCTTTCTGGCAAGTGCCTGACTTGGCTAGAGGATGAGACACAATTTGGGCGTACCTTAGCATCAGAAGCTTCCACAAGCACGAGCGAGGAACGCAGGAGGACCTGACTCATCTATGCCCCTAGTTTATTGCTTTGATCTTTCTTTTCAAGTTTTTTGAATGTAATAAAAGCAACTTTGATTTGCATTGAGAGTTGGAGAACTTTGTATTGAAATCAATGAAATTAAAGTTGTGAGCATTGAAAAATTTCCTTTTGGTCCAAAAATGGTCTAAGTTGTAAAAGGTAAATTTGAGCAAGATCAACTTTTATCAAAACTATTCAAAACCATTTTCGATAAGGATCACCACTTGACATACACGAAATCAATCCTCGAGATGTACAACCCCGAATCCAAAGATCACAAATTGCCCTTTAACTGAATAGCACTGCTCAGCACTGTAACCAGTTCTCAGAATAAAGATTACAACCGAACTTTCAGATAATGAATGGACAAAGATGACCCGATCAAACATATGGACATGACAGTTGAGTTGGAGATGTTTATGGTCGGACTTCAGGATGAAGTTACCTACGTATCCTGAAGATGGGAATCAGGCCTTACATAGTTTGGTTCAGGTTCACTCGAGTATTAACTCTTTCCTTTTGTGCTCTAACTTTTGCCAAGGCCGCCCTCTAGGGTTTTCAACCTTGCGAGCTCAGTTTTTCTTTATTTCCAATTTTTTGTGCTCTAACTTTTGCCTAGGTTGCCCTTCCGGGTTTTTGGCCTAGCGAGCCTCTCAGGGATAGTATTTCTTCAACTTGTCCATGTTGATCGGTTGGGAAAATTCTAGGCCATCCAGGTCCATGAGAATAACAGCCCCACCCGACCAGATAGTTTTGATGATGTAAGGACCAGTCCAATTGGGTCTGAACTTGCCCCTAGGGTCATGGATGGGAGCTCGATTGTCTTTCAGCACCAAATCCCCCTATTTGAGATTCCAAGACTTAACCTTCTTGTTAAAAGCCTTAGCAATCTTACGTTGATAACCCTGAACATGGTATAATGCTTTCAACCTTCTCTCGTCAAACAGCATCAGTTCTTCAAACCTGCGCTGCTGCCAGTCCGCCTCTGCTATTTGACACTCAACCAGAACTCGCAACGACGGGACTTCTATTTCAATTGGCAGAACAACTTTCATCCCATAGACAAGAGAGTAAGGAGTTGCCCCTATAGATGTCCAGATTGAAGTTCTATAGGCCCAGAGTGCGAATGGCAATTTATCTGGCCAATTCCCGTAGGTCTCAATCATTTTCTGCAAATTATGCTTGT